>JAJKFL010000031.1:9679578-10279578 GCA_021186555.1 Reticulitermes speratus | reverse complement strand
TATGAAGAAATGGGAAGGTTATATTAACAAGTTATAAAATTTCACACTGTTACCACCGTGCATTTTTTAATCAAATAATTAATATCTAATAATACAGTGAAGTGAAGTGAAGTGAAGTAAAGGGAGGCAAAACGGGAATGCCGTGATGTGTATATAAGCGTAGTGAAGTGATGGTGCAGTTGAAATGTGTGTGTATCATTTTTTGAAAACATGGAATTTTATTTTTGTATAGTGTTTGACTCATTGCTTGGTATACGAAATTACTTTTAACTCTGATTCATTTACGTTAGGTTTTAGGTTAGGCTTAACAACTCTTTCTTTTTGCAGTATGTGTGTTTTGTGTTTTTGTATTATTTAATTTGTGGGGTTGTTTTTTGTAATGTGCGTGTGTTTTGTTTGTATTGTGTGTGGGTGTTTTTGTAAGGTGTGGATGTTTTTGTTAAGGAGTGGATGTTTTTGTTAAGGTGTGGATGTTTTTGTAATGTGTGAATGGTGTTCTAATGTGTGTACTTGTATTTACTGTATGTATTGTTTTGTAATTGTGTATAGTTTGTATTGTATTGTTACTTTTATGTATATTTATATGTCCATTTGTATTGTGTGTACTAGTGTAAGGACTACTGCCACCGGGTGATGTAGAAAGACCATAGGTGACAGATAAGTAATAATATAATTAAACCAACAAATGCACTGTTTTTTACCACTTTTATTGTGGCCTTTGTCCCCTCACCCTACACGTGTTTCAGAACCTTACAGTTCCATCATCAGCGGTTACCATTTGCTACTAGTTAATCACGCATTAAGACAAATACAGTATGTGCGTATCACTAAGTGGTACGATAGTTGATAAAACCTTAAAACCATTAATATATGTATATTTAAAACTTGGTTAAGAATTATAAAATGTTCGTTGCATTCACTGTTTTTGCTGAACTACTGGCGTGTTATTACGTCTCCGTGTGCCTTTTCTGGTGTGTTGTGATGTTCGTGTGCTATCTTACTATGGCTGTGTGTGTAGGGAGTCTGCAAAGCGTAACACTTCCGGCGCCTTGGCTCTGTTATTTTGTCCCTATATTTTAAATTCATTAATAAAATCGGCAAAAAACTTCAAATGCGAGTATTATGAATGTGGTTTCAAAATTAACCACAAATAACACTATCTAAAAACAATACTGTGTTAGGATAAATACTGTATTTTTGTGGCTCAGTGGCAGGCTCCAGTGAAATTTAGATTTCTGTACAAGGCTGGTAAAATCTTTATCTTAGCAAATATTTGTTTCTCGAGAATGATTCTGTTCCACAAATTGAGCCTTGGGAATATAAGTTGTTAGACAAAAATGATCCCCACGGCTACCTACCTACATTATGTACGTTACGTGTTTTTACATAACAATATCAAGAAATAGCAAGAAATCCTTTATTTTATTTAATATTATCATTTAGTACTTCAGAATTTATGGCGCACAAATACTTTTCTGCAAATCTTACCTCGACCTTTAAAGCATTTCTTAAGAATCACATTACATTGCATTTATTATGTCATGGCGTTAAAGTGTTAACACTTGTAATCATACTGACAATTACTGACAATACACCAGCGTCATGACCTTCGAAAATAATGAAATCAGCCAACGCAAGAAATTTTCATAAGTCAGATGCAATGTGTGAAAACTTAAAGCAAAAAAAAAACCTCTTCAACACGAAAACTTCCAAGTACTTCTTTTGGAAATTTTCATATTCTAGCACAGTGTACATTTAACGAAATCAATCGACAGTGAATAATTGAAAGCATTCACATTTAACGCATTTAAGGAGAGAATTACTTAACGCTCTTCTTACTTTCACGTGCAATGCAAAAAAATACTAGACACTCTGCAAATTCCTGGAACTGTTACCAAGTTAAATAAAACCTGTACTAAGAACCAACATTGAGGAAGTTTTATACTTTACCTTCGTAACTTCACTCTTCCATTTCCCCAACCTCCAGAACGACCTCAGAGCTTGAACTACAGGGACCCCCATTTTAACGCTAAATGCACCAAGACTGCTCAGCTATTCCATCGGTCGATTGGCCTGGAGAACCATCCTCCTCGTTACACTTTCCTTATCATATAGGGCTTACATTCCTTACTTTTCTCTCAAACATTCTTCCTTTATCCGCTTTCAGTTCATCTTATACAATTATTCTGTTCATTCCAAAAAAAAACTAATAAGACCGAAAAAAGACTGTACATCAAAAGAAGGCACTACTTTGTAAGAGAAGGTAGGTATAATGCGACTAGCTTGCCGAAAAGATAGGGAGATATCACTGCGAAGTTCACTTTTAATGTTTCCCTTAAGAGTGGAGACTTCTTGCAATCCTGCACATCAATTTATTACACCATTCTGTAATTATCATTACTATCGATTAGTGATAAGTTCCCTACAACTCTCACTAACAGAGATTTCGGCGAGTATACAAAAATGTATGAGTCAGCATAGTTAACTACACCAAACTCAGGGTGAATCAATATGTAATAAGCCTTTATTTTATGATAATCACGATTTTTTTTCATGGTTCGACAGCACTAGTGGGCCTAGGCCTCCTCATTGTTGAGGTTTCGATATCATACTCAGACACACCACACTCGGTAGGACTCCTCTGGACGAGTGGTCTGCCCGATCTACCTGACAACACACAACACTCACAACAGACAGGCATCCGTGCCCCTGGCGGGATTCGAACCCACAATCCCAGAAAGCGAGCGGCCGCAGACCCACGCCTTAGACTTCGCGGCCACTGGAATTTTAGTAGAATAATAATCAGAACACAATATGCTTTTAATTTGTCTTATTACGGTGTTTCAAAGATGAGTATTTATGCAGTAGTGTCACAGATTTGACAGTCCATCTAAAATTAAGGCCTAGGTAGAGAAGAAACAAATCGATTGCATGGTCTTCATATTTATTCAAGTCAATTTTAATATTACCCTCGAATCCACGCCAACGTCAAGAGACAAAACTCGGGAAACTTTATGTTTTAATTATAAACGCTTGGAATAACACAATAATTACAAACCAGAGTTACGCATCCTTCAATGTGAATTTTGTCTTTTGACTGTAACACAACGCAATGCATTTGGTAAACTGATGCCACCTTAGCACCATTAAATCCAGACGGAATGATTAAGGTCTTATCAAAAGACAGTTAAGTTAATGACAGAAGACCGATGGATATAGGAATTTCAAATAGAAATGTCACATTAAAGTATCTCGATCACGATTTTCCTTCTGTGCCTTGGAATAAAAAGCGAACATTAAGCGATCCTTACTGGATATCACAAAATACAGTCTGTAAGCCTTCTTGACCATGAGTTATTTATACATGACATGAAAATATATCTGCACATCTCCATGCCTCAGACGTCACGTCTTTTATATTCTCCATTATGGGAAAATAAAATAGTACAGCGGGCACGATACTGTGTATAAATATTTTCGTATTCTTGCATCCCTGTGGGGGGTAGATCTTTGTAGACCAAGATCCATCCATCCATTCATCCATCTATGTCAAAGCCTGCTGAGAGAATCCGTCTAAATGCCTCTGAACTGGCATTCATTGCAGTAGCTTGTCCATCCCATTCCCAGCGTCTAGACTTCAAGACGAAAAAAAAAATTTCAGAGAGTTTTATATGAATACTATAAAATAGTTTTGTTATTTTACTTTGTGAGATGTTGCAAAACGGGCCTTAACATAACGAAATGTGATCTCTAAACTTATGTAAAGATGAGCCGCCAAAAGTACAACGGATACAAGCTCGAAGTATTGTACTTTTTGATTTCAGATTACG
This sequence comes from Reticulitermes speratus, assembly GCA_021186555.1. Taxonomy (NCBI): domain Eukaryota; kingdom Metazoa; phylum Arthropoda; class Insecta; order Blattodea; family Rhinotermitidae; genus Reticulitermes; species Reticulitermes speratus. The sequence goes on along the minus strand of JAJKFL010000031.1, from coordinate 10,275,748 downwards.
GCTTTTCAGTTTACATACGTAAATTCGCTAACCCAAACTGCGCGCAAAAACTGTGAATGCTGTAGCCTAAATATACAAGCCCTTATTAATTTGTAACTTAGAAGAATAAAGACTTACACACGTAACAAGTAAGATGATTTCACAGCAGTTAAGTTGAATGTTATCCACCGTCTTTAAAGCAGGTCACGTATATTACTAGTTTTGTTGTGGCAGATACTCTACTTTAGGTATCTGTGTCTCACAGTATTACTACATTATTTTAATATTATTATATTAGTGATAACGACCAAAACCAAAGATATAAACTCCTGATCTACATGCAATTTCTGAGGTTATTATACAAAAGTTGGTTTCAAAGGCTTCCAGCTTTCACCTCAACGGCTGCCACAATATCAAGAACAATACAAAATCAATCACTTGATAACCGAAGTAACGTCAACTGCCGAAACGTCATGCTTATCACACACTATTTTATCCCTTTTATTTTATTACGTTGTACTTTCAATATCATAGGCAATTTATGGGAGCCGGTCTAATGTACTCTGTTCTGTATATTCACTGTCTAATACAACACAGAATTGTCCTGTATTAGCCCTGCTGCTGTTCACAAAATCCTCCGTACTTCATATTGAAGCCACAGCGTGTTCAATTATTAACGTCTTGCCCTCCAGCATACAGCGCAGATTGTCTCCTTCTTCTATTATAAATTACTGAACTCAACTTGTAAACATGTTTACCAGTCTCACACGTCATGCTAACGAAATATTCCCAGGAGCTGACTCCAGTTTTCTGTTTAAAATAAGATTGGTTTTCTATGTTTCATTACACAATCCTTATATTATGCCACATACCCATGTATGTAATATTCTGAATGCCACAATAAGGATTCACAGGATGATGTACAGACCCTTACATTTATAATTGTTGTAAGCAGTCTAAATACTGATGCCTGAGTGGCGGAACTTAATTTAGAAATTTAACATCTGTAGTCATAATTTTTTATTTATTTAATAACGCTTTCATTTCATAATATTTTAAAGAAAAATTGTGTTTATTAAAGAAAAAAGAATTGCAACGGATGTGAATGGAAACGATAGTAGCCCATGTAATGTACTGCACCGGCATCTCTTGGGAGAGATAAACATTACCAAGATCATCAGTCATAATGATCATGATGATGATCATAATCATCATCATCATCGCGAATGTAAAGAAAAGTTACACAAATGAAAATCTCTGCTTCAAGTGTGGAAATATAGGTAATATAACCATGAATGAACAAAAAAGAAGGGTAGCTATACAACCTGAAAATTTAAAATCGCCATAAAATAACATATAAGTCTTCAGACACTTTGCTGTCTTATTTACAAATACTGCACGGTGGTCATCTCGTCTATCGCAGAATGAGATGATACGTTCATGTTACGTACACTGTTAGGATCCCCAGTATCAAATTTCACGAAAACTGTCCAATGGCAGCCGCGCTGATACATGCGGACAGACGGACGAATATGGCGACGCTAATAGGCGCTTTTAGCGACTATGTGAACGTGCCTACAGGGCAGACTCTTTGAATACAGTCTGTAGACACTTTTGGTATCTTTCTTTCAAGGGGCATTGGGAATGTACGTGCATTTATAAAACTGGAAACGGGAGTATCTTTAAAACAAAAGGAGGTGTCCCTGCTGCTGCGCGCGCACGTGTGTGTGTCTGTGGTAGCCATAATTCACAAGAAAATAAAGATGTCATCTTGAAATTCTGGCAGTACTTTTAGGATGATTTTCTGATGTGCCGTGTGAGGTAAAGGTAAAGGTAAAGGTAAAATTCAAAGTAGAACAGACCATGAAGGACCAGAGGGAGAGTAGAGGTATAGCTGTACTCTTTCTTTAACTCGGCGCTAGATGGGGTGGGTGGTCAAAACCACGTCCCGGCCGCTTTACCCCCGAGAATGACCCAGTACCCATTGCACTGGAGGCTGGGTAGGCCCCAGGGCCGGTCTGGACAGGTGCTGAAAATCTCGCCCCCACCGGGATTCGATCCCCCTACCATCCAGCTCGTAGAGAGTCGCTATACTGACTACGCTATCCCGGCCCGTGCCGTGTGAGATGTAATCCAAATCGTTGCATTGGATCGGGGTCTTTTTCCTTTTCTTTCAGCTGTAAATATTACACACGCTAGGTTCATGAGGTGCGACAGTGAATTCGTCAAATAAAAGTCAGAATTATGATATCACAATTTTCTAGAGAAGATAATACTCGTTTTAAGAAGATATCCTGTCCTTCGCCTAGTAGATCTGAACGAAATTTTGAAGTCCTCTGCCAAGACATTGCCGGCTCAGATTTGAACAGAATACTTCCCAGCTGCAAGGAATATAACTTGAAGTATGTCTGGTATGAGAAAGCGAAAGACGTGCTTTATTTAACGAAGGTGTCAACTGTTAAGATTATATAGGATAGCGTAGGTGGTAAAAGAAATAAATACGGAACACCGGTGGAATGATACTGACGCGAAATTAAAAGTATTCGGAGAAAAACCAGTCCCAGTAACACTTTGTCAACAACAAATCCCAGATAGCCTGTCTCGTGATCGAACCTCGGCCTCTGCAATGATAGGCCGGCGATTAACACCTGAGTTTTGTAATGACGACCTGCTATTCTATACACTTATACACAGATTAAAAACAGTAAATTAAGTAAATAACCGTTTCAATTACTAATATTACATAACTTTGATATAATTAGTAAGAATGTAATGGTAAGGATTTGGAAGGAAGGAGATATGGTCCCATTTAATGTTTATCCTGGCATTTGTCAGGAGGTACAGAGGAAAACCACAAAAGGCCTGTCACATTAGCCTGCCTCCGGGCCTTGATTTGAATCAAAGATCTAAAAAATTTAAGGCAGTAGCAATGTCCACCTTATCAAGTACTCCATGTTTACACTATCAAAACATTTGACTGAAGTTTCTGTGTAAAGTTTGCTTCAAGTAGTTCTGCGTTCACGGGAATTACAACGCGGAATGATCAAATCGATATTCATCTCTGCTGGAAACTCTTATTCAGTCACTGCATTAAAAGCCTCAGTATTTGACTACTGCATCAGAATTTCATCTGATGCTCGCAGACGGCCTTAAAACTGCCTCATGTATTCACGGTGTGTGACTTTATGTCTGTCCGACTCTTAAGTAAAAGGGACTATGAAATTTAACGCATTTCTGAAAACAGGACCAAATATGCGGAAAGAAGAGCAGTGAAATTAAGGGGGCTCATAATGATAATAACAATGTTTGAAGGAATCGTACCTAGGCCACGTACGGTCCATTAAACGTAACTATGTTTTCGTCTTCTGTTCTTTGAGTGTCTTACGTGATTCACTTCCAGGAAATGTTACGAAAAATATTTTAAATAAGCCTCTACACTTAAAATTCCCAGCACATGTAATTTATCAAACTTGAATTGTTGAAATAATATCGGGTATTATACCCCCCATATACACACACCACATAAGTATTCATATATACTCGTATGTATATATTTAAGCCTAAGGTCTACTAGTCTGCCTTATGTAGCATTAAGAATAAGTGGTTACAGGTGAAGCTACAAAGTGGCAGCTAGACAGAGAAGTGACGTCCCTATGCTTCAGTCGGTACGTTTGCGAAAAAATTATACTGCGTGAATATTTATATGAAATCGTGATTTCAGGTCTTTCTCAAGGGATATCTAATTTATATGTATATATTACCGTTAAACGGTATTTTTTACGACGGCGCAACAGCCCCTAGTGGGGCAGGGAGTCCTCATTATCGAGGCTTCACAACCACACTCAGACACACCACACATTCGGTAGGAATCCTCTAGACGGGTGATCAGCCCGACGCGGAGACCCCAACCTGACAAAACACAACACTCATAAGACACAGACTTCCATGCTCCCGGAGGGATTCGAACCCACAATCCCAGCAAGCGAGCGGCCGAAGACCCACGCCTTAGTTAGCGTGGCCACTGTGATCGGCCGTTAAAAAGTATAGCCCCGTTAAATTGCACAGCACCTACTTATTTCATATATTATATAGGCATTTTAGTTCGAGGGATGAATGAAGAAGAAAATGAATACTTTAACTAGGTATATTTCAGAACTAGTCATTACATACAATAAAGAACCAACCACAGTTAAAACTCTGATTGAGAGGTCGTTCAACACTTTAACCAGTTAGGGCTACTTAACACAACAACCATCCGACTTTAGTCAAAGAATGGAACAAGGAACCTTTCGACACCGTAACTAATTATTTCATAGAATAAGGTCCTGAATCAATTTAAACCACAGGTTGAAAACCCGTTCAACACCGTGACTAGTTATGTCATAAAATAACGACCCGACCGTATTTATAACCCAATCTAAACTAACCTAAACTGGACTAAATTAACCCATAGGTTAGGGTAGGTTAAGTTACGTTAAGTTACTTAAGATTAGGTTATAAATGGGTTTGGGCCACTACTGTATGAAGTAACTACTTCAGGTGAGAAATATTCCTCATTCCATTTTTCGGGTTTTGGTCAGGATGTTATTCCATGCAATAAGTGTTAGTCTCTGGAGTAAATATAGGGCGTGTGGAATGGCTCCTCGTTGTATTCTGTAGCCGTTGGGGGGTCATTCTACACTAACTAAAGTAGGAACATTATTCTATGAAATACCTTAGACATTCTACTGAATGACTAGATAGAGCGTGTAGTGATTCCTTATTCCAAATTTTGAAAGGTGTGTCATTCAATACTTTGAGGTCTGGAAGTAATTCCATGGCCTAACTAAGTGTCGACTCTTTCCTCACCCTCTACTTTTACGAGTCTTCGGGTCGTTATTGCAAGAAACACCTAGTTAAAGTGTCAAATAATGCCTCCTTCCATGTTTTAAATCGCGGTCGTATCGCTATTTTATGAAATAACTAGTTAAATTGAAGAATGGGTCGTCATTCTAAGCCTTAAGAGGCCCGGATCTTCATTACATGAAATATCTATTTACGGTGTCGAGAGGTCCCTCGTTCTATGCTTTAACGGGAGTGGTTCTTTTTATCGTAAGGAATAAACAGTGAAAATTCTGCATAATCCGTCATTATACATTTTACCGGCTCATATTCATTATAGTAGAAAATAATTAGGTATTACACAAAACAACGGATTTCACTTAAAGAGGCAACACACAAATTCGCGCGCGCAAGCACCCACACACATAATATGTGTGTGTGGGTGTTCTCGGTTTCTTGCTCTCCATCATTCTTTTGTTTCATGACATAAACCTAAAATAATTATCTGAAAATGTTACTACCTTTTATTCGTATTCTCAATTCCTACCTCAAAGAGAACACACTATGTATAGTACAGAGACCAATTTGTTATTGCTGTTTAGGGAGTAATCGTTGCTCATTATCGCGATCACAATAAAAACATAAATACGCCCTTTGAGCAGGACGTAGGAATTCCAAATATTAAAGCAGAAGGTTCACAAAGTAGCTACTGTTCTTTAAAGGGTTAAGTCAACGTGCGAGAGGGGCGGTAAAGTTTCTGGACCTTCCTGGATTTTCATCTTCTTTTTCACCGTGAATACACGTTACTTTTATCTCATATTCATAGCATATTTCAAGATTTATTTTTAATTACATAAATACAGTTTAATTCAATCCCAAAGCATCCAAAATAGCCTAAACAATTTTACCGTTCCAGTGAAGTTTATTTTAAGAAATAGTCTTTTAATTAACTGTCACTTTCGCCAGTGATGTACATTACACGACCAATGGCAGGGTCATCTATGCAAACTACTGACAGCAAATGGAATTTCCAAAATTTACTCTGTAAATTTTATATGCTTTATATTAATGTACATATATTTAAATCAGTTATTGTGCATATTAATTGTTTGATGTCTTGAATGTTAATGTATCTGTTAGTCGTTTTTCCCAATGGCGCAACAGCCCTAGTGGGCATAGACGTCCTCTACGAAGTTCCGCGATCACACTCAGACACATCACACTCGGTAGGACTCCTCTGGACGAATGATCAACTCGACGCAGGGATCTCTACCTGACAACACACAACACTCACAAGAGACAGACACCGATGCCCCGTAGGGATTCGAACCCGCAATCTCAGCAAGCGAGCGGCCGCAGACCCACGCCTTAGACGGCGCGGCCACTGGGATCGGCTTCCTTTTTAAAGGGTTTCGTTTTTAACAGGTGTCTACGTATGAGTGAAAGTGAATAAGCAAGTGAAACCAAGCTCCAGCCGTGCTGTATTTGTGTCCGTGTGTCTCACGTCATGTTTTGCCGTTCACGAAGCTGAGCAAAACAGAGGAGCTCGCAAGTACAATAAACCTCAACTTGGTATTCAGAAGTGCACGATAATCTTCCGGTTACGCTGATGAACCCAACTGCTGAGGAGCTCAATTATAGTTTTGAACATCGGGAAGTACCAAAGCATTTAAGAGGAATTATAATACACTATGCAATAAATAAACTTTCTAAATCTACAGGAAGCAACGCATTGTCCTACTGATACCAAGTTACAATACTAATCGAAACTTGGGCCAATCCCAAAATACAGCAAGTCACTGTTTGTATTTAAACACCCTGACATAAGGACACGCAGAGGTAAATCTTCACCGAATTTTTATAACCTGAATAATATACAGGGTGATTCAGGAGGAAAGGTCAATATTTTGGGAAGTGATAGTATCGGGCATTGTGAGAAAAAAGTTCATATGAACGTGTGTCTAATTCTGAATGGTGACCGAGGTGGAGTTTTTTAAACCTACAAACATGAAAACATTGTGAATGGTAATAAAGAAAGATAAATTACTCTTTAATTTAATTTTAATTTTAATTTAACATTTAAATGACACATTTGTTACAGTTGACAATAAATATTCGAAAATCCCACCGTCAGCCTCAATGCACTTGCAACTCGTGTGCGAAGATCGCGTGTTGTTCGTCTCAGTTGATCTTCACGTTTCTTTAAGCGGGCAGCAGCATCCAAAGTGCTAGCGAGCAATTCGTCTCGTGTATCCACCTTTCTTTTGTAACCTTCGCTCTTCATCGAAATCCACAAACAAAAATATACTGGAATTAGGTCTGAAGATTCAAACAGCTCTATCTCGGTAACCATTCACAATTAGACACGTGTTCATATAAACTTTTTTTTCACAATGACCGATAATATCACCTTCCAAAATATTGACCATTCCTCCTGAATCGTCCTGTGTAATATATAAACTTTGTAAACATGCAGGAAGCGTTGCACTGTGCTACTGATAAAAAATTACACTTCATACGGAACTAATGCTAATCCCAAAGTACAGTACTTGAATATAAAGTGTTCCGTGTGTTTAAACACCCTGGCTAAAGGACGTAAGGAAGCGTAGAGTTAAATCTTGACTATAGTTTTATAAACTTAGTAATATAAAGATGAATAAGAAGCTTCGCGCTCCGGCCTCTTTACCCCGCATAAAAGATCTCTATATCCACCATGTATGAGACTGGGTGTGTTCCACAGCCGGTTTGGAAAAAACGGCGAAGAGATGAGTCAAACTCACTGTCGGGAATCGAACCCAATATGACGCGCCTACAGACACTCACTCCACTGAGCAATTCCACACGATAGTGTGTGTACACAAGACGTTTAAAATAAGTGTACTAAATGTGTGTCTTTACTCAGGGGTCCAAAAAAGTATGAAAATGTAAGAAGTCAGGGCATAGAAAGGCCACATTAGGGAGACACAGTCGTTGAAATTGGCTACATATGTCGTACGCATGTAGCAGTATATACAGGGCCTTACAAGGTGTGTGGTGGTTAGTTTAGCGAGGTAAGACAGAAGTTCGCGGCAAAGTAACAGAAAGAATTCCTGAGACACCAATTATTTTGATCTCGTTTCAAACATTTGGCATGCCAAACTAAAGCTTCCCTTCTGGTTCAAGTTGAAATCCACATTAGCCTTCTACTCATATAAGTTTACTACACAAAGAAGGCGCAATTATAATGAATAATTCTATGGATTTTAATTCAGAACGTTTATAATACATGTGGCCGCGAACACTACAAATGAAGCTTCGTATGATTCTCTGTCTTTGTCAGATGTACGCTTCGAAATTTACATATTATTAACTAAGGCAACATGAAACCAAACAATGTAAATAGAATTAAAATACATTTATGTACGAATTAACTTACGTTTCTCCCACTTACTGGTAGGGACCAAAGTAAATTTTAACTGCCTTTAAATCATTAAGATAGCTACTGCGCACCCACACACATATGGACTCAGACTAAAGTGTAGAGTACGTTTCTTGCAGGTTGCCTGCTTATTTCCGAAGCACCCCGTATGAAACAAATTCATAATAAAATAGTTAAAAACTACGGTGTAATGGCCTGTGCAGGTAAGACTCCATAAACGTCAGGTGGCATTACACAGTACCATTCATATTACAGTTACTTCTAACGTACAAGAACACTAAAGGCGGCCGTTGTATTTGAGACCAGCGAGGGGCGCACAGGAACCCATAGGAGTGTATTAACGTGCGCGTCAATGTAAGGTAAACCTGTTGCCGTGTTTAATTAACCACGAAGCCATGACGACATATCCTGTGCTAAATTAAGCACCACTCGATTCAGTAAAGACATGAAGCAGTGGATTCTTAATGCAGGCATGTGGTTACATTTCCGTCTCAGACACTGTGACCCGGAGAAGGAGCCGCTGGTACTAACTGGACAGGAGACTAGTCTAGACAGTCTAGACACTGCAAATGATACAATAATCTTTGCCCCTACCGGAAAATGAACACCTCTCTTTCAAACCACAGCCTTGTCGCTATACCTACTGAGCTATCCAGGCTGTCCTGTGTGTCCAGAGGGAGACTAAGAACAGGTCTTCGTAATTCAGAACGGCTGGATAGAAAGATGTTACTTGTAAATAATGAAATCACTGGAACAGAAAGATGCTTCCGGTGATAAATAACCGCTTTGTTCCCGAAGTTTGTATATATTCAGACGTTTACATGCATTAAAACGAAATGAAGCCCTGGGATACTTAGTAGGTAAGGTAACTGGCTGAAGGCTGTGGTTAAAGCCCTGGCAGGAGAAAGAGCAGAATTGTGTTCTCTGCTTCGTTTAAAACCTTCCATATTTTTACATAGACTGGAAAAGATAAAAAAATCACTCAGTAATTTCAAAGCACAGTACCCATTATGTATATTCCTTACACATATTTGTCATATACGTGTATAGGAAATAATATATAGGCGTATTATACATATATTATACATATCTTCAAAATAAAGCCACTTCGCCATGTAACACATTTCCACGAACGAAATAATGTTTCATGTGAAATACGTTGCTAAATTCATGAGCTATCTCCAATTACACATGCCTAACTGCCAATCTTTCTTAAATGTTGCTAAAAAAAACGAGAACCGAAACACAGAATTCGCGCATGTAGACTACACAGTCTTATTCTACGTTACACAGGACAATCTTCCTAATTATTTTATATTCTTCCGTCTTTCACCGACAAAATTTGATGACTTTCCTCTACCTCATATTAGTCACATTCAACGAAGAAGCTGGTAAAACCGCCATGTTTCTCTCACAGATGGCAGTAAATAAAATTAATTTACGACGCGAGAGTAGCGTCCAATGTCACGGTGTCTGTACAAAGTGAAGTGCGGTGTACGCCCGTCAATAAACTTAATTAAAATTTATTAAGAAGAAAAACATATGCGATCTCGCTCGCTCTTTACTAGAAATAAAAGTGACTACTCACATTCATGCAAATATTTTTTTATACTCTGGACCACAAGTTTGAAAAAAAAAACATTACCCCGAACTTGTAATTTAATATGAAATCCGCCATTAGAAATAAATCCTTGAAAATCTTCTTAACCCCTTATATTTTCTTACAGTCACAATTTCGAAATTACCGGGTTAGAATGACTTTGTGTTTACGTTCATAAAATGTATTAATTTAGGCCTACTTCTAAATAAAGAAATATCATATAATGGCAAAGTTGTGATTATTAGTCCATCGACACGCAAAATGTCTAGCATGACAGATGGATAATAATTAGAGATTGCTTCTTGCTTACATCGGTTTCAATCCGTCTAGGCAAAATCAAATAATACCTACATTAAAAAGTAAAGATTCTTCCATCCATCTCTCCACTTATCCACCTCCTACCTCTCCTCCCATCCAAGCATCCATCAATCTTATCCCATGCTATCTTATCTCTCTATTCCACCCCCCAGTGCGACTGCTTGCGGCGTCAATACTCTCTCCTACAGACACGTCATATAACTGAGAGTCCTCTATACATGAAGAGTAATGTCTGCCATTATGGAATTCACACAAATCGTGAAATTGTTGGAGATATTTACAGAGCATTCACGACAGAACAAGATATTTCAGCTTTTTAATTTCTTCTGTAGGACTATTTCTACTGCTGCTAGTACACTTTTGTAAAACAAAGCTGGGAGTTTTTATTGGCAGCATTAGTTATGGAAGATAGCGTCCATTTTGAAAACGTTTTTAAAGGTGACAGTATCATGCAAGTGCAGAGAAATTACTGACATTTTAATGTTCGTCTTAATCCTTTAGTAAAATGCGTAATGCACCATTTGAACAATTTGTCCTGTAAAAGAAGAGAAATTAAAAGAAGCAGTAGTTTAGTGATACTCTACATATAGATACTCAAATATATTAAAATATTTTATTGAGAAAACTTCAATAAAAATGTTGACGAATATGCTTCTTAGAATAATGAAATGATGTTTGTCTATAAAGGGAAAACAAAGCTTTAGTGTACCAGAGAAATAAGAAATGCTATTATTTCATACGCAAACGTGACACTCATTACCACTACATTTAAAAGTAACTTCGCGATATGAATATCAAACAAAGAAGAGTTTGGTTGCCAATACTTTGTATCTTCTTCCTAATTTTAGATTCAACATATACTTATACAAAAATCAAGTACGAAAGGAACGCATCCATAGAAACACCAACATACAAACCGCTTCTTCTGTCGCTCACGAGAGCACAGCGGGTTTGTCGCATAGAAAATTTGCATCAAATGCGACATCTCGTGACATCTGCGGTGCTCAGGTCAGCGATAAAAGAAACAATCTGTGTAGTAAAAAATCTATATCCTAAATGTAGACAGATAAGAATTTCTTAGGTAGGTACATGAGCGATAATTTTTTCAAAAGAAAATGTCTACTCCATGGGGATGGTTGCACATTAAGCAGATTCCTTCCTGCGAAGCTAACAGGTCCTCAGATAGTCAAGAAATTCCCCGCATTTTATGGAACCCGAAGATTCATTACCGCATTCACAACAGCCTACCACCTGTCCCTATATTGAGCCAGATCAATCCAGTCCATGCCCCCCATCCCACTTCTTGAATATCCATTTTAATATTTTATTATAGGGAGAAAGTATTTAAAATTTTAATTTAAATTTCGATAATAATAATAATAATAATAATAATGCGAGACTGAGGAAACATAGTGTGTTCGTAATGGATAACCCAATCTGGCGAAACAGTCTACCTCCCTGCTTGTATAGGAATATAGGCCTATAAATTACATATTTTTGTATATGGCAGCTGTGTGCTGTAGGTAGTTCCCTTGTGAATTGCCGCACTGTAACCCTTTGTGGGCGACAGTGATGCAGCATCAACTTAACTTTGTCAACAGTACGGATTATTGAAGGTGTAAATAATGCATAATTATTCACGTGTGCGAGTTAAGAAGAAAACGTTTTGAGACTCAGTTCCTAACTACAACCATTTTTAAGACTCCTGGTCGAGTTCGTGAAACATCTAATCTGCTGTAGCCCAGATAATTTGTGTTCACGAAAAGTGATAAAGCGCTTTTGAGTGGCAGCCGAGCGTTATGCAGCAATTAGTGCTGTGTGCCTGATGTGTGTTGTGCCTCACAGCTCTGTAATATGACAGGTCTGCCAGACGGCGGCCGACGTGACGTAAGGGAACTTGTGTAACCGAAAGAAGTAACTTCGGAATTGGGTTTTGTCATGATGATGATGATAATAATGATGATGGTGGTGGTGGTGATGACGACGATGATGATGGTGGTGGTGGTGATGACGACGGATGGTGGTGGTGGTGATGACGACGATGATGGTGGTGTGTGGTGTTGACGACGATGATGGTTTTCGTGATCATTGTTGTTGCTGCTGATATCATTGACATCATCATAGCCACTCGTGTCGTTATTCTTATTCTTACTATAAAATTGTTATTAAATTATTATTATTATTGTTGCAGAAATTTTCCTTCTGTTGTACTGGTTTCGGCTGAAATTCTGGTAGGCAGACACATCTACTTTTTTTTGGAAATCAATTACTTCTCTAAAACAGATTCTGCAATAATTTCAAACAAATTCGCACTCAATAACCCTTTTAATTGATCAGCATTATTCACTGTTTCATCATGTTTTGTGTGCTAATATACTACCAACGTTCTGTCATCTACACTGCCTACCGTCGGGCGGCAAGTGCACAAATAGAGTTAACTGAAAATTTATTTTATGTTAAGGCCGTTGTAACAGCACTTGGTTTAGTATTTTTGTTACACGCTCGTTGTTTTCTTTCATGTTTTGTTGTACTTATTTGTGTTATATTTGTGTATCTGTGATGACCTGATAACCCTTATTTGTTTTCTTAAACCAGTAAACAAATAAATATTTACTAAATTGAATTATTATTATATTATTATATTATTATTTTATTTATGCGTTAAAATGGGCATTGACACTTGGTCTATGGATGTGAACTGGATAACACTGGCTCAGGATACATTCTCATGGTGGACTTTCGTAACCATGACAATAAGAAGGAGGCTCCGCCAAATCAACGAAGTTCTTGAGAAGAAAGAATGTATATAATTACTTAAGAAAACTTTGCAATGCACTCAGATTTATCAAACTACACAAAGAGAGAACTGTATTCACATTCCGACTCCTTCATGTAGTTTCAATACAGAGTCGTGACTGACAAAGAAGTTTCAAAACGCATCAGCGACGTTTGCTGATTTTCAATCATTCCAGACAGAACGGAGGAATAAACCAGACAGAATCTGATGGCGGTTTCAAACGAAATAAAACCCAGTAAACTCAGTAATCTCACTCTGAATGACGTTAGGAATGCGACATGTCGATCGGGTCCTTCAGTTTAACGGCGGCAGCTCTATCGGCAAATGACCTTGTTCGGTAAATTCTTCACTGATCATAACGTTATAATGGCCGCATGGCTCAGGCGGTTAGTCGCCGGCCCCTGACCGCGGAGGCTCGGGTTCGATCCCGTTTGGTCCGTGTGGGATTTGTGGTGGACAAAATGGCATTGGGACAGGTTTTTCTCCGAGTACTTCGGTTTTCCCCTGTCAATTTCATCTTCATCATCTTCATCACAGGGTTGCACAATAAGTTTTCAAGGCTGCGGTGCGTCCGTAGCAGTTGCTGCGGGACCCTTCAATAAAAAGATAACGTTATAATACTCGCGTCTGTCAGATGGCGTTCATCGGCAGCTGGCTCGACGAGTAAGTAATTTATACACGAGAGACTGTCCGTTAAATTTTCAGCTGGCCTTTTCTACGTTTTATTGCAGGCGCGAGAGAGTACATTGTACTGCAACTACTAACACGTCTTCGATAGCTAATTGTAAGTTATTACGAATTCCTTGCCTTTAGTGACAGGAGAAAATATTACAAAGGATGTCGTAAGATTCAGTTTCTTCCTGAACTGAATGTAGTTTGATGAAAAATTATAGTCTCCTGGGGATCTACACTAAACATTGTCAGGCGAATTTAAATTTGGTTCATATACGTCCAATATAACTCCTAAATTAGTGGAAATCAAAATTTCAACTTTCTAAAATATTGTAAAACTTATAGAAACAGTGATACTTCGTGTAAAACGCTAAAATCTGACGTCTGTGTTCTCAGAGCTTTTCAGTGCTGTGACACATAACGAAATAAAGAGCAAAATAATCTATTGCTATATATTATGTGACCAGCCTGAGTGAAAGACCTCGTAACAGATTTTTCCTGAAGTACATGACATACGCAATATCCCAAGAAGTGCATTATAAACTTACGCACATTATTAATTTGATTAAACTCTCTATTCATGTACCTTTATTCGAAGTCTAGTTTAGTAACTTTGGATGACACTTTTCTTCAGTCTTGTTTACACTTTTGTAAGAACGCGAAGAGTTTACGGATACCTAACAAAGTACAGACACGGAATGTCCTTTATCTGGGCATGGTCACACATTTACGTCAGTAGTACTGGCACGTCCATGTACTATCTGGGCATGGTCACACATTTACGTCAGTAGTACTGGCACGTCCATTTACTATCTGGGCATGGTCACACATTTACGTCAGTAGTACTGGCACGTCCATTTACTATCTGGGCATGGTCACACATTTACGTCAGTAGTACTGGCACGTCCATGTACTATCTGGGCATGGTCACACATTTACGTCAGTAGTACTGGCACGTCCATTTACTATCTGGGCATGGTCACACATTTACGTCAGTAGTACTGGCACGTCCATTTACTATCTGGGCATGGTCACACATTTACGTCAGTAGTACTGGCACGTCCATTTACTATCTGGGCATGGTCACACATTTACGTCAGTAGTACTGGCACGTCCATTTACTATCTGGGCATGGTCACACATTTACGTCAGTAGTACTGGCACGTCCATGTACTATCTGGGCATGGTCACACATTTACGTCAGTAGTACTGGCACGTCCATTTACTATCTGGGCATGGTCACACATTTACGTCAGTAGTACTGGCACGTCCATTTACTATCTGGGCATGGTCACACATTTACGTCAGTAGTACTGGCACGTCCATTTACTATCTGGGCATGGTCACACATTTACGTCAGTAGTACTGGCACGTCCATTTACTATCTGGGCATGGTCACACATTTACGTCAGTAGTACTGGCACGTCCATTTACTATCTGGGCATGGTCACACATTTACGTCAGTAGTACTGGCACGTCCATTTACTATCTGGGCATGGTCACACATTTACGTCAGTAGTACTGGCACGTCCATTTATATCTGGGCATGGTCACACATTTACGTCAGTAGTGCTGGCACGTCCATTTATTATCTGGGCATGGTCATACATTTACGTCAGTAGTGCTGGCACGTCCATTTATTATCTGGGCATGGTCACACATTTACGTCAGTAGTACTGGCACGTCCATGTACTATCTGGGCATGGTCACACATTTACGTCAGTAGTACTGGCACGTCCATGTACTATCTGGGCATGGTCACACATTTACGTCAGTAGTACTGGCACGTCCATGTACTATCTGGGCATGGTCACACATTTACGTCAGTAGTGCTGGCACGTCCATGTACTATCTGGGCATGGTCACATATTTACGTCAGTAGTGCTGGCAAGTCCATGTACTCAGTGTTCAAGGCTCATGTACTTCGGTGACAAGTTTAGTAAAATCGTTTTGGTGTACTGGAGCACTTCGATGACGAACAGTTTCATCCGAAACGCCTGTAATGTTTTTCATTCTGACATGGCGCGATTTCGAGAAGACCGTGTAATAAATACGAGCATCCATAAAAATGTCATGTCTCATAAAGATGAGAAAATAATTCATTCATTCATTCATTCTTCATTCTGTAGTCTGCCTTACGACAGGTCCGTAGCCTCTTCCAAAGCCATTTCTCCACAGGGTACTATCTAGTGCTTCCTCTTTCAATTTCCAGTATCTTCTCTTTTCCTTAAGGTCATCCAGTAGCTGCATACACCTTCTTCCTCGTCTTCCCGTCATTTCCATCCTTCGCTCTATCTTTCCTTCAATCACGTGTTTTAGAAAGCAGTTTCTACGCAAGAATAACTTTAAAAAAATTGCGATTAAGATACGTTTGTACACTTTGACGTTTCCAAGAGTGGTGACTGTGAAGAGCACCATCAGGGTAAAAGTGACGCCGTGTAGTCTGGTACAGTACAAATTTTTAGACATGTCGAAGAAAACACTTGCTTATGCCCTAGAGATGGATGCAGTAGGTCCTATGAAACATTGGTAAATAGCTATTAAACTAGGCGTCATCATCCCAGAAGGCAATATTCTTCTTAAAATAAGTTTATTATTTACATCAAGAATCCGTTTTTGAATAATTCGAATTATAGGCTATAATATTCAAGCTTCCCACATGATAAAATCTATTCTAAGTAAAATGAAGTTAAAAATGTATATAACATTTACTTATGACATGTGCAATATGTACAATTGTGCACGAACATAGACGTCACATATGCGCTCACGTATCGAAGTATTTTGCTAAATAAATAGATCGAAAGAAACGTGAAGTGAATTCGCGCTCTCTTTCCACAGATACAGGAATTGCAATGAAGGTTGTGATGTTAAACGCAACTTCCGAACAAGAGGCACGTGCTGAATTCTTCAACGATATTTCCTTCTCTTTTCTACCTACTCACACAATAAAACGTTCGACCGTCTTATTCCTTCCATTGCACATAATATAGAAGACAATACTTGGAGGTTAGAAATTTTTTTTCTAATTCGGTATTTTATATAATAAATATTTTGCAATCATTTTCCATAAGCTTTAACAGCACATTTTGAAATCCTTATTTTGTAAAATCCAAAATCACAAACGATTAAAATTCAGTAACAGACTGCCATAAGGACGAACGGCAAGAAGTGTCCAAAACCACGACTTGAGCACCATTGCACACTGCAGACTTCTGCTGATCACACAGCCAAGCTCTTGTAAATTTGCTATTGTTCCACGCTGAATCACAACGAAAAGGAAAAACCGCTGCACAAACAATTATCTTTCATATTTTGAACACAATTTCTTAACAGTAACCTACATGGTTTGTATTCATAGTTTTAGCATAATAAAAATCTGTGTCAAGGTGAATAACGTGTGAATCTATGCTTCTAATTGCCCCATAAGCCTTCACGGCGTGGACAAGGACAACTTTAACTTTTACCATAAGCAAACTGTAGTTCCTTCTTTTACACATATCAAGTTCTATTCCATTTGACAAGATTTAAGATAAAGTCTTGTGTGCAAAAATATAACTTTCTCAAAATTATTTTCTGTTCATGTGGCACTTATTGAATTTGGTGCCTCAGTTAATTATCATCAGATTTAGTACAATCACGCAAGTAAATTAAATTTTAATAGCTCTGCTATCTGCAACTGTATGTGTTTCTTTATATGTGAATGGTGTCGGACCCACAGGGAAGAACTCAGATTAAGTTTGTAGCGGACAGGAATTAGATAAATAGTTGGATCCAAGACACAGAAAACTGGAGAGAGAAATGCTGAAAATTATATGATGAGGAAATTCATACCTTAATCTCTTCACCAAATAACTTATTATTTGAGTGACTAAAAAAGTATCATAAGACGGATGGATCGTGTATCACGTGTAGAAAAATTAGAATCAAAACGTTGATTGGAATACCTTAAGGTAACATGTTTTCTTTTTGTAAAACCTAGACATACGTGCAAGGATAAGGCAGCAGGATACAACCTGATCATGTTAATAAATTTAATAGTAAATGCGACGAATTCCTGGACATTACGTTTTACGTGTAACTCTTCTGTTCACCATCTTAAATGATTTTACACCTTCTATATGCAGGCTCTAAGGATTTATTAAAGGACTGCAAGTGTTGTAAAATTTATCCAAACAGATAATATAAACACATAATTATGGATAAAATAAAATATAAAATGTGTTTCTGCAAGTGTCCCAATTTTATATGACTATAACACTACAAGATAAGGTAAGGCAATATTTTTCCTTCTGTTGGTGTAAATAAATCATGTATTTTCATAATCTTTCATTCAGATTACATCAATCTGACAGTAAGGAGCACTGGCCAGTACCACTACGTGTATTAATGTTCTGAACGTAACAAGACGCCTATCCGTAGTGCTCTATGCCTTAAACATGTTACAGGTTATAAACAGAGGCTTCTGAAATGCAACAATAGTAAACAGACACATCTAGAAGTAAAGAATGGCGCTTAACGTCCTTCTAAGCGTGTTCTAAAAACGCGCTTACGCCCTTCTAAGCGTGTTCTAAAAACGAGATATCGCCCGGATCATAAGAGATCTGAATCTGGTCGGAAGAAAATGCCACAGCCTTCTAATGTAATTACAAAAAACCAGGCATAACGGTAAGTTTGTAATGACATGGCATTTGACAGTGGACAGCCAGAATCCACAGTAATAAACACTTACAATTTGAACATGTGTTATGTAAGTGTCGATTATGGGATATCGTGAAGAAACAAAATAATCTCTTTAATTCAGGTTTCCCATACAAATTTTGTATGCATTTTCAGTGTGGTCTACTTAACTGAAATAGCTTTCGACAATGGACAGCTAGAATCCACAGTAATAAACACGTACAATTTGAACATGTGTTATGTAAGTGCCGACTATGGGATATTGTGAGGAAGCACAAAATAATCTCTTTCATCCAGGTTTCCCACACAAATTTTTCATGCATTTTCAGTGTGGTCTATTTAACATGTCCCTCTCATCCTCCTTGAGTTGACGATCAGATCCATATTTGAACAAAGGGTAAAATCCGCCGATTTTCCGCCATACGTATTGGCTGGCACTCGGATGATTGGGCTGCGGTAAAATAATAAGCTGGCCGACAATAGGAGGCAAATAATATTTGTTACATAAAATAAGGAACACATACCACAACTAGCTCTCCATACAAGGAGGCTGACACGTCCATTCCCAACCTGAGTACTCAATACACCGTGGTGTATAAAAGTTACGTATTCTATGCACTACAAAAATTGTTACAAATAACTAATAATTGCAAATAATTCGACTCAAAATATTCATATCCATTACTTTGACTTAACACAATTTGCAAACTACTGACGAAGCAGCTAAAAACGTAAATTATAATTATTTCACATCTGATCAGAATATAAACAATACATTTAGACCTATATGTGATAAGTGACGTACCCATGATAATAACAAATAAACTAACTCTCTTCCGCGGTGTGACAACGAGTAGTTTCATAACTAAGTTCCTCCAAAATATTCCAGAAGGCAATAATCTTCAACAGATGTTCTCAGCGTACACCGACAACTTACGTAACGGGTCCGGTTTTTTTAATCTTGTTTTTGTGGCTTGTACAGATTATTTAATATTTTAACTTGGATATGACTAGCCACAAAAACGATAACAAGCATTCCACATCTGTGAAAATATATCTCCCTTCCCAGACAAAGATGAAGTCCGAAAAATATGTCAACTAATTACTTGTTTCTTATGCATCTTGCGTTTTCAATTGTAACTTTATATGATACGGAAATCTTTACTCGTATATATATATATATATATATATATAAGGTAAAAAAGGTAAAGCAATCACATTACAGGCCTGAACAGGCCCTTAGGGTTCCAGGAGGTTGAGGCTCCCAGATTTCTAGACAATCGGCACATGAAGGTGGTAAGGTTGTCAGCCCTACGCACCGGCCGCCTTTACCCCCCAGGAAAGATTCCTGGTACTCATTTCTGTTAGAGGCTGAGTCGACCCCAGGGTCATAGTGCGACCGAAACGATTATGTCAATGAAAAATTCCAGTGACACCATCGGGAATTTTTTTTTTTTTTTTTTTTACTAATTCCTGGGTTTTCCCCTTTGATCCATTTTTGTTCTGTATTAGTCCTTTTTCGTCCTTTCATGTCACTTACGGTCCACAACCGTCTTTTTACAACACAACACAACATCCATGCCCCCGGTTGGATTCGAACCCACAATCCCAGTAAGCGAGCGGCCGTAGACCCACGCCTTAGACCGCGCGGCCACTGGGATCGGCATGAAGGTGGTAAGGTTGTCAGCCCTACGCACCGGCCGCCTTTACCCCCCAGGAAATATTCCTGCTACTCATTTCTGTTAGAGGCTGAGTCGACCCCAGGGCCATAGTGCGACCGAAACGATTATGTCAAGGAATTAATTCCAATGACACCATCGGGAATCGAACCAGCGACGTTCCGGCTTGTAGTGCAGTGCCTCAACCAACTGCGCCATCGCGGGTGTGTATTTAATTGCTGGTTGTGTAATGTTTTACAAAATATTCCTTACAGTCGAGTAGCTAGAGATATCGTAAGATCTGTATCATTATTGGTTCTATAATCCTCATGACTTTCAGTGCAGACTATTCAGTTTTTTTTTTTGCTCGAAAGAATGAAGTTAATATGAACACTACAACAATTGGAACACCTTCACATTTTACGTTTCATTAACTTTTTGTGTTTTATAAAAAAGTATTTGAGTTAATTGAATCTTGTAATATACGGTTTTTATTGGAAATTTTGTGTTCAAAAGCTCTACCTTTATTACGTTTAAATTATGAGTCATTTTATTTCGTCTTTTTCATAACAACTGTACTACACCTGTCAAGCAGTTCATGCTGTGTAGGCTTATGTACCAGGGACCATATAATTGCCAGCTGGGTATTATAAACAAGAAAACGAGTAGAGTAGATAACATTTTGCTGAATAGCTTGAAGCGTGACAAGTATAAAAGTTTAAAAGTAGCTACAACTCTAAATTGGACAAGGCACAGAATTACTAGAAATCGTAAAATAGTTCAAGGACGTCGATGCTCAGTCGGTAGGAATAAAAGGTGAAGTGTGAAGTACAGGAACTACTAATGGTAGGCCCTTTTATTACGAATCGAAAGGTGAAGTATGAAATACATAAACTAGTAACGGTAGGCCTATCTATTGCGATCCAACACTTCGGAGCTTACATATTAAAACCTATTCTTCCGTTACATAAATTTCTGGTCCAACTAATCTAGAACTCTAAACTAGTGACATTAGTCTCATACTCTAGGGTACAATAGAAACTTCATATTAGGTGCATTCAATAATTATGAGGATTTTGCAACTTGACAAACGTCCAGTATTCAAATCCTTAATATACGCTAAGACGATCCCAGTGGCCGTGCGGTCTAAGGCGTGGGTCTGCGGCCGCTCGCTTACTAGGATCGTGGATAATGGGCCAAATTGTTGTTCTAATCTGACCGTATTTTTATTACGCGATTTTCTATAACATGAGGTCTTACAACAACGCAACTATCGCGTTAAAGCAGAACTTACTGTACTTACGATCTACACTATCGTTACAGCCATGAGAGCCTAAAATCTTAAATTTATAACCAGATTAAGAATGATTATCTTTCGTAATTATGATTGATAACTACTTCTAGACGATCATTTACAGTGCCACATAAATAATAATACTCGATCAAACAACGTCAGCTGTGACTTCAGTAGCCGACAGACACTAAACAAACCCCTGTCTTTAATTTAACGCACAGTATATTATCATTGTCACAACAGCTTTCTATCGGTCCTCATGCAGTCATTATAGTCCTCACGCCGTGGCTTCAACATCCAGTTCAACACTATACCCCTTTCATATCCCAGCTATTATTTTTCCTACAACTATTCCCATTAAAATTCTGTACGAAGTTCTAATCTGGCCTATGCATGCTACATGTCCCACCAAAATCATCCCCAAAATTTGAGCGCATGTTCCGCCACCGCTCAACCATGATCGCCTCATTAGATTCCAAG
This sequence comes from Reticulitermes speratus, assembly GCA_021186555.1. Classification (NCBI taxonomy): domain Eukaryota; kingdom Metazoa; phylum Arthropoda; class Insecta; order Blattodea; family Rhinotermitidae; genus Reticulitermes; species Reticulitermes speratus. Next base: position 10,254,031 of record JAJKFL010000031.1, on the reverse strand, counting down.
ACACCCAAATCCTCTCTACCAAATCCGGCTACATGGACCGAGGGAGGCGATCGAGTTGGAGCTCCACGCGAACAATATGAACAGGGAGGATGACCTGACGGCGCCCGGCACCCCCCCTCCCCCCCATTAATGGTGACTAGCCCACGGTCCTTTTGAGGACCACATTCTCCCTCTTCCTCTTGCACGTTCTCCCATTTCCCAGTGATAGTTTTCCTTAAGCTCCATCTGTTTCTATCATTCTCTTTCTTCCCCCCCCCCTCCAGTTCTAGCTGCTCTTCTCCCCCCTTTCTTTTCCTCCATCTGCTGTCTGGTTCCTTTTCCTTTTTATTCCTACTTTTTATATTCTCCTTAGTTATTTTATCGATTGATTTATTACTTTATATATACATTTTTTACAACACTTAATTTTTAATTTTGCTTCACTTTTTATACTGTTTATTTGTTATTTTTATTTTTCTTATTTATTTATTTATATTTATATTATTATTATTATTCCTCTATTTTTATTTTTATTATTTTTATTTATTCATTATTTACTTATATTCTTTTTTCATTTACACATTTATTCTGTATACTTCCCTTCCTTGTTGTTGCTGCGTTCCATACATTTTTCTCCCTTTAGCCTCACCCTGCTGAACTGGCAGCGACTCGGCCGCCCTGGAACTGGTTCCCGCCCAGGCATCCCACCAGCCACTTTACGTCTTTCCCCCCTCCCCAATACCTCACGCTGTTTTGACTTTTTCTACTCTTAATTTGTTTATTTATTTTTAATTTTAATGTTTTGTTTTGTTTTATTCATTTAGCTTTATCTTTATATTTTCCTTCCTTACCCTTACTTTATTTCATAACTTCCACCCCCCCCCCCCCAACAGTCGTAGCTGACTGCTCTCTCGGTACCCCTAAGTCCCTTAACGTTGTATCCATCCACCCCTCCCTTACCCTAGTTCAACCCTATTGGCTGTCATCACGCTTACTGATTACCACACACCGCACTCACCTTCCCAAATAAAATCTATGTCACAGTTTGCCGGCTTTCTTTTCTTCTCGGACTCTTGACCCTTGAAGATGGGACCGATACGTTGTCCCGAAACGTCGGTAAACAATTACCACATGGCTCCGCGTAATATCCCAGAAGAGCGCAGATCTCATCAACATCGTAGCGGAAGCCTGATATCCACAGATAGTACGTAACTTCCCAAACAATAAAGGTTGTGTTTTTGTAACAGTACAGAGTGAATCAGAATTAAAATTCCGGTCAGTTTCATGACAAAAAATGTGATTAAATGGCTAAGGTATCCTTTATGCATTCTTTGATGCTTTCTGATCTTTCAGTGTTATCAATGCCGTCTTCGTAACTGTGATTTACACAATACCACTAATGATCAGATTTTACTCACATCTGATTGAACAGAAAGTTTCTGATATACACCTCACCATTTATGATGTTTCCCACACACTCGCTTTTCTAAACATTGTACAATCACGGGATAAGGTCACATAGGAGCCTTCGTTGGATTATTTTTATTCACAGGGCCCAGCAGGTAAACAATGGAAAGACTTCTCGTGACACAAGCAAATTCTAAATAATTAGTCCTGCAACATCGATTTTCGGAATGCAATAGCATTTTCGCGTGTATGAAACTGTTATTTTCAGAAGAACTATATAAATATAAATTCTTTACTTTAGATCTGGGCTCTTCTGGGATATTTCGCAGCGTGTAGTGGTAGTTCTGTACCGACGTTTCGGGACAAACTATTGGTCCCATCTTCCATGGTCAAGAAGTCCAAGAAGAAAAGCTTTCTTCTTGGACTTCTTGACCCTCGAATATGGGACAGATAGGTTGTTCCGAAACGTCGGTACAGAACTACCACTACACGCTGCGAAATATCCCAGAAGAGCGCAGATCTCATCCACGTCGCGGCGCAAGCCTGAAATCACGAATTCTTTATTTAACAAGTGCATATTAAATTAAATGATTACTTTTATAATTTCCATTTATGAAGGATGCTCACTGATATCCGCTCACATTCACATTGAAATCAAACTGTCAGAGAAAAGCTAACAACAAAGTGGCTTAACGAAATGTTCATCACACAAGTGAAGGTATTTTTAATTTATACAATTTCCACATCGCTGGAAATACATTACGCTGAATAACTGGCCTACGGCTCCTCCGAGAAAAATTTAAAACAACAAAATATTTATTTTGCGAGACAGTTTGTTTGTAACATGTACTGTACAGCAACAACAACTTTATGTGAGAGTGTAGCCTTTGGCAAGAAAAAAATTGTTATTTCTACAATAACTGCAATCATTCTGACACTGCTCTGGTGGGTTCACTGGTTTATTTTTGAGTTAATTAATAACATTTTAAAAGTATAGAGCCTACAAAGTTTCGAATGTTAGACGATTGCAAATAACGAGCTGGAAAGTACTAGAAAGAAATTGGTCGTGGGTAAATAAATTCTCGCACTGAGAACCAGGTACACAGGCATCAAGATTGCTGATGGAGACTGGTTAATGACTTATATGGCTCACAATAACATTCAGGGGTGCAAAAATCCTGGACGACAGGTGGCCCCATGGCGACGAAATCTGTTACGTTTGCGCCTAAAACGTGTAGGTCCCCAGTATGGGTATAGAACTTTTGAAAGAGATGAGGCGACGAGGCCTAGCCTAAATATGTAACAGCCACATTAACAATTTATGTCACCCTTCTTGTGCTTATAAATTGGAGGTGGCTCCCAGGTTTTTGGAGAAATTGTGCGCCTCGGTTAATATAATAGAATTTCTAGCCAAAAATCAATGATTTTATGCAAATACTTTGTAAAAAGCCACATGTGAATAAAGGGCCCATTTGTTTTTATTTAAGACCTTGTCTCGGATGAATACTTAGCAAGAGTCCAAAAATGTATTCAGAGGCGTCAATAATGGAACCTCTAAATGAGTTTAAGAAAATACAACGTATACATCGCAATAATTATGTAATGAAAGTACAATAGGCAAATATCTGAGATCTGCGCTCTTCTGGGGTATTACGCAGTGTCGAATGGTAATCCTTTACCGACGTTTCGGAACAATTTATCGGTCCCATCTTCAATGGCCAAGACTTCTTGACCTCTGAAGATGCGACCGAAACGTTCTTCCGAAACGTCGGTAAAATATTACCATTCGACATTGCATAATACGCCAGAAGAGCGCAGATCCCATCAACATTGCGGCGGAAGCCTGAATCCACGGATAGGTACATATGAATTTCTTGTAGATAAGCTAAGGTCACTAGGTTGGACACTGTTCCTTACGAAAGCACAGAAATGTCCAAATGAGTATTTTAAAAATTTCCTAAGTTGAACTAAAGTAAATTAAACGTCATACGTCAACATTCAACTCTTTTTGGGTCATCATTTCTTGATAGGCTATTCTAAAACAAAAGACATTTCCAGCTAAAGTGCTGACAACGTATTTTCTCCCAAAATATTTATGACCCTCAAACAATTTTTGCTTCCAGCCTTCCTCTCCCCCCACCAAATAAGTGCTTCCTTTTTACACCCACATGTGTGTACCCATCTATCTACCCACTAATTATATCCGTGTTATTTAGAGAAATAAGATTTTCTTATACGTCATTTACAACACATTTTGCGTTGAAAATATCAACGTAGTGGCACATCAGACATTCGTGTATACCGTTCACAAATACACAGGTTGTATCTAAAACTCTTGGGCTAAATTCAGGAGTGAGTTTCCCATACCAAAACAAGGAAAGAAGTTCATATCATTATATATCCCCACAACACTTAGTTCATGTCATTATATATCCCCACAACACTTAGTTCATGTCATTATATATCCCCACAACACTTAGTTCATATCATTATATATCCCCATAAAACTTAGTTTTCGACGTACGACCCAAAAACGTAATTACTTTTATCTGTGGATAAACTTAAAAACCCTGGTGTATTCAGCTGCAATTGAAAATGAAGAGACACGTCACCAAAGCGTTTCCCATGCCTGTCAAACTATTCGCAACCGACCTGCGACCTTTGAAATGGTGCGACAGTCTATGATCACAAGTGTCCATGCGTGCATTGAATCAGGTGGAGGACATTTTGAGCATTTTTTTATGAATTATGACTTGATAAACAATAAGATATCAACAGTTATTAAATTGGGAAGGTGTATTTTTAAATTTATTATGTCAGTTCTGAGTAAAAGTTACATAGAATATTTATTGTTGAATGTATGGTTCCAATTAAGCTCAAAATCACTGATTTCCGAACATATACGTATACGAAAGTTTTCTTTACTTGTATGCGTAGAACTCACTATTGAATTTTGTTGAAGAATTTTAGATACACCCTGTATATTACTATCTAAACTCATAAATAAAACTTGAGCACTAAGTCGCTTCAAGGAACGGCCTTTAACTGCTAATCTGAGGAATGTTATTTTATTCCTTAAAGTGGAAAATCCTGAAATTTTTAAAACTGAACAGCTGTGAAATTACGTCATTTCCAGATGTCCTTAGTACATCTCACACATTTCCATTCAATACATCTCTGAATAAACTTTCCATGTTCTTAACTGGTTCCTCTGACACAAATCGTATCAAACTTTCATTGTATTCTTTTGTAACACAATTGTCGTCACCCTGTAAAACAACTTCGTAGCAAGTCCTAAGATTTACAAATATGCGTAAATAGGAAAGAATTTTTCACCTGCCCCAATATTTTAGGTAAGTCTGTCATAATAAAGCTAATTCATACCCAGGAAAGCTCTCTAGAATTAAGAACTGTAGTCTCTGGCGAGAGTGAAAAGAAGCTGACTCTGTTTCAGGAACAAGACCCCAGGAGCTCAAGATCTGACACTAGCCAGATTCATTGTAGATGCATTCACATGTTACAAGGAAATTTAGCATGAGAAAATGACGACACCATGTGTCCATGTCTTCTGAGAAACTTACAATAAGAAACGTTTCAGCAACTTCTACAACACTTTACTGTGCTCAGGAAGTACTTTACAAATATCCACAATTTTCTTCATCTGCGTCACCTAACAAAGTAACACCATGGAACAAAGTCCGTGTTGATACGAAGCCAAAAATTTTCCCGTATTTTACGGAAACCCAACGTGCATTGCTCTATACACAACGGCGCGTCACTTGTCGCTATCCAGGGCCACATGTATCCAGTCCACGATCTCCCACACCGTTTCTCAAAACCCATTTCAATGTTGTCATACCATCTACGTTCTGGGTCTTCCGAGAAGTCTTCTTCCCTCAGGACTCCCAGCCTAAATCCTGTATGCATTTAGCTGCTCATCCATGCGTGCCACATGCCCCTGCCTTATCTACGCTTTCACACAGCAAGCAGGCACACAAAAGATTCTGGATGCAATGACAGCAAGAATTCCCAAATGTAATCTCTTTTAATTTCTTCGTGCATGCAACCTTTATTTATTAGCTCCCGTCTCAAATATCTGAAAGCTGCCGCGTTTTCAATCAGCTACCTGTATGTTGTGACTTTATCCTAGATTCTTTTGACAATAAACACACATATACTTGCTTTTGTTATTACTTCTAGATCAGCATCCTTACTAGCGGCTAAAGAAACATCTGCCTTCTTCTTTATAAAATGTGTCGTTTCGTCAATAAATTAACTTCATATGTTTCCTCCTCCTTCTTCCTTAAATAAATCTCAAGTAAATAAAGAAAGACAACTACACTTTTCGGTTTGGTTGATTTGTGTTTCGTTGCATTGCTCATATTACAAGAGCATTGTTTTATTTTGTCTGTTTTAAATGTATGATTCAATTTATTTAAGGCGTCAGTAGTTTAATGTGGCCTGAATTCAGAAAGTAACCACCATTTATAATTTCGTGTTTAGGAAAAATCAAGTTCCAGTCCAAATAATTATGAAAAAATTTTCAAAGGCAACGCGTTTGTAATTTCAGGAACTCCTGCAATGTTGAAGTGGTTGTGTATTCCGCTATCGTAACATCTAGTATATATTAATCCCACGTGGGTATAGAAGAAACATCGTATTGGGCAATTTACTGTAATGATGTCTCGCCATAATAGTACCGTGTTTAGGAGAAGATAAGAGGATTCATCACACAATAATAACTGCCACTACGTGTCTGTGCCGCAGCACCAGCACGTCAGGTTGCCGTTGGGTTTATTATCTGTTATTTTTTTGTCAGTGTGGAATGCTGGCAATATCTGATCTGTGCTCGTAACGTCACTGATAAAACTTTAAGGTACCTCTTCCTTTAAATGTGTTTATTTTTACAGCATTTCAATATCCTCGTTTCCAAAAACCAAAAGAATTTAAGACTATTGTTATCTGGCACTTTACTCAAGTAAAACGCCAAAAATGTACAGACATTTCGGAGAAAACCGCTGCATCCATCTTCACAGTGTAATGAAATATTTCCAAGAAACAAATATATCTTAAATAAAAAATATACGTGTTCCTAAGGTGTAGTGAATCATATTCGTGCTAACAAGTATGAGACGTTTCGTACTGCCTCAATGGAAGCAGCAGCTTCCTCCGAAACGTTAGTAAATTTATACCGAACAACATGGCAACAAGTCCCAAAAGACAGTAATGTTTGTAGTCACCACCGTGTGAAATTAAAGTCTCTTAGAAATCATTTAATTTTACTTTCTGAATAATGTCGCTCCTCTATAAAAGCTGAAAGTGTTAAGAGACCGTGATTTGTAAGTACACCACTAGTAAAGTTGTTACAATTTGTAAGTACACCACTAGTAAAGTTGTTACAATTTGTAAGTACACCACTAGTAAAGTTGTTACAATTTGTAAGTACACCACTAGTAAAGTTGTTACAATTCCTGTGTTTTTAACTTACGAAAACCACGTTCATATATATTACAATATTAAACACTTTCTCACCTTATGCCTTTATAACAGAGGATTTAATTCTGAAGAAGAAACAAATAGTCTTGCAAATTATTTCTGCCTTCGTTCTACAACATTATACAGGCAAGACAGTATGGCATTACAAGGAAGAAGCATCAAGTGTGTTCTATGAAGAGTACGTGTGTTTCTACGGTTTAATGCATCACATTCACGCTAACAAGCTTTAGGAGTAAGGAGGTGGTAAAGCACTGAGCTGCTTTGAACTGCGTCAGCGAAGGGGTGGAAATGGTTTGTGGTAGTGTGTAGGGTAAAGAGACAGCGCCATCTTCAGATCATATCATGCGGTAGCGTGTAGGGTAAAGAGACAAAGCCATCTTCATATCATGCTCCCGCTTCAGTCACGCATGTCAAACCATTTGGAAACACAAAAATTACTGAAGGCATGTCTTTAAAACACTACACAGGGCACTTCCCCTTCACTCTGGGCAGTCCTACATATTCTTCAACGTTACAGAACATCCGTCATTGTATTTGTCCTAACAAGAAAGAAAAAGTCTATAAATCACACAAATTTAAATAACCACCCTAAAAAACTATAGTGTAAAAACACAAAATTAAAAGCCTGAAAATTTAGGGCAGTGTATTTCAGTGCCCAGCGCTATATTACCTATGTTTAGGTAACCATGCCTCACCATTACACAGATATGATACTCAAAATTTGTTCTTTTTTACACAGCGGCTTAGCACCTTTCGAAGAAGAGTTAGAAGCACTCATAACGTAAAGTTTCCCAAAACTCTGATTAGGATCAGGTTGATTAAAAGTGTAAAGAAGGGAGACAGACAGCCGATCCCGGTGGCCGCGCGGTCTAAAGCGTGAGTCTGCGGCCGCTTGCTTGCTGGAATTTCGGGTTCGATTACCACCGGAGGCGTGCATGTCTGTCTCTTGTGAGTGTTGTGTGTTGTCAGGTAGAGGTTTCTGCGATGGTCTGATCACTCGTCCAGAGGAGTCCTACCGAGTGTTGTCGTGAAGCCTAACTAATTAGGACATGGCCCATTATGGGCTGTTGGGCCACAGAACAATAATGGATAGAGACCAAACTCCGACATCGGAATATATATACAGTAGAACCTCGATTATCCGAAATAAAGGGGCGGACCCAATTTCGGATAAATAATATTTCGGATAATTTGGAAATTCGGCTTGACGTGATAAGGTACAATAATAATACAAATTTACTCAGAAATACGTCTTATGTTAATAAAATTTATGGCACAAGAAAGTGTATATTTACAGATACAATACAACACTACATATTTCTACGAAAAAAAAATCTGATATTTTAGTTTCAACTTTTTTCAGAACGTATTTTGGCTGCAATGTCCCTCCATTCGGCATTTTAGACGAATGTTCTTCGAGTTTCGATTTTACCCAATCTCAAACCGTTGATATGCCAACATCGATATCCGCCGCGACATTTCGCAAGATCTCGCCATTTTCAATTCGTCTCACAGCCTCCAATTTCTGTTCAATTGTTATTACATGTTTTCGTCTAGCCGACATTGTTTGCAATCACTATCAAACGAAATGTTAAAACTGCACTGTAAGAAGCACACACACGTCAATTTGCCACTCGTCCGCACACGTCAACTTTTCACAACAAACTGACGGGGAGAGGCTCAGAGGTATCTCGCGGCAGGCAGTTTGGGAAACGCGTAAAAAAGGCGTTTCGGTTAACCCGAGTTTCGGTTAAGCGAAGCTCGGATAACCGAGGTTCTACTGTATATATTATAAGCAAATTTTACGAAAATATATTCATGTTTACTAGTAATTTTTATACAAGTCCATGGCAGATTATAGTTGTAATAAAACCGTACAAAGATGATAAACAATATGTTTCTGGTCAATAGATTATTTACACTCGAGTTACTTCTTCTACAGATCGGGTCTAACTATGTTGCGACAAAACAGGCTAATATATTCACTTATGGGTTAATTATCAACAATTGGCTACAGCGTAGAATAATTATTATTATTATTGTACATCGAAGAATATTTACTGTCTTCAACGAGGAGGACTCTTGTAGAAATTTACCATCTTTTCGGAGGAACATCATCATGACAACGCAGTCTGTCTTACGACAAATCCATAACCAATTCCAAAGCCAGTTTCCCACAGCGTGAGATCTAGTGCTTCCTCTTTCAATTTCCAGTATCTTCTTTTCTTAACATCATCGAGTACATGCTTACGTCTTCTTCCTCCTATTCCCTTCACTCCTATGTCTCCTTCAATAACGTGTTTTAGAAGACACTTCCTACGCAAGGTGTCACTAATAAACCTACTCTTCTTTAGTTTTATTTTAAGTAGCATGTTCCTCTCCTTCTTGACTGTAATACTTCATTTCTCACGCCATCGTTCCAGCAGATATCTATCCTTCTCAAGCACCACACTTGAGAACTTACAAAGTACTTGTGATCTATTTTCCGAAGTGTATAAGTTTCAACACCATACAAAGGTATGCTCCAAATGAAGCATTTCACTAATTTCGCTATAAACATATTGCGTAAAGCTCGTACCCTGAAAATATAAACAATTACCACAGCAACGTCAATAAATTTATACCAGATTTCGTGGGGTCACATCACAGAAAACATCACAGCAAACACCGCAGAAAACATCACAGAAAACTGTATTCATTACTTCTAAATTAATAAATCGAGCATTATTGAAACTGATATGAAACTGTTGACATAGAGATCACCGAAATTAGTAGCACCACAGCCTGTATTAAAACACCAACCACATGAGACTGTGTCCTTCTCTGACAGAAGTAACATTCAATCTATTTCATACCATGCCACACGAAGCTATACTTTCGGCTAATTACAGGTATAAAGAAATGTAACTTTTTAGCGTATTAATACCCTGCTTTTGATATCAAGTTACAGTTAGCAGTCAGATGTCAGATACTCTTGCGTGCGTGTGCAAGGTACGGGTAAAAGTAAAGATGTCCTTGTGCGCAACATGAAGGCATATGGAGGTGCAAGTGTACATGCATTCTTACGTCGGCATTAAATGGAAGTGAAGTGTCAGTTGCAAGTACCGGATGCTTTACCCGTCGGACGAATAGCTGGTACTTTGGTGGGCCCCAGAACCGGTCAGGACGCTGTGGAGAAAAGAACTGTCTTTCCTTCATTCCCGGAGTCGAAATATGATACCCGGCTGTCCAGTCGGCCACGTAATCTCTATACTGACTACAGCATTCTTGCTCCCGCCTACGAGCGGTTGTATGTACAAATCAGAAGTAAACTGATGACAGTTCTGGCCGATGGAATAGTGGAAAAACACAGAAAATACCGAAATATCCTTCCAGGACTACTAATACTGGTATTTCACTGTGTTGCTACATCGAAAAAGAGAAATTCGCATAAATGTAAGGCACATTTACAAGACATTTCATACTTGTAATGTGTGTGTGGGGGGGGGGGGAGCACTGTTACAATGACACAAATTGTCCTTTGTCTTCAACGAAAATTTTGTTCCTCCAGCGGTATCTCTTTACTACAATCATTCTACACAAACTGCGCCTTTTTATTGACCAGACTGTACCCAGATACACAAACATATTTCGGACTTGAAGCAAGAAGACAGGTGGCGTTAAGTTACGTGATAGTAAGCATTATCACGTGTGATTTTAGGCTTCCGCCACGATGTAAATGAGATGTTCGCTCTTCTGGGATGTTACGAGGCGTAGAATGTTAGTTATTTACCGACGTTTGGGGACAGTCTATTGGTCCCATCTCCAAGGGTCAGGCAGTCCATGATGATGGGAAGATAGGGCCGATAGGTTGTCCCGAAACCTCGGAAACCAATTACCAATCTACGCCGTGTAACATGCCAGAAGAGCGAAAATCACAATAATTACCGCGTGTTGACCATCAAAACCACTCAGTGCGGTCTTAGTTATTACCACTGCACTGTACACTACCTCTCATGACTTTCACGGCTAATTAGGCATCTGTTTACCTGGTGGAAGTAAAGTGTCTCAGGCTGTTGTTAGGAGTTAACTAAATTTTTCATTCGTGTATATTTTTAAAGAGCAAGACTAGCAAATAAAACGTCAGGTTTCACACAGAAATGGAGTCCTTCTTTCCAGAGCGTTTAATTATTTCTATCGACAGGGGAGAATGAATGACTTATTTACTGTCTTGGGGAGTCCCAAGACCTTGTTGTTGATGCATGAGATGTCGGAGTTGGAACAGTCAAGATCAAGCGAAAGATCTCGCAGCATTAAAACTTTGCAGTCCTGTCCCTCTACAGAGACAGCCACCGTCATCGTATTTCAGTCTCACAGCAGCACCATATTAAAAATGCCGAGCGGAAATATGCAAAGAAGATGTCACTAGCGGTTCAACGCTTTACTTAAAGATCTTCTATCAAGTGAAGCCTCTCCCATCTCGAACACAGAGTATGAAAATTTTCGGATGTCAATAAACTTCAAGGCTGTCGTTTTGAAAAAGGATTTGAATTTCAGTGTCAATCCACTTCTGCCTTCACTGCAATGGGTGAACAACATCTAAGATAAATAGATGTTTATATTCTAGCGCATGTCCCGTGCGGAATACCATGCAAGAATCCATTAAGGTATAAAGGAGACAGTTAAATCGAGCATGCGTTGTTTAAATCAGCGTCTCTGCGTTGTTTCAAATGCAATTTCATTTTAATACAAAGTCTGTAATGACATCGTATATTAACTTCCTTTTTACAGTTATTAGAAACTATTTTATTAACTGAAGTAAGCCTTATTTAATGCACAAAGACACAAGACAGTCAATTTAGCGTAGAATATTACTTCCAAACGCTGAAGGCAGCCCACGTCTTTGTTAAGAGACTATTACAATCCTAATTACGCAAAGGCATGAGAACAGAATTACAGGGCCTTATTTTACTGTAGCTTTTCTAAGAGTTTTCATCCATAATCTGCATATTTCTTTATAGGCAATATTATATAGGTTTATACGCATACTTTAGTTACTAATTTAATACATATGTTGATTAATCCAAACTTATATGACAGGTGAAGTTGCAGTGTGCGTGAGTACGTAGGTACGTATGTATATATGTAATTTATGTATATATGCATGTATGTACGTAATGTACGTATTCATGTATGTACGTAATATATGTACGCATGTATGGAATGTATGCTTGTATGTATGTACGTATGTAATGTATGTATGTAACATCTGTAGGTAATGTATGTATGTAGGTACGTATGTAATGCATGTACGCATGTATGTGTATGTATGTATATTATACATAAACAACTTAAGCTTCTGACATTCATGTTCAAGTCTGCAATAACATTTACACAAACTGTGGGTTACGAAAACAATTTTCTCGTAATGGGCGTGTACAGCCACTTATCAACGAGATGAGACAATACTATACATGATAAATTATGAATATCGAGATTGGTAAACCCACCTACCTTCTGAAAGTCGTTATAAGAACGCCAGCTATGAAACAGTCTAACAGGGTATCTGCTTATTATGCTTCCCTTGCAAAGAGAGTTGCTTCAATTAGATTACATCGTTGAAAAGATCACGTCACTACTGTGTAAGGCAGTGTTTGCATCACGGAAAGGAATGCTGCGCTACTACCAGCAACACGTGTCACTTTCTTTAGCGACTGGCGACCAAATATTGCTCGTGGTATATCATTAGTTCCCCCACTTAATTCTGTGACTCTTGACGGTATAACAGCCCGAGTGGCGACGTGGAGCTCTGTCTCTGCATCCCTTGGAACTTGGGATGGAAAATCGTGTTACTAACCCCAAATTCATAGGTCTGACTTTTTACGTTACTTTATGATCCCTAATGCATGTCTTAGTTGCAGATTTTTTTAAGTCGAACCAACAAATGCACAATAATTATTAACAAATTATATTGTGACAGAATGTACGGTACATATAATATAAAATATAATATACAAAACTTAGTTGCAGATGTTCGGTGTGGGCGATGTCTCTTCAGTTTTAATATCCCAAAGTCATGAATTATTGTAATATAAGTAAATACGTTTAGAAGTAACAGTAGTAATTACATTGGTGGAATATTACTTGTTAAATACGAGGAAGGCAACGTAAGAGTCTGGTATAATTCAGTCTTCTCTTAGCAGTCCGTGAAGAAGAAAGATTGATCATGTCTTTCGCAGGGAATTTAACAGTTTTATATAACTGAATCTTCAATAGACAGAATAGTGGCGAAGGGAATGAGATCAATAACGAGATAGTTATCGGAAACTATACTGTGTACGAGTATATTGCGAAATACGAAAACATGAATGAAGTTGTGCAAGCATAAGTGCAGTGTGAACTGTCCGCTGTCACATAGGTATAGGTATAGTTCACCTTAGAACAGGCCATGAAGGCCCACAGCGGGAGCAAAGGTACAGCTCTACTCTTTCTTTAACCTCGGCGCTAGATGGGGGTGGGTGGTCAACTCCACGCCCCGGCCGCTTTACCCCCGAGAATGAGCCAGTAACCATTGTACAAGAGGCTGGGTAGGCCCCAGGGCCGGTCTGGAAGGGTGCTAAAAATCTCGCCCCCACCGGGATTCGATCCCCGGACCGTCCAGCTCGTAGCGAGTCGCTATACCGACACACAACCTAATATTGGGGACGTGTACTACAGAAAACCTCGTGTTAGAACGCACATCCCGGAAAATATGCAATGTGACTCAACAAATAAATGTCTGTGTATGTACTTCAGCACCTTCATATTGGTAGGACTATAACTGACCGAAGACAAATATTTAAATATAAATTTTATGTCTATTGCAACTTCATCAGCCAGTCTTACGGCTTTCAAAATCATTAAATAGGAGGGTAAGAACGTGTCAAAATCGATACGCTACAGGCACAATTGCCAATTCGCTAAATAGAAAAGTACCAAATAAACTATTTATTTTACCTGATGTATAGACTTAATGAGAAAGTTCTGTCACCTAAAGACGAATTAATAACAAACATTATTTAGGATGGTAATAGTAGTAGTAGTAGTAGTAGTTGTTGTTATAGTTGTAGTAGTATAGTACTACTAGTAGTAGTATTATGAGAAATAATATAAGAATTACGTCTAAACTGAACAACTAAAATGATATCAGACTTTGTCTTGCACTTTAAATTTTACTAGGTAAAATACTTAGTTGCCGATCCCAGTGGCCGTGCGGTCTAAGGCGTGGGTCTACGGCCGCTCGCTTCCTAGGATCGTGGGTTCGAATCCCACTGGGGGCATGGATGTCTGTCTCTTGTGAGTGTTGTGTGTTGTCAGGTAGAGGTCTCTGCGACGAGCTGGTCCCTCGTCCAGAGGAGTCCTACCGACTGTGGTGTGTCTAAAGTGTGTGACCATGAAACCTCGACGAAACGAGGAGGCCCAGGCCCATATAGGGCTGTCGAGCCATAGAGAAAACTTAGTTTCGGCTATGTAATACGCCCACTTGTTACATCGAACGAATAGGAAAGCGTAGGTTTTACTGCTTCAAACATTTGCAGTCTCTAACTGAATGACTGTCAGTTTGATAATCGGCTTGTATCTGCTTTTACAGCGCTACGTTAATCCATAGTCTCAAACAAAGATACCAAAAAAAAATTCGTTCATTCATTATAATTAAACATTTCGCAGGATCAAAGTCTGTACGGATTTCTCCAGCGGCAGCTTGAACTGCAGTCACTGAGTCCAATAGCATGCAACCAAAGTTAGTAAGACCTATCCATCTAAAAGTCAATTCAATGAAGCGACGGCTGATAAAAGAGTTACGTTACTGTGTAAGTAATATTAGTCCAAAAGGCGAACTTAGCTAACTGAATCGCGATAGTACACAGCTGTCAACGGTGTCTGAAACTTTCAAAGATCATTCAATTAATTACAGGAATGAAACATTCAAGTGCGCTGTCGATATCCATGACACATTGATCGAAAATAATTAGATTAACCGTAAGAAGTCTAAATCTGAATTTCGAATCACAGTTAGACTCTCTCTCAAACACAGACTACTCAAGCTGTTATCGCATTCCACCATGCAAATCATAGATACCGGTTTAGCATTTTGAAGACTGGCTTCCACTTAAATCAAACATAAAAAGTTAGTTCATACCGCACATTGAACAAAGTCCGCTTATAATATAAACACCGGCCAGTTAATGCTGTTTTTGAAAGTAATCGCTGTTTATTGTGATAATCGTATGGAACATATTAATTAATTAATTCGTTCCTTCATCCTGTAGTCTGTCTTACGACAGGTCCATAGCCTCTTCTATATTGAGTTAGCTACACAGCGCAATCTAGTGCTTCGTATTTCAATTCCCAGTATCCTCCCGTTTCCTTAAGGTCATCCAGGAGATCCTTAGGTCTTCTTCCTCGATCTCCTGTCACTTCTACCATTCCTTATATTTTTCCTTCAACAACGTGTTTTAGCAGTTCCTTCGCACGATGTGACCAATCCAGTTAACCTTCTTTTTATAGTATGTAGGATATTCCTCTCCTCGTTGGCTCTGTGTAATACGTCTTCATTTCTCACACGATCGGCCCAACTGATCTTCTCATCCTTCTCCAGCACCACATTTCAAAATTTTCCAGGTATTTCTGATCTACTTCCCCAAGTGTCCAAGTTTTTAGCGCCATACAAAGCTACGCTCCAAATGTAGCACTTTACTAGTTTCTTCCTTAAATTTAAGTCCAATTTTCTGGTGAAAAAATATCTTCTTCTTGCTGAATGCTGCTTTTGCCATGGAAACCTGGATTTAATTTCACGTTTATATCCAGCATCATTTATCATGGTACCCAAACAGTTGAAATATTCCACATTCTTCGGGTAGAAATTTACCAAATTTCCTTCGATTAACGTACATAAAAACACATTAAGAACTGTGGTAAATAATTCCTAGGTCCGAGAAAGTTTATAAATCTACGAAGGAAATTTAAAAGGTGTTATAGTGAATTCACAAAGTGATACGGGCTAATAATATGTCTAATATATGTTATTATCCATAATTTTATACCAGTTCAAGTGAATTTTCACTGAATTGCAGGACTGGCAGTGGATGCTGACTGATAAACAAATAAATGTGAGAAATAAATAACGTCAAAGTACGATTAAAGAAGACTAATCAGCACAAATGAAAGCAGACATTTAAAAAGTACACAAAGCACCTGAACTGAATTTTCATCTCACTGTAATTATTGTTTACTAATTTACGATAATGGATTTATATGGAAACGATCATCAACACTGCGCAGGCAAAGAAACGATAAAATGAATTTCCTGTCTGTTAATACAGGGCACAATTTCGAAATAGAAAGTAGCAAAGTTCACATTGTGGCACAATGCTTAATCAGGTGAATCCACTTTATCCCAGTATCACCTATTATCCTATAGTTTATTAAATACTAATACCTATCATACTTTCGGTTTTCTAATGTGCAGTTTCCCAGCAGAACACTAGAAAATACCTTAGCAATTTTTACTTCTTTATTTATTGACTTTTGTCATCCAAATCCTACATACATCACCAGTTTAGAACACACTCCTTGGTTTTATTAAGGCCACAATAGTAAGCGCTGTATTTAAATTATTAATATCCTCATTATACATGTATAACATCTCGCCGTCCCACTACCTTACTTCGAAACATGTACTTTTCACATATTAGGCGCTTACGTTGATTCCCAAGAGTGGAGGCAGTTCGTAGGCATAAAAACAACCTGTTATAGTAAACTGGTGGGAAATCCCATCATTAATAATTTATTAACAGGTTTCGCACTGCAATATCCGAATTCAAAGGAAGCAGACCGTGTGGAATTGTGTCGCATTATATAATCTAAATAACAGGTAATGTATAACAAAGCTGAAATGGAACTACCAGGATCGGATAGCACTGGGACCATCACATCATGCTGTCCGTATGTGTAGCCAATCACAGGAAATGAGTGCCTTTATAATGGATTTCGATTGAAAATAACAGCAGCCAAATTCAAATACATGATTTAAGCTCATCAGGTTATTCGATATTCGACTTTGCACATTCCGTTAGACTCTGGTTTACTGCCGATAGTCGAGGCATCCACGTTGATTTGGCATATTGTGAAACAGGCATTCAGACGTAAAAAAAGAGTGACTAGACTAAAATAGATGGGAAATATATGCATAACGTAACTTCGTGGCGCGTTCGGACCGTTGCATGTATTTTAACTTTAATTATCAGTCATGCGAAATGCATCTGTACCTCAAAGTTTCATCCGGTAGAAAGAATTAAGTATTATTAGTCTATATTCTATCATAATTACCCGGCTTGCAGACTGAATCTGCTTAATGCCATAGTATGTTCGATCACATATGACCTGTCTGGCTCTGACTTTTCGTACTTGTCCCGTAAACGGCATAATTTTCAGAAACAATACGTTTGCAATAAAACGTATTTTCTTTGTTTTCTCTAAAACACCTATCCGAGCCTTTTCTCCATCCAGGAAGAATTGAGCGAGATATTACCATAAAAGTACGTCTTCATAAAATCTATCCGATATTTTTAATCAATGTTAATCAAATTTGAAGTTTGTCGTCAGATTTTAATGAGAGTTCTCAAAATCCGTCCAGTGCGAGCCAACTTGTTCCATGCGGACAGAAAGACACACATGACACAGCTAATAGTCGCTTCTCACAACTTTGCGAAAGCGTTTAAAAGTATTTAATAAGTGAAATTATTGGATCTAAATGTTTTCCCCTTCAAATTATTTCTATCAGAAGCTACACACTTCCACACGTGCCTTCCAGGCGTCAAAGTATCCCCTGAAGTAATTTTGTAATAATTTTTTAAAGTAACTTTCGCCTCTTTCTTACGCACGTCTTCAAATTTTCAATCTGGGGCGTCAGACGTCGCAAGGGGCAACGGGGCAAGGTCTGCTGAGTACTATAGGTAATTAGAGTGTTTCTATTTCTTTTTAATTTATAAACAGACGGCAAACATTTAATCTCCACCCATACTCTATGGGACCATTTTCACACGTAGTCTTTAATATCAAAATCTGCTATCAAAATTTGTCTCACCGTTTCTTTGTCCATATTAAACTACCCTGTTATCACGCTGATTCCTAAACGAAGAACTCTTCCCCACATTTACTGCAGTTTTCATCGCTGTCCGATGGTCGTTTGTTGTCAGACACATCCTCAATTCTGAAAGCCTCTTGGGCCATTTAAACATACGAGATGTTTACAGGGCTTTTTTTTCCCCCGTACGTTTCACGTAACAAATTAAAGGCTTCGGTGGCAGTTTTTTTTCAGTTTCACAAAAAATGTTGTTTACTCGCTCAGTTGTTATCAAGCATGAGGACGGAAAATTTAAAACGCGCTTGTAAAAAATTATTTCTTAACACTGCCTTAAAGTAACTTAGGGTGTTTAAAACACCAACGAGAGACTCACACGGTGAGACTAATATAAAATTTAACTGAGGGTGGTTTGGCACGTGAGTGGGAGGAGGTTCAGCAGTACAGAGGTCAAGGTCAGAAGCTGTAGGCGAAGTCTCGTCATTTAATAGCCACATCACGTATTGTTTGGGTATACGTTTTTTTCTATAAAATACCCCACATTAAACAAAATTAAATTTATTTTCAGGTCGGATATTACACAACACATTAAAACTTACATTGCGTGGAAATAGTGATGTTGTGTCACAAATAGGTACACCAACGTTGTCATTATGTCGATAATAATAACGTGGCAAACTAAATATATCTTTTGACAGTGGTATTAACATAAATTTAACATATCAAATTAGAACTGGCCACATTACAGGGAACGTGATTATGAAGTTGGTAGTGAGGCAGAACATAACAGATCCAAAGTAAAACCTGGCTCAGACGGCAGTGCTTATGACTTTTATTCGGAGGTACCGGGCTCGAATCTTTGTCAGATACCCGCCATCCTGACTCAGGATCTTCCCTGATATTACCTCAAATTAAGCCAGACCCTTTCCTTTCTCATTATTTCCAGTGCACGTTTCAATACCAACCAGTCACTCAAAGCTGTATATCACTTTCGGTCAAAAGCAAACGCTGCAACCAACATGCATTTTGATTTTAGGCTTCCGCCGCGATGTTGATGACATCTGCGCTCTTCTGGGATACTACGCAGCGTCGTGTGGTAATTTTTTACCGACGTTTCGGAACAACGTATCGGTCCCAACTTCGACAGTCAAGAGTCCGACAATTGACCCTTGAACATGGGATTTTAAGAAATCATTTTAATTAAATGGATTTTAATAAATAAATACACAACCCATTGTATACGACGGTACCATAAATTTGTTTTCCTCTACATAGAAGGGCATGCAGTAAATAAAAAAGCGCTACAAATTAAAACAGAAGAATCTGCAAAGGTGCTATTTTAAAGCTGAATAGAAATCGATAAAAATATGCCTAATATTGTTTACAAACTGGAAGCTCAAGTGACTGTTATAATGTAAACACCTATAACATATACGAAGCAAGCATTGTTATTACCAAATATGGATGATGATTTAAACTCACATAAACCGAATGTACTAATTAATATTTTGAAGTAAGTTATGTTTCCATTATTTGTTCTGTAGTGCTACACCAAAATCTACATCAAAATTGTTTAACCTACCACGAAGGAATTACAGCTAATAACCAAGTGCCAGAAATCCGTATGAGTTGATAAATGTTATGACTTCGAATTACATAGAATCGTGAGTTTATTGGTAATGCGTTTGTTGCAGACTGTACAAATAAAACATTTTGAGTAAATCAGTGATAAAATGGTAGGTCCACAATTAAAGGTGACATTTCCTGTAAACCATACATGTAAAATCTGTAGACGAAGGAATTTGGAACGTAAATTGAAAACAAATACACTTCTGAATAATATAAAAGTAGTATAGCTACTATCATTGCACACACACAAACATACAAACATATACACACATACATTAGCTAACTAATCGCTTTCTACGAGTGCTTTCGCATAGTCGCGAAAAGTGCCCATTATCTTTGTCACGTCCGTCTGTCCGTCCTCTTGTATCAGCGCCGATCCCACAGGGTAAATTTACAATAAATTTGAAATTGAGGACTTTTAAGAAAATCTGTCGAGAAAACTGAAATTTGGATACATCGGGCAAAAATATCGGCGAGTTTACATTAAGACCTACGTACATTTTATTTTTTTCGGCGATATTAAATCGCCACAAAAGCGCCTGTTTTCGAATGAAATGGTATGAGGCTGTTAGAAGAGCCGAGGAAGTATAAACATTAAGCGAACGCGCCACATTGTGCCGTTACAGGTACAGTGCCAATCTTGTTGCCACAAATAACTTTGCTGAAATAAAAAAAAATTCTTACGTAAAACCTTCTGATATCACACATCTCCTTTAATCCCTTACTTACTGCTTGTAATTACTGATCGACTAAACGCATAAAAAACTGTCGGATCTATTAGTAGTGGTCTTGAAGTGTACAGTATTTATACACGGTGTTTGTGTGTATACTGTAAGAGCAGGACCTGAAGGTGTCAAGACGTACCGAATGTTGACACCATCAGTGACTAACAATGCTGTCAGTTGTGTGTATACTGTAAGAGCAGGACCTGAAGGTGTCAAGACGTACCGAATGTTGACACCATCAGTGACTAACAATGCTGTCAGTTGTGTGTATACTGTAAGAGCAGGACCTGAAGGTGTCAAGACGTACCGAATGTTGACACCATCAGTGACTAACAATGCTGTCAGTTGTGAGTATACTGTAAGAGCAGGACCTGAAGGTGTCAAGACGTACCGAATGTTGACACCATCAGTGATTAACAATGCTGTCAGTTGTGTGTATACTGTAAGAGCAGGACCTGAAGGTGTCAAGACGTACCGAATGTTGACACCATCAGTGACTAACAATGCTGTCAGTTGTGTGTATACTGTTAGAGCAGGACCTGAAGGTGTCAAGACGTACCGAATGTTGACACCATCAGTGACTAACAATGCTGTCAGTTGTGTGTATACTGTAAGAGCAGGACTGAAGGTGTCAAGACGTACGAATGTTGACACCATCAGTGACTAACAATGTTGTCAGTTTGTGTATACTGTAAGAGCAGGACCTGAAGGTGTCAAGCGTACCGAATGTTGACACCATCAGTGACTAACAATGCTGTCAGTTGTGTGTATACTGTAAGAGCAGGACCTGAGGTGTCAAGACGTACCGAATGTTGACACCATCAGTGACTAACATGCTGTCAGTTGTTTGTATACTGTAAGAGCAGGACCTGAAGGTGTCAAGACGTACCGAATGTTGACACCATCAGTGACTAACAATGCTGTCAGTTGTGTGTATACTGTAAGAGCAGGACCTGAAGGTGTCAAGACGTACCGAATGTTGACACCATCAGTGACTAACAATGTTGTCAGTTGTCTGCGATAAAGAACGTTCCACAGCGAGCTGGCTAAACTTCAGGAACGTCGTCAGGAGGTCATTTGGAGCAACATACATCCTGTAACATTTAGACCCTATTACCAGGTTAGACGAACCATAACCTTAAATCGAGCAATGGGTGAGCTAACGCTGTTGTAACTCTTTCATTTTTAGGTAAAGTAAAGTTCACCCTAGAAGAGGCCATGACGGCCCAGAGGGGGAGTAGTAGTATAACTCTACTCTTTCATTAACCTCGGTGCTAGATGGGGGTGGGTGGTCAAGCCACGCCCCTGCCGCTTTACCCCCTAGGAATGACCCGGTACCCACTGTGGTCTGGACGGGTGCTGAAAATCCCGCCCACACCGGGATTCGATCCCCGGACCGTCCAGCTCGTAGCGAGTCGCTATATTTTGATTTTAAGGGCGTACGAAAAAAAATTGGTCTTTACAGAGATCCGGATAGTTTATTACGTGACTCATTGGTAACCAGTTCAATAACTCATTGGTAACCAGTTCAATAACTCATTGTACCATTCATAATCATTTCGCTCAGTTCACTTAATAATGTCACTATATATATATTACGTTGGGTATAAGTTTTCAAGTAATTACGTATTAAGCCATTTAAAATTCTGTACTGTAGCAATTTTAAATTATATAATTCTGTACGTTTTCATTCAAATGCGTTATTTCAGGGAAATAACAATATTCAAACAGTAACTGACATTTTTAAGGAATCCTACACTAACAATTTCCGGGATGGTGTGATTACAAATACAGTACAAAACAGTCACAACATTTTCATTATAAAAGTGGCAAGCTTGTAACGCGGTACTAAGAGTATAACCCTGCCTTAACATAATACTGCACAATTTGAACACGCGTGACATTAAAGCTGTAGGCTGTGTTTCTGCTAAACGCGTTACTTTTAAATTCTTTTTTATCTTAAAATCCTGATTTGAAATGTTAGTGGAAGAAGAATTGTAAACACCACATCGTTTGAAATTTAAACAAGTCCCAACATAATTACGCATTCGAGCGAAATAAATATGTTCCAGGAGATACAAAATTTTTCTACCTTTGTCCAAAAGAAACATTAAGTAAACGTCCCATAACTAAAGAGTATATTTTATTATTACCCAAAAATGCGCTTAATATCACAGGTTTATAATAATATATTTAAAAACATTCTACTCCTACATGAATAATATAAAACACGCAGTGTAGCTTGCAGGAAGTGGAAAGAATTCGGAATATGTTGATTTACAAAATAAATTCATACAAATTATAGGCAGTAAATTCTTACTTATTTAAACTCATACGGTCAAAAGTGTTAAAAAATGCTGAAGCTGGAGATCAAGCTAAGTAGGTAAACGATCCGTTAACTGGGTAAAAGAGAACGAGACAGTTCCGTGGGATCCATAAATGAAAAGATCCATGGATTGGTAGCAACCGAAGACCAACCGGGGAATGGGGCCCAGTAAAGATTCGTAACTGAGACCGGTCCGCAAGAAGTGACGGATGGATTCGTAGAACAGAAACCTGGACCCGTTCCGCCCACTGATCGGTTGCTTCAGATCAGTTCGTTCGGAAACTATTCGTCTCTAATTGTCAGTCCAGTTGGAAGTCTCGGTTGGTGTGCTCGTGTTTTGTTGCGCTGGCTTGACAAAAAATTTACCGGTGAGGAATAGGAAGATATGTATTTAATATGCAGTTACCGCACTGTAAATAAAAAGGCTGTTGTAACAGAATACCAGAGACGATATGTAAGTCGTTCAACATCGAAACACATTTCAGAATGTAAACAGACCTTTGACAGAGACTGCAAAACGTAGGCAACCGTGACTTGAAGGGGATGTTCAGGATGCAGTGCAACGAAGTGCAAGGACGAGGGCATGCAAAATGTCAATCACAGATACCATAGCACCAAAATACACATGCAAAAGTTTGCACGACTATGGTTTTTATCGGCATTACCTCTAATGAGCTTTACACCTTTTTACCGGGAGATCACAACAACCATGTACAATTATGTGAATGGCAACAGTCACAGATAAAAAATATAGCCTGGCATTCAGTTCGTGGATAAGGCCCAATTCTGGATCATGGGAGAAAAATATCCACCATTAGCAGCACAAAGGAACTTCCAACAGACGTTTTTCGACTCAAGTAAGGTATAGGTAAAGTTCACCCTATGACCTGTAATGAAGGCACAGAGGGGGGAGTAGAGGTATAGCTCTACTATTTCTTTAACCTCGACGCTAGTTTGGGGGGTGGGTGGTTAACGCCACGCCTATGACGCTTTAGTGCCTGGAATGACACGCTGCCCATTGTGCAGGAGGCTTGTTTCGAAAAAAGTATTATATTAAATAGTAAATAACTGCTTAGTTCGGGCCCATTTTGTCGTGTGACTTAACAAACACTTATTACGTTAGTTTTCTAGAAAATTAACCAACATTTTATTCAAAGGTTATGCCTCCTATTAAACAAGAACGAATGTGGATAAAACACGGTGGAGTCTTTCTGATCTGTCAAAGGAACAGGGAGTACTAGAACGAAAATTATCACGGGAGATGTATAGGAATGAGCAGATAGGTGACGTGGCCAGCTCGGTCACCGAACTTCAACATGGTAGAGATTATCCTCGGGGGTTGAAAAAGTCTGGGGTGTAACATAATGGTCAGATAAACGGCGGGAGCTGCAGACAGCACAATCGAAGCCGCTGCTGGAACAAAACAGAATTCATTCAATGGGAATATTTAACGGACCGATGTATAGCAGTATGCACGCAGTCACAAGAAGGTCACTTCGAAAATCGGATTTGGTTTCAAACGTTCTAGTTGACGCTGAGGAAGTTTAACTGAAATTTTATTCCGTATTTATTCCTACAAACAACTATCTTTTAACTCGATAGCGGTGTCCAATCGATCTCTGCCTTAAGTGACAATTTTTGCCTGAATAAACGTCTAGAAAACTGTCCTGTTTTGCCAGATCATCGCAGAATATTCTGTATTTTAGGCATGCAGAGATAATTCAGTTAATTAAAAATTTCATGTAGTGATTGACCTGATAATGACGTATTTACCTAGAACACTATGTACCTACCGGTAATTTATGTCTGTGGGTATGGGCGGATACAATTACGCATGTGTGTGTATACATCTGCACTCGTGCAGCGACGAGTAAACATGAATCAGTGCGTATGAATGTAGGGAAGTCCGGAATCGCGATGTATTTTCGAGAAGTAAGTCAATTAAACGGCGTCCGGTTTCAACGCTTATGGTAGTTCAGCAGGTCAACTGTTTCCCATGTTTTGTGGATGCGAAATATGTTGCTTTATTGATATATTCTGCATAAATAATAGATTTTGGTGCTCTATGTTAATGATTTTTCTGTCTACGCTCTACTTTCTTACGAATCTTTCAATAATGAACTCCCATTTATGCCTAGTTCTCTCTAACGTGTCTTCCCTTCTGGTATTCAACCAACATTGTGTATGCATTTATTATAATCCACATGCTTGTTACACATCCAAAGAATGACACTGGATGTGGTGATGGTGGTGGTGGTGTTGGTGGTAGTAGTAGTAGTATTGTTGTAAAATACTATGTCCCGTCTTTAACTTAATAATTATTTCTTCACCATATAACCAATATTTATCAACGCTTCTTATTAAAGTAAGAATATCTCATTATATAATAAGTTTTAAACTAAATCACGTCACATAATATGGGGTAGATTACAACTCAACATAAAGAGGGTTAATAGATTTGATGTCAAATTGTCCGCAGACTTTTTATGGGTGCTGCACCCTGTGTAGCAATCTGTCATCACTGTTTGCGTACACTTTGATGCATCATGTCACAACCAGCTCTCAAAAACAACGACAGGGTATTATGAAATTGAATGGAACCAGAGTGGAGACATTTTTCATCTTCCTCGCGAGTGTTATACTGTATCTTCTGACAATTTCCTCCTCTTTTATATGAACTCCCTAACGGCATATAAGGAAGGAATCAAAATCACACAGCTCTTCTTTGTGTAATTTTATCCGTCCTCGTTAGTTTCCGTACATTTTTTTCAAATTCCCTCCCCTGGTTTTCTCCGAAATTGCTTCGATCTTTGTTGTTTTCAAAGTGATAATTTTTAAAATATCCATAAAATACACAAAACAGTACATTTACATTTTTTAATATTTGATGTTTAAAATTTGTGAATCAATGGAAGCAGGCTACATTTTCAAGCCAAATAAATGCAGATAAGCTGAAAAAATTCAGAATAAAACTAATAGAAACTTCAGAAAGAGAAAAGCGGAATATCTGGAAGCTAGAAGTATTGAGCTTGAAATGGAAAGAAGATAAATAATATTGGAGACATTCAGAGAAGCATAAATAAATAAAAGAAGCGTTACCAGACTATGACTAACATGGTAAAGGATAAGGTTGACGTACTTTCATATTCCCACTGTTCTCAGAATAGGCGGAAGACCACTTGGAAGACCTAGGCATAGGTGGCACGGTAGCATTCAAATGGATCGGAAAGAAAGAGGGCTGGAGTGCTCGGATATGATTCATCTGACTGAGAATAGGGACAGGTGGTGGGCTTGTGTGAACACGGTAATGAACCTTCGGGTTCCATAAAGTGTGGAAAATTTTGACGTAAAACGTCTTACATTTCGGTACACATAGGTGGGTCACCTCGGCGCTCGCGGTGTCAGACTTTCGCGTTACCTACGTTTCTTCACAGTGCTCCGCGCCTACTTCGACTACAGCAGTGAACGATACACAGTTTGAAAGGTAAGGAATATGCCTACACGCTAAAAAAAGAATCATCGAAAAATCTTGAAATCTGCCAAAATGGTGGCCATGTCAAAATCACCTACGATTTTCACACTCTCACCATCTAACGTCTTACATTTCGGTACACATAGGTGGGTCACCTCGGCGCTGTTTTTTACAGGTTCACGATGCCGAGACTAACTAACGCACAAAAGCAAGAAAACTACCGAAAACGGAAGAAGGAGGCAGAGAAGGGTTCACATAGGCCGAAAAAAACATTCAACTTGTCGGCGTGACGTTTTACGTACAATTTGCGGTTCAGTCGTAGCTTGAAACACCGAAGACATTTTTTGACCACCTGAGGAACTAATACCTCCCTTAGAAGAAATTTGTTCCATGGAGTTAGATTATTACTCACGTAATAGACAGATAGATGGGCGATTACGGACTCCATACTACCAAGCTTTCCCCGAATTCAACCTGCTTTTAATTTCTCTATGAATGCAAATACTATTTTGATATGTTAGTCACTTCCAAGTATATGTTCTTTTTTGCACATTCTTAAACAATTTGCTCTCCTTATATTATGATCTTAAACCATATTCTATGATGGCACAGAAAAACTCGTACGAACGTACGTAAGCCTAGAGTCAACAAATCTATGAAGAAGTCTAGAAGCCTCCCAGTACTTTTGTAGCATAAATTTTTACAACAATCTGTGATCAGATATGTCCTAGCTAGAGAACTTGCCTACTTTTTCAGGAAGGAGTAGGCGAGAAGCGAATTTGGAATGGATTTTTAAAATTACGCCTGTGTATCCTAGACCGATATATATTATTTCTCTATTGTTACGGAAGCTTTGACGCTGTATTATACCATAAATCAATCATATCATAAGCCTATTTTAGACTCAAAACACAGGACCTGAAAAAAATAATATCCCTCGAGGAAAACATAAATTCTTCAGCACATATTTTGATACAAAAAATCATGTGGCATTGCTTTTGTACTCTACTCTCAAGCGTATTTTGTGACACATTTGTTTATACAATGGGCAAAATGTCATGCAATATATTTAGCATGCGATACGCCGTTTAATGTTAATTAACATCGGCGTAATGCAGGGCTAAATATGTCGTAGCTTACTGATCGGCACAAAAGCAAAGAAAAACATTACACAGAATATGCGTAAAGATAAGGGTTTTTTTTGAAAACATACAGGAGCTTCAAAAATAAAGTATGTATTTTCTTATTAATACAGTGTACGCTAGTATAAGGTTTCGCTTCTTGAAATCGGTTTCTTCAAAGTTACTTAGTGCCTTACAATTGAGACTCAATAGTGGAAATGTTACTTTGTGATATTATTCGCGCTCACGATTTCTGAATTTCACACAGTCACGTTTCCATTTCCACAGAAACAATGCCACAATAAAGTACAGACGACCACATTATTTTCACTGCAACACTTCAAGTCTGTCTGTAGGAGTACGAGTACAATCACTATCACGTGCTACACTGCATTTTTGACCAAACACATAATTCAATTACGTGCCTCTGTTCACAACTTCCTCTAACAGATATATCCATAGCATTCAAGTTATTAGACGTAGCCTCAAAATTAACACCGTCGCAATATTTGTAATTGTTGGATATGACAAAATCACTTCTACCGTGAAGACGGAGGCAGCAAGTCTCTCCGAAACGTTGCTAAACTTCATCAAACTACTATGCGTTACATACCATAACAATCGTTCAGATACCTCAGGTACGTTATTTCAAAGTTGTAAATATGTACTGTGTGAGTTTGTGTGTGTGTGTGTGTGTGTGTGTGTATGTATGTATGTATGTACGTATTTATGTATGTGTGTATGTATGTATATTATACTTTTAGTACTAGTGCCCGGGGACCCCTTACGTAGTTACCGTGGAAAGCTCAATTTTACATATTATCTGAGCATCCGTGAGACTGAAATGGTGTATTGGCGTCTCCTGCCATCTGGTGGCGGTCCGTGGAAATCCAACGTGGGAGTGTGACACTTGGATCGGACGGACGGACAATATTAAAGTATAGAATAAGATTATACAGCTTTTTCAACTCGCCACGTGCATCGGCACTAATCTGCCATCCTCACGTTAATATCTCTCGTCCAGTCAACTAACTATTACAAATGCCATTAATCTGGGTTATGTCCCGCTCAAATCCCTAGTTTTGAAAACCCTTAAAAATTATATTTCGTTAAATTCAGAAACAAAGTTCCAAGCCCATATAAATCAGCAGATGTGACTAAGGGTTTTCATACGTTTTGCCTTCGGTCTGTAAATATAATACGAAAAAAAAAGTGTATTCACAGAAAGTACGCCTATCACTTTATCAGTCTAGGAGAAAGATGACTGGTGTTTGATTTTCAGTTGGAGTGGGGACCTCCCCCTTCTACACCACTTTCAGACTAAATCTGGCCACTCCCAGCCTCAAATACAATAGGAATTGGAGCAAAATTAAGGGTGTAAGCCTTGCCACTCATCTCAATTTCATGTCGCTGCTAACAAATACATCAAATTATACCTCCGCTCTCCCATAAGAGGTGGTACGTACTTAATAAAGTAATGGAGCAGTTCAAAATTCATTTAAATAAGAGCTTCTTCATTTACCTACATTTTACATTCTACTATTCAAATAACGAGAAAGACGCTTTCCGAAACATCTATAGCTATGTATGCCCAACATGAAATTTCAGACTACATATATATCCGTTCACCTTTCTGAACAAGCAAACATTGCGTGTCGTGATCACTTTAATGAAGTGATTTCACTTCAAACCCACATATTCCCCATACAGAAGCTATGGGAAATGGAAAGGAAAGTAAATATAAGAGCCCTACAAATACGGGGAAAAACACACTGGTTACTGCAAGGGACATTAAGCTACAAAGTACATTCGAGAGTAAAGGATATGAGCAACATATCTAGAAAACAGCAAATACAGTGAGGAATTCAGTCTAGATAGATCACAGAGGCTGATATTCGAGCGTGCATCACATATATCATACAAGTATGCACGTAGGCAGGGGCAAATGGAGACACGAAAGGAGGACAGTCTGTTCTAATTAAAGCGGAATATGTATATTGCTGAGAATGTAATATTCATAAAAGTACGAAATAACAGGCAATTGGCTGTGACATTTATGTAGTTAAAGTTGCGTCGACAATAATTTACAATTTGACATGATACGAGCATTAAGGCTGGACGTGGTTCAAGATTTAATTCATAATAACTAACACCGACTGTAGGAAAACCAGCTATTACTAACATTCACGTACGTCCATTGTAAATGTAGAAATTAGGCTTCTTCAAAAGTCGGTTAACTAGTTTACCAGTCAACATGGCGTAACATCCCAGAAGACTTTTATGTTAAACACCTCGGCAAGAACCTAAAATCTCGCAGTTTACTTTCTGCTCAAAAGAAAACTTTCCTAATGACCAATGATCCTTTTTAGATATTTACTGCACACAATTAGTGATTTCTAGCAGTTACTAGTGACTTAGTAGTTCCCACTGAAAGCTGGGACTGGATTTATTTTTAGGCGCTTTCGCAAAATTGCGAAAAGCGACTGTTACCTTCGTTATGTCTGTCTGTCCGTCCATTTGTCCTCATGGAACAACTCTGATGGGTGGATTTTCGTGACATTTGATATTTAAGGACTTTTCGAAAATATGTCAAGAAAGTTCAAATTTGTTTAAAATTTCACAAGAATAACTGGTACTTTATACGAAGACCTATGTGTAGGATGACCATAATTCCTTGAGACAAAAACGGGACGGGGACGGGGGGAATGTTCATAGAGAGTAGGACATTTAAAAAAATGTTTTTTTACATAAAAATATTGAACTCACAATAATTCTTCACAGAACCGCGCAAATGTTGCCAACACGTATTTTTCCTTTTCTCTGAATAATTCATTGACTTTAAAGTTACACTATTTATTCAATGGGCAATTGTCGATCTCGATCAACGCGCCTCTACCGATGGTTACACGAATGACTGGTACCTACAATAGCAGCCATTGATGCAAACTTGATTATATGTTATGACTGACCAATATTTAAGCATATTTTAAAGTTTTTATAAAAAACGGGACAAAAATGGCATTTTTACTAAAACGACGGGACGGCCGGGACATAGCAAAAAAAAACGGTACCGTCCCCTTCAAAACGGGACGTATGGTCAGCCTACCTATGTGCATTTATGATAATATCTCTCTGCATTATTCTTTCGTGGAATGAGATACGCTTTAGACAGAAGTTGTACAGAAAATCAAAACACATTTTAAGTTCAATATTTTTTTGTCGAAAATGGTGCCATGTATGAGATAATGTGGCGAGACTGGCCACACATGGCAATACGGCACAGAAAACACGCGCTTTGCATGCCGGATAACGAAGGCAAAAATACAGACACACACTCCTAATATTTAATGCGCATTGCTTCATAATTGATTAATTCCGTCTGATGTAGTAAAATTTTTTTACTGCAACACAAAAACTGAGAAACTATGCAACGACCTGTCATTACTACATCTTTAGTCAAATTGTATGTCTAAAGAAGGCCATGAGCAAACAAAAATTCTTTTGTTTCAATGCAGCATCGGGCACTTTACATGAAGACCTACGTAAGTATTATTGTTGTCGGCGACATAAATTTGCTATAAAAGCATCGTTGTGCAACAATCAATATTGTTACATACTTGATAGTGACCTGCAGCTCAACAACACACACAGAAAGCATTATTGCATTTCCACTGCAACAATGGTTAGGCGAACACGCCACAGTAACACAGTACTACGTTATACGTACATTGCCCATCTTGTTCCACTGTCATTGCAAGTGGCAGTGATTGCTACCAATCACGCGTTTCCCGAAGTCACTGTCATAACTATAATTCTTTTTCCATGGCGCAACAGCCCTAGTGGGCCAGGGCCTCCTCATTATTGAGGCTTCACGTACACACTCAGACACATCACACTAGGTAGGACTCCTCTGGACGAGTGATCAGCCCGACGCAAAGACTTCTATCTGACAACACACAACACTCAGAAGAGACAAGATATCCATGTTCCCAGAGGGATTCGAACCTACAATTCCAGCAAGCGAGCGGCTGCAGACCCACGCCTTAGACCGCGCGGTCACTAACACCTACACAAATAGACTATATACACACACTATTCAACAATTTCGTGACAACTGCACAGTAACAAACATAAAATGTTTAGAACAACTGGCCCATGACTATAATATTTAATAATGATATGATAATGCTAATAACAATAATAATTTAATCCTTTGTTTTACGTCCTGAGTTAGCAATGTACTGGCCACCTACAAAGACAACATACGTACAACAACATAACATCAACAGACCAAAACATGAGCGAAGCCAAGATAAAAGATCGGAAGTAAAAAGCCATCAACAAACACTTTCTCATATCGCCTCGTGACCAAGTACAGTTCTTTAAAAAATTTCGAGTAACCTGGAGTTTCGTGAAACACGGTGCAGTGACAGTCACACTTTAAGTTAGTGTAGATGGACTTATACCCGCAATTTCCATATTTCTTGACCGATTTTGGAAAAATTCGGTATAGGAAATATCTACGTGATGCCGTCCAACTACCTTCAGTTTCCTGAAAATGGGTTCAGGGAAAGTCATACATTACTCAAAGGCTTACATGAACTTTTTCCCGTATTTTCTAAATTTTTCTCCGATTTGGATAGATTCGGTACAGAAAGTGTCCATAAACATTCATTATATCACTGTGAGTTTCGGTAAACCCTGTGCAGTGAAAGTCCTTCTTTATTTATGGACGTCAATAAATTCATATCCGTGCTTTCCACATTTATTGACCGATTTGGATGAAATTCAACACAGAAGATCTGCACAAAATGTTCTTGAGCATTATTGAGTTTCACAGAAACTGGCAGAGGGCGGACCATACTTTTATTACGAGCGTAAATAACATTATGTTAATTTAGCACAAGTCAAAACCAACAACTACACAAGATTATTAACAAGTACAAGATGTATTTTCAACCCCTACATTTGTTTCGGCAAATAAATTGCAATCCTCAGGGGGTATTTATCAAAGAACTACAAGTAGGCCTACTTATTGCATCCAAATACACAATAGTTGGTTTTACAATAGAAGTATTTACGCAGCTTACAATGTTAATAGTGTTAAATATATATAGATGCATATTTATTTATAATCACTACTTGAGGCATAACGTATTATTGTTCTTGATTATTAATTTTATATTTTCATGCGCCTATTTGTATTTTAACATTGTAATTTGCGTAAATACTTCTATTGTAAAACCAACTATTCTGTATTTCGATGCAATAAGTACTTGTAGTTCTTTGATAAATACCCTCTGAGGATCGCAATGTATCGAAACATGTGTAGGGTTTGTAAACACATCTTATACTTGTTAATAATCTAGTGCATTTGTTGATTTTGACTTCAACTCACGATAAAATGCAAGGTACATACAGCATAAAATAACATTATATTAGTTCGTGTACCACGTAACCTTACAGTGTTTAGAAAGTAAAGAATGCATTGGTACAGTATGTTTACTGCACGATTTTCAATGTCGATTTATCTCATTTAATCCACTAGACTTTCCGCAGAATTCCTGACACGTGCTGTGAGACGCAACGCAACGAAATATCGATGTCTCGAATAGAGTTAGGGCCCACGAAACCATTCTTCGTAAATCCCATTGTCTTCCTTTGCACTACGCATGGGTCTGTCAGCAAATAAATTCACGTGGCGTGTAATTTCGTCACTAAGGACCTACACTGAATGCGATGACGTCAGAAGAATTTGTCATCTGTTTCCATCACCGAAGCAAAATTTTCTCTGCAATAGATTTAAAGATGATCGCAAGTTTAAAACAGTTGTGATATCATGGCGGAAAATATGGGGCATGGACTTCTATCAACAGGGAACAGAAAGGTTCGTCCCACCATATGAGAAATGTCTCACATTTTCCGGGGATTATGGGGAAATGTATCGAAAAAATTGTACAATTAAATTTGAACTGTTATTTTTCCAATGGCGCAACAACTCCTGGTGGGCCAGGGCCTCCTCATTATCGAGTCTTCACGATCACACTCAGACACAGCACATTCCTTAGGACTCCTCTGGACGAGTGATCAGCCCGACGCAGAGACCTATATCTGACAACATACAGCACTCACAAGAGAAAGACATCAATGCCCCCGGCGGGATTCGAACCCACAATCCCAGCAAGCGAGCGGCCGCAGACCCACGCCAAAAATCGCTCGGCCACTGGGCTCTACACTGTTCTTACTAGAGAAGAAAATAAGGACCGATAAAACGTATTGTGAATTTGTTTGACGACCCTCATAATACTCCGCAGGTAGCGTGCTGACCCCTTGTGTACTGGTCAGGCCACTCGTGCGGAGTTTCGAAGAAGGAATCGGACAGTGAAAGTATCGATGTACTCTATTCCGCATAAATTCTATAACAGCGTTTCTGTCTGCATTCCCCTCACAAATCAGAGGAGGTGCCTTACTATACACACGACAAACACATCTAATTGGCCCAGTCAGTGTAACAAAGAAATCAATAAGTGCAGATGGTCATATGCGACTTCTCCCACTTTCGTTTGATTAAACTGTCTGTCTTTTCTATTTCTGTAATGATTTTATTAGGAAGAAAAGATTTTACATCAGTTTTTTCCAAGAAAATTCGAGTTTTTGCTCCCTTAAATAATGAACAACAATCAGAGCACGGCAAATTACTTTTCCTACTCAAACTATTACCCTTTTTCAGAATTCAACTGAACACCGGATGTCTCTACAAGTTCAATACTTATGCACGCGGTCTCTTTCATACACATTTCCATGTGCTTTAGTATCTGCGAGGAAATTTAGTCCACATTTCGCTCGCAGACATCAACATGAGAGCCACCCTGTGAGGAATTATTCAATTCAACCTAGAGTAGGTTTTAAATACGTTATCTTGCCTTTGTTTTTTTGTACTATATTGTCACACTTTATCAACTGTACACGTAAGGTCTTCGCTCTTACGGGTTGTTACATGGCGTTGTTTGGTGGTTTCGAGACAGCCTATCAGTTCCATCTTCAATGGTCAAGCAGTCTGAATGCCAAACAACCAAAGAAAGCTACGTAACAATCCAGAAGAGCGAAGACCTCATTTACACCGCGGCGGAAACCTGAAACCACGCAACTCTATACCTGTTCTGACCACAGTAAGCGCATGTTACACTACATGCACATTGCGTCTACCTGGAGATAAAGGAGAAAACAACTAATCACTACAAATCAATGTTCAGTAACGCGTCATTATTCAGTGTCTAAAACAGGCTAGAACAGATTCCCCTTAACTCTCTGCTTCAGTAATACGGAGTGTTTTTTTCCTGCTTGACCGATAAGTGCCGGCCCAACACTCCGCCCGAAGCTCCGCAAGCGTTGCGTCGTACGCCGCGTCTCGGGTAGGCTTAACAGTCGATGACGGGAGACAGACAAACTATCGCAATGACAGTAACTTTAGAAGGTCTAATATAAACTTACTATAGCGTCGGGCCGGCGCTTATCAGTCAAGCAGGAAAAGAAACACCCTATATTTATTTCTCTTTCCAACTTTAAAGGCCTAGATTTAAACAAAAAGAATATCCGTATTTCGTAACAGACGTTATGGGCGAAGGGTAGCCTTCCTGGCATCATTCGAGAAGTTCCGGAAATGATTCTCGGCCGGAAATCCGGATATCGTAACTGCAGTATTTTGTGGGTGTCATCAGCTTTCCAATCAAATGCAGGAGAGTACCTCCAACCCATTGCCGACTCCCCGACAAAGTAGGAAAATCCGACGGTTAAATAACTCAAAATCAAAACCCGTCACTAGCCCAAGATCCTGAGCCAGTTCTAACCACATCCCATCCTCATAAGCTACCTCACTCAATTCTTCTTAATATTACACATATCTTACCATCCCTTTCCAGTATTCTAGCTGGTCGTTTAAGACAAAGTTTTTCCAAATAAATTTTCTTGACTCCCCCATCCTAACTGTATACTCGACGACTGTAATCTGCATTTCACTGTCTCATACAATATCACGTAACAAGTTTTATTTAGCTTTATTTCACTACGATGTAAATAGGTCGAATTACGTAGCGTCGAAAGATAAGGCAATGAGTAAACACCACGACAGAGGCTAAAGGAAGCGATTGCGGCCTAATTTGGGACCTATTCCAGCATTTCGCTGGACATACTGAGTAAAACCACAAACACCTTATTCACGATATTCAGTGTCCTGGCCGGGATTAGAACCCGGCACGTCCTGAATACAAATCGCAAGTGTCACAGCTTGCGCCAAATTGCTGGGTGTGGCTTGTATACACTGGGTCGTCACAAGTACCCTACAATTGTTACTCACTTTATCCTTCTTAGATCTAAATATTTTTGTGACCACCTTGTTTACAGACACTTGCAATTTATGAGATCTGCGGTCTTCTGGGATATTACGCGGCGATGTGTGGTAATTGTTTACCGACGTTTCGGGAAAACATATCGGTCCCATCTTCACGGGTCAAAAGAACAACATGAGCTGCCAAATGCATGCTCCTTATATCATAATCTTCGTTGTTCACAAATTAGACAGGAAGATAACAGAGTTCAGATCAATATTAAGAATAATTCAGATGATTCTTTATGCCTGCTTTTCATCAGGAACCTCGTTTCAATTTTCAGTTTAATTTTTGGTTATTAAACGTGTAAAAACTCTCAAATAAACTATTTAATTTAGAGCCTACGTTATGATTTGATTGAAAACTTTTGTTTCGTGTTATGTTTATATTTTTATTCGGTCTGCAGCAAATTCTGTATCGACACTTTTATTGGATTGGAGGGGAATTTCTGGGCAATGTTGTAATTTAAATCCTTGACAATTTGAAAACTGTAACTCACATTCATTACGTATAACATTCTAGTTCGTAATTGTCAGAGACGAAAGGCCGTCCCTGCTACCAGATCTATCAATGCTGTTTAGGGAAACAATCTGCAATTGTTGAGAATAATAAAAATGTCTCAAACACACTATGTAGCCAAAATGAAGAGTTTTTTTAAGTTTACATATAGTTACCATCGGTCCTTTAAAATTAAAAAGAAGTCGCCCTTAGTTTTCGCCTATTAGGAGCTACAAAATGCATGCAGTGACAAAATAATTACAAAATGAAATAATATATTAAAACAATATTAAGACAAGTTAGTTTAATCACCCTGCCAATTCATACAGACTACCTGATCACGTCCTACGTGTCCTAAAATATGAAGTTACCCTTGGCACTGAAGATCTTACTTCTGGATTACTCCAAACTAACTCCATTGAGCAGAGTCCTTCATGAGAAGCTAGCAGGTCGTCAGCTAGTCAAGAACTTCCCCGCGTTTTATGGAACCCGAAGGTTCATTACCGCATTCACAAGAGCCCGCCACCTGCCCCTATCCTGAGCCATATCAATCCAGTCCATGCCCCCCATCCCACTTCTTGAAGATCAATTTTAATATTATCCTCCCATCCACGCCTGGGTCTTCCAAGTGGTCTCCTTCCCTCAGGTCTCCCCACCAAAATCCTGTATGCACCTCTCCCCTCCCCCATACGTGCTACATGCCCCGTCCACCTCATTCTTCTTGATTTGATCACCCGAATAATATTTGGTGATGAGTACAGATCATTAAGTCCCTAGCTATGATCATTTATTCTAGGCTTCAAACGCAATGAAATCCAAATATCGTGAATAAAATGAAAGCTTAACTCGCAGTATGACCACGCCTGATGTGTTCCTACGGAAATATATTCAACACACTTATTCTGGTTGACTTCCTCGTCAGATTTCAGAATGCATCTTTGCCAATAACCTCAGACTTAAAGAAAAGATAAAAATTATCTATCAATAAAATTTCATCTAATAAGCCACAGACCAGACGAGAACCAATTTCCGAAACGCCTTGTAATGGAAAATGTCCAACGCAATTCTGGTGCAGAAACGTTGGAATTACCGTATCATTCCGGATTCGTTTCCTCTTGAGGGGTCAAATGACGGCTTCAGTTGTTGGTCACTGTTCATAATATCACCGTATATTAAGCACACAAACCCAAACAAGTCACGCGCATACACTGACTCCAGACTACGATACGGCTTGTCACTGTTCACTAACACTGTGCGCAAAACACAAGATAAACCATACAGTTACAACAAATGTCCCCTACACGGATGTCGTGGAAAAAACAGCAACACACAGGGCTACTGCATGGCGATATCCAAATCTGTCACGTGCACAAATATTTCCCCAGATATACATGCATACATGCATAGCAGATCGTCTATCAGAGATTACAGATCGTCTTTAAGTACGGATATTACGTCCGAGACTGTCGTTGTTTCTCGAAACCGATCACCGTGGTGTAGCAGTCAGGCTTTCGATCCACAGACCGAACGTGTACACTCGTTAATACTTTTCTTGCTTTCTGCAGTTTATTACGGTAAGTAGAGGTTTGCTTTAAAGCAGGTCATAACCTCTTCCTTCCAGATGTTTCCCTATTTAAAGCTACGCGCCCGGTTGACATTTTATAATTTTTGCAGTTGATTGAATGATATTCAATGAAATAAATACTTCCTCAAACTCCATTCTGGTAGTTCAGAATTTTGTTCCCCATGGCTCGACAGCCCCTAATAGGCCAGGGCCTCCTCATTATCGAGGCTTCACGATGACACTCAGCTAGACACAACACACTCGGTAGGACTCCTCTGGACGAGTGATCAACCCGAAGCAGAGACCTCTACCTTACAACACACAACACTTACAAGAGACAGATATCCATGCCGTTGGTGGGATTCGAACTCACAATCCCAGCAAGCCAGCGGCCGCAGACTCACGCCCTAGACCGCAAGGCCACTGGGGTCGACTGTAGTTCAGAATTATCGTCTTAATAATAATCCAAATAAAGGATCAAACAGTTCACTGAGGAACACCAACTACGTCCTCTGCACACCCGTAAAACTTGCGTCACTATATGGAAAACGTAGTAATCAAATCATTATACTAGGATTGTCGGTTTCACAGATCGACAAACTCCTAAGTAATCTGTATGATGCGTAAAGAGAAGCTTCATAAATTGTACTCTTAACCAAATGGGCCTATCATTGACATTCTCATGTCAAGGATTATGGAGTGGAGCAGCATATGCCACGCACACGCGAAATAAAAAATGCATATAAAATTTTAGTCAGAGAATTAGAAGGTAATGCAAAATTGGATGACCTTCATGCAGAGAGAAAGTTGTTTCTTAAAATAATATAGAGAAGAATTGGTATGGGAATTTGGACTGGATTCAGCTGACCCAGAACAGGGGTCATGAAGGTATACTGTGAATATGGTAATAAAATATTGGGCTCCATAAAAATTGAGGAATCACTTGACTAGCTAAGCAAATATCAGCTGCTCCTAATGGACTGTGTGATATTTAAAATTCATGTTGCTACGAAAACTTCAATTTACGGTAACATCGGAAGAAAACCAAAATGTCGAATCAAAGTAAATACATGCTGGTATGGGGCAGAGGCGAGAGATGCATTCATCGTAACAGCCGAGTAGCAGAAATCGAATATTCCAACACCATTAGTAAAGAAATCCGCCACTGAACACGATCCTGAGCTAGTTCAGTCTCTCTCATCCGTCTAACATATCTCTGCAACATCCACCTTAAGGCTACTTCTTTCTCGCACTTATCTACATACCCCCCTCCCCCCCCCCCCAAAAAAACTAAACTTATATGCGGATCCTTTTCTCGCCTATATCCAGCCAATCCTAGCCGCCTAGCCGCATCGCGTAACAACACTATGTTGTATGAATAAGAAAGTTCCTCGTTCCCCATTATCCAAAACATCTCAATCATCTTTCCCAAGACAATATACTATACTTTTGGATTCCTTATTTTCAGATATGTAAGTCATGGTTTTCCTTCAAAGAAGACACCACGTTCCAAACCCATAAAGACGGACTATAAAACAAGCTTTGTACATCCTTACCAACAGCATCTTGGGAAATAAGCTGGATAATAAAGACTCATACCGAAATTTTGTACATTGGCCATCGTTAAAAAAAACCCACACCGTTTCGAAGGCTGTACTTCCTCGGTCTTTAGGCAGAATTGGGAAACGGGGGATCTGTTGCGTTTGCCCCGTTAGAAATAGCTCTTATTTCTAACGGACCCACTTTGAGTAGATTCCGCACTTTTACCGCTCCATCTGAAGACGGAGGCAGATCCAGCCTCCGAAATGTTGTGGGCTTTTTAATCTAAAATGACGGACAGTAGTCAAAATTTCACTCACGACTATGTTCATACACCATCGTCAGAATACTTTAAATTTAAAAAGGACGACAATTTTCTATGACTTCTAATTGTATAATAACAAGCATTTCAATGATACTACTCATATGAAATATAAAAAATACCATAATAAGGTTTTTACACATTTAAAATGGATCGAAATAGGTACTTCCTTCCATAGCTTCTTTTATAAAATTTTCAGCACAAATAAAACACCACCCCTCAAGAACCGAACGAGAGCATTAAATTCGATGATAATAACCACTAGGCCACAAACTTCGTTTTTCTTCATCACATGTCACATAAAATGAAGTGAAAGCATCTTACCTGCTGGAGCGTGGGATTAGTCCGTCTACGGTGTCACTTTGAGAAACGCTGAATAGGTTGTTGACTTCACACAAAAAATTTGGCGTCAAGCGTCCTCAGCAGGTACACCGAGTTAGAGAAACGCGTCTATACAACCGACGCCGGCACCTTGAGTCGCGGGTCTGACAGACGGCCAAACTAACGGCGCCTCCACTAGCGCCTCTATCGGCCGTTGCTCTGAACCCTGCAGCATTGCTGTTGAAGCTACAGCAAACACGGGATGCATTAGCACAGAAACGTTACAGTGAAAACCACAGAGAAGCAAATATACATATGTGAGGGTTCCGTAGGAGTTGTGTAAGTACTCGCCACAGCCAGATGTAGAACCCTTCAAGTATAAGATGCGTCGACGCCCTCGGCAAAATTACATCTGCCCTCACGACACACACGCCTCTTTCTAATAGACATTCACCCCTCACACACCATCCCAAGCCGCACATAACTTAGAACACGAGAAGTGGAGAGGGAATCAGATGTGTTGTTGTCAGCATAAGTTGCAGGAGACGGAACAGACTGCACCAAAGGGACTGCGACCGAAACAGAGGATTAGCAAGTTCACATACTACTTTAGAAGACAACGGCAAAGCTTGGGAGATGAAATTGAAGATCTAGGATTTTGCATTCCGCCGAATACATCCTCAGCATATTACGGTATTTATTTCAATGATAAGTAACGTATCGATATAGTCTGTTTCACTCGAAATAGGCGAGTTCCTATTTCAGACTCTAGTATCCTGAGTTAGGATAATTTTTTATGATTTCCGCAGCCGAAAAATAAGTACGTTCTTTAACCTTTATTTCTATATTCAACACTTTGGAGACTCTAAATCCTCTAATTTATATATGTGTATTAGAATTAAGTTCGTACGTCGAAGAGAACACAGTACGTGTAAATAAAAATACAGACTAAGTTAGGAAAAAGTGCCTCTCATTTTTGGGGGGAGAACCGCATGAAACAAATGTGGAAAAGTAACAATTTTTAATTCTATAACAGGCGGTACATACAGTTAACACTGGGCTACCAATGGTTAACTAAATCTGTAACAGAGTCACACTTGAGACGCTAATAGCCCTTTAGATAGGAGAGCGCCAATGGTCCCTAACCTACGCGAGGTGAAACCAGTCCAGACTCCAAGTCCTGTTTATTCAAGATTCATTTCAATATAACCATCCTTTCTCTTATCGCCGATCCCAGTGGCCGCGCGGTGTAAAGTGTGGGTCTGCGGCCGTCCGCTTGCTGGGATTGCGGATTCGAATCCCGCCGGAGGCATGGATGTCTGTCTGTTGTGAGTGTTGCGTGTTGTCAGGTAGAGATCTCTGCGTCGGGCTGGTTACTCGTCCAGAGGAGTCCTACCGAGTGTGGTGTGTCTAAGAAGTGTGATCGTGAAGCCTCGACAATGAGGAGGTCCTGCTTCACTAGGGGCTGTTGCGCCATGAAAAAAAAATCCTTCTTTTTTCTTCAAGTTCTTGAATGAAAAGTTACAGATTGATTTCCTTATATCAATCCCAACAGAACACATACACGAAAGCCCCCTCCAAAACCTTTCCACCAATTATAGATTATATAAGGACGACATACCATCTGCGCATGTAATGTAAATTTCATTGAGTTCTGGGAATACTCGTGGACAGTGAACAAGCAGATAATCTAAATGGAGAGTTAAAGGCCTTTTTGAAGGTATTTTGACAAACGTAACTGGCGCAAATCTTTGCGTCCCTGGTTTACCGCTTTATTTAACGACGTCTTCTCAGATGCGTTATAATGAAACACTCTTCGAAGAAAAAATTTACGAACAAGGGACCGCTATAAACAGATATTCACAGGCCGTCTACATTCTTTCTATTTTTAACATTTGTAACCTGCTTTACTGTATTTTCTCTACCCAATACTTTAAAATTTTTAAAAATTTATATATTTGCAATTTTTACCATCTTTATTCCCCAGGTTATCCACCTGTGTTATGTATATATTTCTTATATAACAACATATGTAAGGCATGGTGAACTCAATGCCAATACAGCTGTGTATATATCTGTCTTTTTCTTCTTGTGGCCAGCCTGATAATGACCATGATTGGTCGAAACATGTAGCTGAACTGTGACCTAATTATATCGTTGTATTTTGATGGATTTATTCTGCAGCTTTGATGTAATGCGTTACTGATCGTTACCGCGGATTGGAAAGAATGTGAAAGGAAGATTATTCGTGTATTTTAAGGTAGGTAATAGTCAAATTCATTGGGGTGATTTAGAAAAGCCAAGAAGGCTCTCAGTCTCATTAGCTTGCCTCCTGGCAAGAATATGGACCAGGATAGCGTAGTCGGTACAGCGAATCGATAAGGGATGGACGGTCCGGGGATTGGATCTCAGTGGGAGCGAGATTTTCCGAATCTGTCCAGACCGGCCCTGGGGCCCACCCAGCCTCCTGTATAAGGGGTACGGGGCTTGGCGTTAACAACCCACACCGCCTAGCGCCGAGGTTAAAGAAAGAGTAGAGCTATAACTGTACCCGCCGCCCCTCTGTGCCCTCATGGCCTTTTCGAGGGTGAAATTTACCTTTACGTGCTCAATAATCTAACCGAATAAGAAGATAGTGCAAACCACTCATAATAACTTCCGGTTTCTGGAGTACATGAAGGAAACCACTTACATTTGACATAAGAAAGGTGGTTCCCGGTCGAGTCGATCCAAGTGCTTACGGAATGGAAAAGATACATCCACTGCTGCAAACGAAATACGTATCGTAACAATTATCAAGGCAAAGATATATAAATGCAAACATCCACTCTAGAATATATTGATTCTTTTGCAATCGGCGACTCGGGCTGGAGAGGATGCTCCTGCCATCAGTTCGGAACTACACATCACGCCTAAGTACGTATGAAGCCGACCCCGAGCTGTCCACGAAATGCGGGATAAGTTAGACATTTTAAAATAAGAAGTAACGTGGAGCAGTGTGTTTACATATAAGAAGTAAAGAAAAGACCATTAAAGGTTCGTCATAGATCTGCAAGTCTAGAGAGTTATACAGTAACATATTTCAAAATATTTGTTTCTTTTTCGAGATGACAATTGCAAAGAACTTCCAGGTTGGTTCCAGCAAATATAATAATTTAGTTCACATTTCAATGCCAGCCTCTAAAAATCAGATAGTAACATAAACGAAAAGAATAGCAAAATATGAAGTAGAGTGTCCATTGTTCCGTCCGTACATCAGCTACACAAATATGAAGTAGTGTCCATTGTTCCGTCCGTACATCAGCTACACAAATATGAAGTAGTGTCCATTGTTCCGTCCGTACATCAGCTACACAAATATGAAGTAGAGTGTCCATTGTTCCGTCCGTACATCAGCTACACAAATATGAAGTAGAGTGTCCATTGTTCCGTCCGTACATCAGCTACACAAATATGAAGTAGAGTGTCCATTGTTCAGTCCGTACATCAGCTACACAAATATGAAGTAGAGTGTCCATTGTTCCGTCCGTACATCAGCTACACAAATATGAAGTAGTGTGTCCATTGTTCCGTCCGCACATCAGCTACACAAATATGAAGTAGTGTCCATTGTTCCGTCCGTACATCAGCTACACAAATATGAAGTAGAGTGTCCATTGTTCCGTCCGTACATCAGCTACACAAATATGAAGTAGAGTGTCCATTGTTCCGTCCGTACATCAGCTACACAAATATGAAGTAGAGTGTCCATTGTTCCGTCCGTACATCAGCTACACAAATATGAAGTAGAGTGTCCATTGTTCCGTCCGTACATCAGCTACACAAATATGAAGTAGAGTGTCCATTGTTCCGTCCGTACATCAGCTACACAAATATTCGCGTGAATAACGATTGCTTTTTCAACCTATTTCAACGTGTTCAGGTACCTGAGCAAATGTTTTGTCTTTCTCTTTTCATGTCTTCATTCCCTCATTTCTTGCTTTCTTAATTCTTGAGTTTTTTGTTCTGTGTTTCTTCCGTTACTTAATGTCTTATTTTTCTTCACTTTCTTCCCCTTTCCCGTTCTTTCTTCTTTCATTATCATTACTTCCATTATTTATTCATCTCCCCATTAATTTGAATATCCATTATATATTAACATTAGGCTTTAGTAGATAATAAGAGGAAAAGTACATTTAATTTTACTATCATCATGTGGGATTTGTGGTGGACAAAGTGGCAGCGGGACAGGCTCTTCTCCGAGTACTTTGTCCCCTGTCAGTATTATTACACAAATACCCCACAACCTTTACTTAATTTATTTATTGTCAAAGCTGCATAATCTTGGCAACTGACAGCATCGCTAGATAAAACACTTCCCATTCTCTCCTTGTCATATTCTGTTGTATATGAGTAAGAGCTGAATAAACATACAGACATATCTCTATAAACATTCTCAAGATGGTCCTCCATTTCTTGACTTTACCTAAATAATTTAAACAGGTAATGGAATTTGTCAGTCTTACCAAGAACGAATTTACCTTCCTTCTGTATGGCATACGATTTGGCACTCTTTGTTAACTATTAATCCCAAACATTGCCAATAGGGCTGGAATAGTTTCTGGAGCAGTCTCTCGATGTTTCAACT
Organism: Reticulitermes speratus; assembly: GCA_021186555.1. Classification (NCBI taxonomy): domain Eukaryota; kingdom Metazoa; phylum Arthropoda; class Insecta; order Blattodea; family Rhinotermitidae; genus Reticulitermes; species Reticulitermes speratus. The sequence goes on along the minus strand of JAJKFL010000031.1, from coordinate 10,209,520 downwards.
CGTAATTTCGCTGACGTTTTTAAATGTATGAACACTCAAACGTCCGAAATTCATTTAAATAACATATAAAAATATAGTTCCTGATTCAAATACAACACTGCGTCTCCACTATAAAGATCAATCAATAAAATGGTCACTGTTTACTGCGTGTATCGTGTAGAATTTATGAATTATGAAATACGTGGTACTAGGTATAGTAACCACTGGGTTTCAGAGGGTTAACTAACTGCGTTCAAGTTGCTGCCTGTTTCTTAGTAGGCTGGTTAAGATGCGACGATTCAGGTTCATTTTTCTATGGTACTTATTAGTATTTGAAAGTCTACTTAACGCCTAACCTGGCTCAGATTTCTGTGGGTGTACTCGGACTTTCAACCAAATTTCAGCATACTCTCTTCAGAGAGGTCACGGTAACCCCCTGAAAACCCACACCTAATTGGCATTTACAAACGTTTTTTAGTCACTCAAAGTCATCTGAAACCTCGTCCATAAACCTAAGAAGTCACCGTACACTCAGATAAAACAATGTAATGTGTTCGTAATAAGTCATTAATTGGAAAGTGGTCGCTGACTTAAGAAAGGGGCGTGTCGGAATATTGAACTCCTTGTCTTTAGTCCAAATTGGCACTGCTTACGATTAACTGAAGTAGCGATCCAGGGGGTGGCGCTCTAATAAATATGTGCGGACCCGATTTAAAATTACGGCCAGGATAACCTGACCGAGGGTTTTAGCGTTTTTAACAGAGCCTCCAAGTAAACGTGAAGCAGTAATTCAAATGAAGCCACTGTCGTTCCCTTACACAATTTTCCAGTCCACTATTGACTTAGTTACTAATTAACTAATTAATTAACTCCTTGGAGCAGAGTCCTACTTGAGAATAATAACTATGTAGCTAATCAAGAATCTCCTCGCATTTTATGGAACCAAAAGCTTTATTACCTTGTTTAAAAAAGACTGCCACTTTTACCTATCCTGTCCACGCCCAAACCAACGTATTTATTTAAGTTCCACTTTAATATTGCCCTCCCATCTACGCCTAGTTCTTCAAAGTGGTTTGTATACACAGGATTCCCCGCCAAAACCTATATGCGTTTCTTTCCTCCTCCATACGTGCTACATATTTCACCCACCTCATCCCCCTTCATTTGATCACCCTAACAATAACAATCAGTTGTGAGGCGTACATCGCACTTGTCTTGATCAGCCAAACAGTATTTGATTTGCAGTACAATATCATTGAGCTATATATTACGCAATTTTCTTCACCTTCCTTGCACTTCCTTGCACTTCCTCCCTCTTAGGCTCAAATACGTTAAATTCCCCATCCTTGAACAGTCTCAACCTGTGTTCTTCCATTAATTCAGAGACCAAGTTTCAAACCCGTAATTCATTATTCACTAAACCTGTCATTCGACGATACTGATAGGATATTGATAAACCATAAATAAATATGATCCTTACAATTTCGGGCAACACCTTTGCATTACTTCAGTTTACTGTAAATTTATTAAACATTTTTTGATAAAAATAATTACCTAATATTATAGACATCATGCTAAACAAATACACAGTTTTCCCCTTCTATGCCATTTAATATTGGACGTAACTGTATGGAAAACTGTTTCATATAATAGTAACTACCACAGAAGCTACAATTTAGTCAAATTTGTTTAATAATAAACTCTCCTAATGGAAATTTTAAACTAAGATTCGAATTTGGTCATGTTGAGTAGGTTCACTGTCACCACGGCATGGCGTGTCCTCAGGTTGCGAATGGACGGGACGGCCTCCTCATCTGATTTGTGGCTTTTAATATGCATTGTAATAGGTCTACAGTCTAAACATTTAAGGACAGTAGATTAGGTGTAATCCCCTGTATTATAGATGGTACACGTACGTTAATAATACTTGCCTTTAGAAGAAACCAGCATGATGCAAAATGTTACACAACCCTGGAAGGTGCAAGCAATTGCACGACCGAATTAATAAACGGACTTAAGTTTTGGAACTTGGAAAGTAAGGAGTCCTGATGGAATAGACTTACTGAAATCAGCAGCAAGTTAATTATCGAAGTAGTCTACAGTTTAGTGAAGTACCTGCTTCCGAACCTCGAGCCGAAGTTTTCCTACCCCTGTACTAGAGGCGGCCTTGGCAGCAGTCGCTGCTAACAAACACATTTTACTTTATGAAGCCACAGGACAGACAAGGGTAAGTGTAAATGGAAATTCATCAATATTCTTAGAATTTATTTGCATAAAACGAGTCATTTCTGACAAAAGGTTGGATCCACCCACCGAAAATCCTTCTGAACAAAAAAAAACCTATTCACCTCGATATTTTACATTAAAAGCGAAGATGAAAAGCAAATTCATAAAAGCGAGGTTGATTTTAAAACAGACTACGATAATATTTTCATGAGTTCACCACATATCCAAAGAAATTAGTAAGTCTGAAGACTGTAATGTGTTAATGGGCTTTTTGTCATCAAATTCCTTGCACACTTTACGTACATTATCTTTTCAATTATAAAATTACGTGAGTCAGTGAAAAGATATGACTGCTCTCAGTCAGCCTCATGACAATATTCTCCTTCCACTAAGATATGACTGCTCTCAGTCAGCCTCATGACAATATTTTCCTTCCACTAAGATATGACTGCTCTCAGTCAGCCTCATGACAATATTCTCCTTCCACTAAGATATGACTGTTCTCAGTCAGCCTCATGACAATATTCTCCTTCCACTAAGATATGACTGCTCTCAGTCAGCCTCATGACAATATTCTCCTTCCACTAAGATATGACTGCTCTCAGTCAGCCTCATGACAATATTCTCCTTCCACTAAGATATGACTGCTCTCAGTCAGCCTCATGACAATATTCTCCTTCCACTAAGATATGACTGCTCTCAGTCAGCCTCATGACAATATTCTCCTTCCACTAAGATATGACTGCTCTCAGTCAGCCTCATGACAATATTCTCCTTCCACTAAGATATGACTGCTCTCAGTCAGCCTCATGACAATATTCTCCTTCCACTTCGACAAACTTTTCCGTCCTTTCGGCAAGATGTCAGAATAAGGAGTTTTCGAATTCAGTACACCAATGTAACCAGTCAAGCTATCTGAAATATGTATAAAGCGAATTTATAGAGTTTAAGTACATATAGGTATATTTGTCTCGTATGCATTTCCTATTCACACCGCAATGAAAGAGGGGAATATTTTATTGCCATTATCTTATAACTGTGTTTTAGGGGTCTACACGAAAATGCTATTTTATATTTTGCATAACCTTAGATTAATCGATTATATCACGAAAGTGAAACCCGCATCAGTTACATGGCTTTTAAGAGAGTACTGTAGGTGTTTAATAGGTCCATAATTTAGCCAGACGTTATTTCAGAACGTGCTCAATAAATCTCACAAATTTTTAAAGCAGTAAAATATTCAACCTAGAGACTCAGAAGAAGATAGAACCTAATAGGACACACCAGGTTCTGGAATATTTGCATGATATATTGCAGGATTCCTTACTTCTGTGATACGATGATGTCAATGAGTAACCGAAGACTCCGGGCAACGTAGTGCCCTCATCTTCAAGGGTATTCTTAAAATTTCTACCTTTGAAAATGAGGACATTATGTTGCCTCGAAACACTGGGAGCCGATCAAACATTGACACAGTTCCATAGCCCAGAAGAACGGAACCCTGCGAAAACCTCAAAACTTGCCTGATGTTGCTATTCTATCAAGCACACAAGAAGCTACGCGCTTGTAATAAGGCTGTAGAATTAAGAAATCAGGGTACCATTTTATATGAGATGAAATGTAAGTGGTAAAACCAAATGGGGAAAACAGAATTGAGGTCGAAAGGGGAATATGTATAATTGCGTAATTAAGAGAGTTGGGTTGAATGATCAGTATGTTAGATTAAATTAGATTATGTTAGATTTAGGAATTTAAGGATTCAAAGAAACAGGACTAAAGTTTTATGTTATTTCATATGGATGTAAAAAGTGTCCTATAAACCAATACGAAAAAGAGTGGGAGTGTGTAAGAGCAGATTAGTAAGGAGAGTAGTGTTCGAGACGAAATCAAAGAAATTAAGAGGAGACGGAGAAGACTAAATAAAGAAAGGGTTTCAAATAGTGCTCTCGGGCAAACATTGCAAGGAAAACAAATTAAAAAGCGTGAGATGACGAAACGTAAGAGATGAGAAATAAGTACGTAACTGTAGTCGAAAACTTCAAAATTAGAATATGTAGGACTAAATGAAACGATAACATTAAAATATATATTTCAATAGGCTCTTACGCATGGTTCTGTGCTGCATTTATCTAGGTCATTGAAGGGTCCAGTGAACAGCTGTGGACTTCATAAAGTCGTGTAATAATTTGATCACCTGCGCGACTAACACTTTTCAAGGAAACTTTGCCTGATCAGTTAATCTAATATTTTTCTAATAATACAACAAGAAGGAAGATACTTTTGTTATGTTATTAGATGTCATTCCTATACATACTTCAGGATCTAAGACATGCTTTGGTTTAGAATTCCACAGAAAGTTATATTCTTTCCCCGACCTAAGATAGAATACTATCCACTCTCCGACAAGAAAAAAACCAGTCATTCGAGGAGTAAATAATACTTACTCAAATAAAATCGTAAAATATGGCTACTGAAAGGCTGTACAAATGTACAACCAGTAATAGAGAAAATGCCACTACATGACGTCCGTCTGGAGACGCAGGGCAGCAGACCTACTACCATAGTACTCAGCGGAAGGCTAGTAACCTATTTTCAAGCCTCATCAAACGAGACTAAGCATATACAACACACTAATGATATACACCCGAAAAGAACAAGACAAATCCAGAATAACAGCAGCAGAGATTACATTTTTTTAGATAACCCGCAAAATACACAAAATAAATCACGATATTCCGAAAGAGCTTAATAAACAACCAGTCTGGGAAAAAATCGGATGTAGACTCGTGCAGGCTGTTATGAATTATCAACCAGCAGGCAAAAGTAACACAGGACGCCCACTAAAGAGATGTCTGGATTGTTACAGTGAGACCGGAACGGGCCACAAGGCCAGTCCCTGCAAGTATGATAATGGTTGTGAATGGAAACTGAGATACATGACAGAAAAAAAATATATCCAAAATCAAATCAATTAAAGTAACAAAGGGGGTTTGTTCCGTTACACATATATAACATTTCAGGTACAAAAAATTAACTTGACTCTGTAATTGTAATTCTGCTATAGCTTCCTGGCAGCGAATATTCCAAAGATGTAAACGCATTCATTTCACCTAACGTATTGTTATTTCATGAACTGAGTATTTATTTATTGTAACAGTGCGCGAGAATACAGGAAGGGATGTACATGATGTGATTTGTTTGTATGGACATGTAACATGTGCAAGCTAGAAAACAGTCGGACTCTTTTGTTAAAAACTTGGAGGAAAATGTCCATAAAATAAAAATAATTGTCATCGTAAATTTCCATTTGTAATGAAAATGGCGTCAGATAAATTACAGCAATAGAAGCCTGCACAAATAGCATTAGTCCCATCATTACAATAAAACATCAAAATATGTGTAGAATAAGGCTGGCAAGATTCATGCTTCCTGTTCTTTATTAAAATTCAAGATAAATCGAAGTGCGATTACCACAGCTTATCTGGCCAACCGTGTTCCCGCACTAAGGTGTACAGGACCCGAAGATTCATGACCACATTAAAACTGTTTACTCCGTGCGTTTTGAATCAATATTTTCATTTAATGTACCAAACAATTGATATTATAATCAATTAACTCCGACATGTTTCGGCGTAACAATGCCATCTTCAGGGAGTATAAACCAAGCTTAAAACCCTTTTATAATGAACATTCAGTACATTTTGATGCTAATACTAGTCAGTATGTGGATAAAATATGGATTGAAATATGTGTATTTTCTAATATGCTGCAGACATTATGTGTAAGTCGTATTATAACATATTTAGGTATCAAATATTTAAAATATTTAAAACATAATTTGAGATGAAACTCTGAGTTGTGGCAGTGTATATCCAATTATCTACTGTAGTCCTCGATCCAATGCGGACCGTGTCCCTGTATTTTGTGTACAGAAGACAGAATGTTGTAAGCTTGGTATTCTCTGAAGATGGCATTGTTATGCCGAAACATGTAGGAGTGCAGCGATTATAATATCATGTATTGTAAGGGCATTTGGTTGGTATATTAAATGAAAATATCCACGACCATGACAACATTGGACCTGGTCTGACCCAGACGAATACAATCCACACCCTAACATTCTGTTTTCAAAGTCCATTTCTTTCACTTCTTTAATAATATCTTCTGACATGTGACCTCGTGTACTCCGACAGAGTACAAAGCGTCACATCCTAAAAACAATATTTCACTCACCGCAGCAAGAACCACAAATCTCACATTTTAATATTATCCCACGATCTACATCACGTAATCTCCCAAACGGTATCTTCCACTTATATTATACTAATACAATCTTGCATGCATTTCCATCTTCCTTATGGTGCTACATACCCATCCCCCACTCTTTGGTATGATCAACCTAATAATGCTTCTTTAAGAGTAAAATCACTGGGTACCCAAATACTTAATATTCACTCGTACTTAAATATTTTCCCACCACAACGACATTACCAAGTTCTCTTACTGCTGATTTCTATACTGTTGACATTACAGTTTCATTCTACAATCAAATTACCACTGTGAGATTGTTTGCAATTCTGATCCGTTCTGTTGTCTGTGTCTTCGAATCTTTGTCACATAGTACGGTCTTTTATCCTGTCAACGATCCAACCCGAAGCACAATGCCAGAGTCCCTTTGTTCGACATCAGATGGTTCTCTGGAGCCTCTCTTGACGAAAATAGAAGGATTAGAACAGATGAAATTCCCTTCATGCTTTGCCCTCTAGGGCAGTCCGGTACTTTGATTGTACCCGACTTCGAAGAGTTTGAATATTGTTGTAGCATATCGCCCCCTTAGAATCAGCACAACCACTACGAAACACAGTAACTGGTCAGTTGTCGCACGGTGTAGAGAAGTAACTGTCACTTTGTGAACAGAAACATGGGCAACAAGAAGGAAGATACTGTAACGGAAGGGAAGCAACATTTAAAACCTGTAGCCACTTTCTGAAAATAAATATCCTTTCATAGATCAGCAGAGTATTTTAATAATTTGACGCCTTCAGGAAATGTACATTCAACTTTATATTCTCTACTAATGAACTGGTTCAATGAAACAAAGCTCTTCTTAAATAAACTTATGGTTGTTGAGCTGCTCAAGACACTTCCAAAACCTCATGCAGCCGAAGGTTCGATATCTTGTTCTAAAAAGCACGACGTTTTACCACACCCTGTGAGAAAATTAAATCCATTTCACATCCTATTTGTTTAAAATTATTTTTAGTAATATCGCCTTGTCTAGGCTTATGTATCAAGACTGGTTTTTTTCATATCATTTTAAGCTGAAATATGTATGTAATTATTGTCTCCATAAGTGTCAGCATATCCCCACAAGCCAAGAGAGGACAGCGTCAAACTGCGCACCAGGTCACTACAATATCTTCAACGAAGAGGAATCATACTGGTGGTTTTGGCGACGGAACTGTGGAAAATCACGACGAAAGACACTTCAAGCGACACAGCATTGTATATATCCTACAGAATATTGTTACAGATGGTTTGATCACACATTCTGATCAGGGCCAAAGATTGATGGAGCGAAAGAGAAACTTCGTGGGCATTGTAAAAGGCAAAGAAAAGCTGCTATAGTAGCACCAGGGAACGCTATAGTGTATTTTTGCGGGGAACCGGTTGCCTCACACAGAACTCATAAATATATTACGTGGAAAAAAGGGCAGGGTTTGTGGTAATAAACATGGCGGTACATATAATAACCACTAGACTTTAAATCAGGAGTGTCCAACTCGTAGCTCGCCAGATTGCGTCATACGACCTGCGACATTTATATATTATATATATATATATATATACTTATGTAGTATATACATTCATTCCGCAGTCTGTCTTACGACAGGTCCATAGCCTCTTCCAAAGCGAGTTCTCCACAGGGTGCGATCTAGTGCTTCTTCTTTCAACTTATATTGTCCTCTCTTTTCCATAAGATCTTCCAGGAGCTGCTTACATTTTCTGCCTCGTCTTCCTGTCATTTCAATTCTTCCACCTTCCCTTCGATAGAGTGTTTTTAGAAGGCAGTTTCTAAGCGAGATGTGTCCAATCCAGTTAACCTTCCATCTTTTTATTATATGTACGATATTCCTCTCCTCCTTGACTCTATGTAATACTTCTTCATTTCTCACACGATCGGTCCAAATTATCTTCTCCGTCCTTCTCCAGCACCACATTTCAATACTTCCCAGGTATTTCTGATCTACTTTCCGAAGTGTCCACATTTCAGCAGCATAAAAAGCTATGCTCCAGATGTAGCACTTTATAATAGTTTCTTCCTTAAATTTAAGTCCAGTTTGCTGGTGAAAAGAGTCTTCTTGTTGAATTCTGTTTTTACCACGGTAACTCTGGATTTAATTTCACGTGTACATCTTTTATAATTTGTTATCATGCTACCCAAATAATTGAAATATTCTACATTCCCCATTTGTTTTTTATCTATCATAATCTGTACACATATATATTATACAAATTATAAAATCATTTAGGAGATTAGGTGATATACCACTCACTGTGATATTTACATGTGCGGCCAGCAAATCAGTCTACAATAAAGGTAGTGGCTCTTTAGCAAGAAAGGGTGAACACCTCTGCTTTAAATGGTTAATGCGAGAAAATCGAAATTTCGTTGACAGACGGTTCGGTGATAGGTGGTAATTTTTTATTTATCCGCCCTTGGCAGTTACTATAAAAATGAAACGACGTCTGTGCCAATAAAAGACGTCACTTTGACACTTGATACGATAGTGGATTAAAATTAAGTTCACATACATTAAAACTTCGCAACCAAAGAACCTACAGTGATGTGATTAAACCAGGCGAATTTGACAACGAGGGACTCTCATCTGGGTTCAGTGATGAGTCAAAATCTTGGCGGCGACAAATTTAAACAAAATCGCAAAGCAATTGTGACATGATAGCCGATAAATGAGAAAAAGAACTTCTGTCAACACAGAATAGGAAAGCTCCTCCGATGATATGATAGATACCTCACTTGTAGCGAGGACTACGAGGAAAATCAGTGGGACGGGAGTACAGTTAAATCTAAACCGCTATTATTAGATTTAATAATAATAACCCCAAAAATACAGTTATCGTAAAAATAATTTATGACCAACCCTCAAATTATAAATGTCTGTAATGGCAGGAAAATCTCCCCAAAATCACCAAGCTTCTAAAGAATGTCCACAATGGGATTTTCACACAAATTTATTTTAAGCTACATACGTAAGCAGCCTAATCATCCACACAAAATTGCGTTCCAAGTGCTCAGATAAATTATCCGAAGCAGTGTACACAGAATCAAAATGTATGCATATATCACAGCATCCTATATCAATTATTTTATAAGAAAAATCACTACTCTCCGGGGCATAGATGGAAGGGGGGAGTGGTGTGGCCGCCCCGGACAGCAGAGAGGAGACAAAATGATTATCTTAAATAAAAAATTACATTTTCTTCTCTCAAAACTTTTTAAATTACTAAGTCGAAAGTAAAGATATTCAATAAATAAGTGTACTATTTGAATTCCATAATTTCTGTTACGAGCGACCATCGTAATTACTCAACCTGGGCTCAAAAATTACTCGTTCACGCCCCTGACTACTGTTAATAATATACAAATACACGTGTTTCCCCCTCCACAGATTGTCCATGATTAATACTGAATGCAATAAATAAGTTTTTAGATTAAAACTTAAGCCTTTCCACACGACTATTTAGACTAACAGAAAAACATCACTCTAGAAGCAGTGGGCTGTAAGGAAATGTACACGGAACCTTGCTGGATATGGAATTCCGTATCGTTTTATCGATATAATTTTTATGATTTTAATCCTTATTACACTCCAAGCGTATCTCATTCTATTCAGTATTATACAAAGTACATTGCTTTTATTGTACATTCAAATATTTATAATCTTCACGGAAAACATCCGATGTGTTTAATAAATAAATAATGCATTAAAGAATATATTTTAAGCTATAATATGATGAATTTCAGTACAATTAATAACACTGCAATGTAAGTGTAAGTGTAAGGATGAGGTCTCAGCCGATAGAATGATAACTGTAATAATACACAACCAGCCTCTTTTCACATATTTTTATCAAGCCTTGATGATGACGGGATCTGTTTGAAACAAACAGCAATTCTATAACAAAAATTATTCTTTTGTAAGAAATTTAAATGTATTAGACTGCGTTCACCATTATAGTAATAAAATAGTCTTTTTAGATACAAATTACAGTGGCACATTTCACTTCCAATTACAAATTTAAATTCTTTAAACAGAATTTTTTCTTCAAAATTTCCTGTTGCTTCTATTTCCGCTATAAAACAGTCATGTTTATTCATACACAAGGCCGACCTAAGCCTCAACGCCTAACTGTAACTGCACGCTTTATTTAATCTAACGCCAGGTCCAGATTCAGAATTAATTAGTGATGGTTATTATTGACACGCTTGGTAGTAAAAACATAAACAATGATAAACGTCATTGTAGATACACATTGGTCTTCTCAACCTACGTGTTTCGAAAGGGATGTAAAGGACATACAGTACCACGTACAAAACAAAGTGAAAAAGTCAAAATTAAATGAGTATGTAATGTTTTATATTTCGAAGGAAGTATGTTCTCAACGTAAGAAGTTGAGATGTTTGATTACGTTTGCTCTTGCTTTAGAAATTAAGCATTAGAAAAAAGTGACTTTTTTAAAGTCGCAAATAATCAATGATGATGAACCGGTTTTTACAGCACATCGGGATTTACCTATAAAAATTTACATATTTAGCATCTTGCAAAGAGAATGTAGTTCGGTGTTCAACGTAACATCAAACCTACTTGTACCTCTACGATTTTCTTGTTGAAGTCTGCTATGTATTAATGTCTCGTACTAAAATTTATCATTCCTAAGTACAGGATGTAATATAATAATACATAAGCATAGGCTTCCCAAGCGCAGGTGTGCTTATAAAAGTTTAATCCAAACACTTCGTTGTTTTACCTGACTTCAGAGTCTAAAAACGCATAGATACTCTAAACGTTACGAGTAACACAAAGTTTATGTAACAAGGAAATGACTAACACATTACTGTTTAAACTTTTGTGTATAGGACACTAATCCTCGAATTATGTTCTGTTTATATGTTCAAATATAGCTATTCACAAAATGAAGAAACCTCAGCACATTCGTTTTACTTTCCAAAGACGGCAAAGAGCCAAAGCATCTGGGTACAAGACTCCAAGAACAAGGAGCGCTGTAATCTCCTTCAGTCAATACGGAAAGCAGTAGCAGAACCAGTGAGAGTTGCTGGAACGAAAACGACATAACGAGATGTTGTTCAGGTGCAGCCTGAACAACCATCATTAGTCTGCATATTCTCTAACTCCCTAGATAATACCAAATTGAATAGAGTGAACGGATAAAGAGGAGGGCAACAGGGCGAAGCTCGTTTACATTGGCAACCGAGAAGGTATGCTACGAGGTCGCAAAACCACATTCAACCTACGCAACGCAACGACGCAAGACAAATCCTCGTACATACATATAAATGTCTTTTATTTTCACTGCGTTGTGTATGAAACACATGCTCTACTCTCCTCCTCTCATTTTCTAGAGTCTGTGACGATCGTACATTTCATTAAGGCCTATAAGCATTATCCTGTACATTGTCACTTGCCCAGAGTACGAGCGCGATATACAGGTGTTTCAGGAGAAATCTGCCATACTTCGGAAGAGCGTTCCTTAGTTTAAATTACAACGAAATAATCAAACATACCTACACGCGAAGTTAAACTGTTACGGAGATAATGGCGAGATGAGTTTTAAAGAATAAGAACAGTTAAAATTTTAGTGATTACCAAATACATATTAAAATGATTAATATACGAGTGACATAGACATTAAGTAAGCAAAACTCGCACTGATTCAATAAAAATCGTCCTTAGCTTGTCGAGTACTTTACACAGCACATCGCCAGGTACTTCACATGAAGACCTATGCACATTTATGATAATGTCTCGCTGAATTCTTCTTAGAATGACAAACGTTTCAGACAAAAGTTGTAGATAAAATACACAAAAAACGTTTTATGTTCAATTCCTTTTTTAAAAAAAATCGTGCCGTTTATGAGATAATGTGGAAAAATATGTTACAGCCAGACAGGCCACAGATGACAATATAATAACGGCGCATGCGCTTTGCGTGCTGGATAACTAAGGCTACAGACAAACACACACACACACAGAGAATATATAATACTTATTGAATTTCCACGGCAACAATGGTTACGCCAACGCGCCTCAATGTTACATTATACATATATTTCCTCTCTTGTTATACTTGCGGATGTACGGAAAATGTGAACAAGAAGCCGCCGTTTTCACTCATACGCTAAACTGTAGCAATTTTAATGTATATTATGTAACACTACTAGAAAGATATCTAGCACTACATAATACAATACGATGCATATCTCAGTTATTTACGCTGACTGTATCACTCCAATGAACAGATATACCATTAGTTCTCGGAGAAAGGATAGCTGATATTTCTGTTGAACCTAACCTAGCGTATGATACAGGAAGGGCAGCCAATATTCCATCTCAGTCGAGCCCGACAAAATTGTCCGCGGGGCAGCTCACTGAATTCATTATACTCTTGTCCTGTGTACGTTATATACAGTCTTTAGCTGTGTGGAAAGCCGTAATAAGCAGGCCAATGTGACAAATACGACGAGAGACATGGTAGAGCAGCAGGAGGCATGTGAAGTCCCTAGGGATTGTATTTTAATTCAATTTCCACAGCACAGTTATTTCACACAGTCCTTAACATCGTACTGAGGACAGAATTTGAACCTAGGGGGGTAGAAAGTGAAGGAAGCTGGAGGAAACTGCATAATGAGAAACTTCATGGTGTATACTCTTCACGAACCCATTATTAGGAGGATAAAATCAAAAGAGAAAGAGACAGGATTGACCATATAGCATGAATGGCTAACATAAAAAGATTATTCAAGAATTTATTCGGCAAATGTCAAGGAATAGAGACGATGTGGAAGAAATATAGGTACATGAGAGTGTAATATTAAAATAGGAGATCTTAAAGATATAGGATGGGAGGGAATGGTAAGGATTTCTATTGCTCACGACGTGGAGTTTCTTGACTAGCTGAGCGACTATTACCTTCTCAAGGCCCCAAGGAACTGCTTGTTAGTTAGATGCTTTTTAATTCTTTTCATCAAAATTAACAAATTGAAACATCCTACCAGTTGTTGGATTGTATAACGTGGGAGTAACTAATACTGTGTTCATTCGTTGTTAACATTCTCAGGAATATCTGTTTGTACTCGCATGTTTGAACGCCATGACACTGAAGACAACGTCGTGGAAATGTACGAAGATAAAAGCCATTAATATACAGGACAGCTTCATTTCGCAACGTTCCCATGAAGATCACAAAATACGGCAGTAGTTATGAAGACTCCCGTCTTCTGGCATATGATGATACGTAATTTGGTACAACATCGTCAGGAACCTATAGCCTTAATTTCGAGGGTAAATTTATTATACCCTCAAGGCGGTGGAATTAGGTTTGTCTGAAAACTAACTAACCTCCTGAACATAAGACACCACATTCCGCAACACAGTAATCATTGTAGTAAGGCTACGTGACAAGTGTGTTAGGTAGAGCTAAGCTACCGTGTACAGGCCTGGACAGGCCCTTATGGTTCCACAAGGTTGAGGCTCTAAGGAATTTCTAGAAAATCGGTACTGCAGGCGGTAAGGTTGTCAGTCCTACGCAGCGGCCGCAATTATCCCCCCCCCCTCCCAGGAGATACCCTGGTACCCACTTCTGTTAGAGGCTGAGTCGATAGCAGGACCACAGCTCGGCAGGAAGGATTAAGTCAATTAAAAATTCCAAATGACTCCATCGAACCCGCGACCTTTCGTCTTGTAGCGCAGTGCGTCAACCAACTGCGCCACTGCGTACCCCCATGATAAGTGTGTTAAACAATAAAATAACACGATCGACTGTCAACTATTTATGTTTTTAACCAATAATGACAATAAGTGTGTACCCCATGAATATTTCATTGAAATTTTCCAGCAGAGCATTTTAATACAATCAAAACTGGACAACTTACTCCTAGTGAGTAAAACTACTGCTTAAATCGGATTTTTTGAAGGAAGCTCAATTGTACTGGAATAAAACTGAAAGTAAAATTAACTCCATAAAACACAACAGACACCTACACAGCTCCTGAATTCGATGCTGATGATAGAATATTCATTAACAAAATCGATGTTGTCAGCAGCTCAGAGGGCATAGCGTGGACAAATTAGTAAAAAATTTAAAAGAAAAGAAAGTTGAAGGATGAAACCATGGTCTAATTTAATGCACTATCTCAGTATTTTCCTGGGGGAGCTGAAGAACACCACTACACACCTTAGGGTAGCCAGTTTATGGGGTCAGATTTAAAGGCCTCCGAGTACCAAAAAGGTTTGCTGATCATTAGACAGTAAAGGCGAGTTGCAGCTTAAAGAGTATAAAACTCCGACATGCCACCACACAAACACAAACGTCTACCGATGATTATACATGCAACCAAATTCTTTATTCATAATAAATAAAGCACAAAATCACAACTTGCATTACCCTCGTGGGATTTTGTGACTGGTGAGATGATATAACACGTAAAACAAATCAAGAATGATATCGATTCTCAGCTTAAAAGGGCAATGCGGAAATTTAATATGAAGTGATTTTTAATATCAAGCATTAAACGTTCATGTAGTGCAATCAGTGTTAATTTTGTGAAAAGTAACACCTGCCGTCAGGACGTCATATGCTATGCTATTTATTATTTACTGGACACACGCTAAAATCCGGACTCCTGACCTCGTGTGTTTTATCGCAGCTGACTAGCTGCATTATAAATGCTGCTATACATCAGCTCAATTAGCTGCGATTCCCAAATTGCATTACGCGGGACCCTAGGGTAACGCGAACTATTCCCAGAGCTTCGTGAATAAATTTATCTGACGGTGGATTTTAACGCCATCTAACAGCCTACTTTACATTAAAATTAGAAGTCCGAAATGTGCCTCTGTTCTCTCGTAATCCGTAACTGCCTCTCACTAGCAAAGGTCCGATTTCGATTCTCAGTCCCTTATAGAAGCTTTCGTAAAGTCGTGAAAAGCGTCTATTACCTTCGACATGTCCGTTCGTCCCGCTTGTCTGTCCGTCTGTCCGCATGTACCATCGCGCCTACCGCTGGACGTATTGACGTGAAATTTGCATCGGGGGACTTTTATGAAAATCTTTCGAGAAAATCCAAATTGACTGAAATCGAGCAAAAATGTCAGGTACTTAACATAAAGAGCTAAGAAGGTTTTATTGTTACCGGCGACATAAAATCGCCATTAAAGCGTTCTAGTCGAATGAAATAGTATCAGGCTGTTCGGATAGTCCAGAAGGTATAAACATTACGCGAATGCTCCACAATGTCACGTTGTACGTACAATGCCTATCTTACTGTGATCTTCCTCAGCCCTAACTTAAAACTAACCTAAAATAGGTCACGATCCCTTCTGTCCTCATCCTCTTTTATTCATCATTAAAATCTTGTAAGATCTGAGGTTCTCCCCACGGTGACTATAATGATAAACCTTTCTCGGATGTGCTGATTTTCCATCTGGTAAATATTTACCGACGTTTCAAAAGAAACCTGCTTCTTCCATAATTTATTTTCCTACTTTGATCTTCCACGCGCCCATCGCTATATAAAAAATACGCAGTTCCGAAATCGTCGTTTAATAAACCAAGTAACAAAGTATCAAAAAATGGACGTGTATTATAACACAAACATTTACATAATCAGTGCATATAGACGCTAATTGCATGGGCACAGCATGATAATTTAGCCCTTAACTTTGTTCCCAATATTCAGCCACGCTGGAAAACGAAGTGCAGAATCATCCACTCGCGTATCTACAATTGGTTTTGCTTTTGTATTGGGTTACGACGCGATAATTGTTCCACGAGGCAGCATTGCTGTCTAAAAATATAAAAAATGGCAAAAATTTTTATCTCCGTAAACATTTTCATGTAGCAATGTGCTGACCATTCTGATCTGCGGATCACTACGTACAGAAATACTGCGCGCATTCTTTCATGGTCTATAAACATAAAAGTTGCCAAAGCTCAAAAGCATATTCTTTTCAATTTAAGTTGAAATCACAATTCACAATTTATGTCTCTTCCATATAATTACAACTAAAAAAGCCCAGTCGATTGGACAGCACAAAAACTTAAGAGTAACTTAAGAGATCACGGGTTCAAATCTTGGCCAGAAGTCTGGGTACGTTGACTGAGGTTTTTAAGTAGTATTTTTTTGGTCGTTCCATGCTAATCGGGGTTCAGATCGCACGTTAAACTGCCTGTCCTCTCTACAGGCCACGATCATCATTACCCTATCATCGCCAGCAAAACACAAAATATATATATATACACACACATACGATCCGAGTAATCCTATGAAAAATTCTGATAAATATCTTCTCCTTAGCCAGGCGGCAAAAAGGCACTTGGAAAATATGCATACTTGTAGGCCATCGGCTCTCTGTTACACTACAAAGATAACAAAGGTAAGCTCTGAAGAAATAAATGCCGCCATTAAACTGGCACCTATACTGCTTTGGTCTTGGGATGTCTTGTGTTCGAGTCATCACGGCTACAACACAACTTATCTGGAGAATACTTCCGTTATTTTTCGCAATGCGTCCAGGAAAAAATTAGAAAGTTCCTTACAGTAAGCTAAAATAGGATCCCAGTGGCTGCGCGGTCTAAGGCGTAGGTCTACGGCCGCTCGCTGGCTGGGATTGTGGGTTCGAATCCCGCCTAGGGCATGGATGTCTGTCTCTTGTGAGTGTTGTGTGTTGTCAGGTAGAAGTCTCTGCGACGGGCTGGTCTCTCGTCCAGAGGAGTTCTACTGACTGTGGTGTGTCTCAAATGTGTGTGATCATGAAACCTCGAAAAATGAGTCGGCCTAGGCCCCCAAGGGGCTGTCGAGCCATTGGAAAAAAAAAAGCTAAAATAGGCTAGGGCCACACTCTTCGACACACCAATTAACTACTCATAATGACTAGGGAAAACGACCAGTCTAAATTTTAAGAGAAAATACTCTCGTAGCTGAGAGTGTGTACCAGTCGAGGCCACGTAACGACTACTGCCATCTGTCAGGGTAAATTATATCCTCTTTGAATGAAAAACGTGTATTTAATTAATCAATCAATCATAAACCTTCTCCAATTAATTACATATAGGCCTACTGTGACATATAAATACTCCCATTTGGCTGTTTATAACATTTTAGACATAAAAGCCTAAAGGTTAATTTGTCCCTGTTCACGCCATGAAGACACAGAGGGAGTAGGTGTATAGCTCCAGTCATTCGTAAACTTCGCACTGGATGGTGAGTGGTTAACTTGACACGGCCACTTCAGCTTCGGGAAAAAACACCGTTACCCATTGAATAAGAGGCACGGTGGGCCCCAGAGCCGGTCTGGACGGTTTTCGAGAAGAGAAAACTTCTTTCCCATGCAGGGAATCAAACCTCAGACCGTCCATCCCATACCGTGTCCCTATCCAAGCTCCTCAGATAAGAAAATTCTGATAAGGGAAGTAAGGGGAGTAAGTAACAAACAAACAAACCAACACTGTAGGGACTAGCCTCCAACAGTTCTGTGTTTAGTTTAATGGATTGAGCACTTAGTATTATACACAGACTGACAGACCAATCCTTTTGTACTTAGTAGGAATATATCTTGCTCAAGTGGTATTAGTCCGACATCAAAGCAGAAAGTAATTCAGATGGATTAGAACAGTAATTTCATATCGTGTCATTTTTATCTTTTTCGCAGCCACACTACAGAATCTCTCGGGCAACACTTCCACCCGCATAAGTCGCAAATTATAGCGACTTGCACGTTTCCTCGTTGTTATCTGTTCCAGTACAACCTGCAGGGCCAGTAAGTTTTTCTATAAACACTAAATCAAAGTTCATAATGTGTTGTCAGATTAGACTGTTCGGTCTCTTGTTAGTGCTTTGTTCGATTATTTGACAGTGCAATCAAGGCCCAGGGAGGTAAACGCTGGGCATACTACGGCTACTCAAACCGCGTGTAGTTTCGAAGTGAAATTATGGACTAGTCGATTGGTTGTATCTGGTTCAAATATTATGGCGCTCGGAAACAAGTGTAGAGTAGGATGAATGAGAATTGTTACTTTCTTTATACGATATCTGAAGTTTCCACTGTGGCAATAATAAACAGTAGGATGGTTGAGAAATTTTGGTTTCTTTATAAGATATCTGAAGTTTCTACGGCGGAAATAATATACAGTAAGGTAATTCAGAGTTGTTAGTTTCTTTATATGAGACATGAATTTCCCACGGTGGCAATAATATACAGTAGGATGGTTGAGCATTTGGTTTCTTTATATGATATCTGAAGTTTCCACGGCGGCAATAAGATACAGCAGGATGATTGAGATTTGTTAATTTCTTTATATGATATCTGAAGTTCCCAAACTGGCAATAAAATACAGCAGGATGATTGAGATTCGTTAATTTCTTTATATGATATCTGAAGTTCCCAAACTGGCAATAAAATACAGCAGGATGATTGAGATTTGTTAATTTCTTTATATGATATCTGAAGTTCCCAAACTGGCAATAAAATACAGCAGGATGATTGAGATTTGTTAATTTCTTTATATGATATCTGAAGTTCCCAAACTGGCAATAAAATACAGCAGGATGATTGAGATTCGTTAATTTCTTTATATGATATCTGAAGTTCCCAAACTGGCAATAAAATACAGCAGGATGATTGAGATTCGTTAATTTCTTTATATGATATCTGAAGTTCCCAAACTGGCAATAAAATACAGCAGGATGATTGAGATTTGTTAATTTCTTTATATGATATCTGAAGTTCCCAAACTGGCAATAAAATACAGCAGGATGATTGAGATTCGTTAATTTCTTTATATGATATCTGAAGTTCCCAAACTGGCAATAAAATACAGCAGGATGATTGAGATTTGTTAATTTCTTTATATGATATCTGAAGTTCCCAAACTGGCAATAAAATACAGCAGGATGATTGAGATTTGTTAATTTCTTTATATGATATCTGAAGTTCCCAAACTGGCAATAAAATACAGCAGGATGATTGAGATTTGTTAATTTCTTTATATGATATCTGAAGTTCCCACGGTGAAAATAATTAAGATAATGATCTTCTGAGATGCGACGTCTTGTCATTTGTTAGGCGGTACCAGTGTTTCGGCAGACTCTGTTTCTTTCATCTTCAGAGAAGGAAAATACGCTGCATAGATACATATAGCTTATACCCCCCTCACGATTTTCCTTCTCTATATCTGCACCATTTCTACTCTGAAAACTGGGAGAAGAGGTTTCTCCGAAACTGGGTATCCGTCTACACACTAAATGGCGTCACATTCCAGACGACGATTATCTTGTTAATTTGTCTATTGATAAAGAGTTCTGATTACGTGTATAACATCGACTGCCTGGGCTATTAGTGAGTGGCTGATTGAGAAGAACTTTGAAGGAAGCTAGTTGGCCCAATCGGAGGTATTACAAACCATATGAATGGAGGGACTGAGAAAAATCATTGTAAGCGCCCACTGTCCCAAGTTCTCACACGATGCTGACATTCGTATGGTGTTCTGAAATACGAATATTGTGCGCCGTTTAAGTCTTGTTCACAAAAGACAGAGGATTGTTAACTTGGTTCTGTTTCAGGGGGCGGCTCGCTCAGCCTATCTGCGTGACGAGATTCTAATGATCAGGGTGTGCAGGAGTTGTATGCGTTCGGGATGTCGACATATCGTATAGTCACGGGGTTTTCCCTTCCCACAGCAATTAACCTAAACGTAAATCACTTTAATCGAGGCTCAACAACGGCACTAAGAATTCACAATTAATCAAGACAGTAACACTTGTTTCCCGGTCACACATTCTAATGCTGTCTCACAAATCGAATACTGAATATCGACTGTCCCTGGCGGTATACCGCGCTGGGCCCGATTACTAAACGTGCGTCATCATCATTCAGACCGACAGCCCTGTTTCCATCCCGAGTAAACGTCATATTGCTTGTCGCCTCCCAACATTTCTCTTAAGACTCGGCAATACGATCCCAACTGCCAAGAGTACTGACGCAGTGCGGGCGTGTTTTTTGAGGTTAGTGCGAAAACACGAGCATGAAGGGAATGCGATTTTAACAAACGAAATGAAACTTATCCAGGAGGCTGTACTGACCACCCCTTCCGCTAAGATTTTCCTTGTTCTTAGGACTTATGGATAATTGTAGTAAAGCTAAACGCCTGGAATCTCGGGAGTAGATCGGTACGAATGACCACTTTTATTCCTAGGCTCCCACACCTTCGAAGAAGCAGCTTCTGCTACCTACTGGTATGGGCGTGGTGGCAAGTAGTCAAGTCTCTGCCCCCACAGAATTTAAAATACCCGTCGTGCAGCCTGTGCTCAGTTACTCCTCTGACTGAGGTTAACAGCTGGCTATGAGGCCTGTTTTCAGACACTATACCAGCAGGAGGAAGGATTTTAATGATGGTCTCCATATTTTGTACTCTTGACGAAGTTTATTAAATTTAAAAGGGCAAAATACGCAGGATATATAGCAGTATCAAGGAGATGAGAAATGAGTTGCCCAAGACATTTCAGCTGGAAAACAATGAGTTAAAGATAATCACGGAGACCCACGTGCAGACAGGGCAATAACATTTAAATTCACCTTAAAGAAATAGAATATCAGAATGTGTATTGCATTCAGTGGCTCAGGAAGCAGTCTAGTGGCAAGCTTCTGCAAGCAAGAAAAGGAAATTTAGGGTTCCGAAAAAAAGCGGGGATATTTTTGAGTACCTGAGGCAGGACCCAACTCCATGTAGTAAATTTCCAAAAACACAACAGTCCTGTACAGTGACGTTACGTTTCAGAACAAACTCAATACACAACTGTCAGAATGCAGGTTCTCAGCCTTCTCTGTTCATGTTCGTTGCCTTATGTTTGTTTGTTTCTATGGCTCGACAGCCCTATATGGGCCTGGGCCTCCTCGTTTCGTCGAGGTTTCATGGTCACACATTTTGAGACACTGTAACCGAACGTTATTGGAGCAGTTCGGTTCTCCCTCCCCACTCCTCTATATATAGTAAGAAGAAGAAACGACCAGGTGTCCCGACACAGCTGGCGACAGTTGGCGAGAGTAAAAGGAAAAGAGTAGACGGATGGTTTGTGCTAACGTTGTATTGTAATAAAATAAACAAAGTTAACCTTTTTGAAGAGAACAGTCTCTTAATTTGATGTATATCAAATTAATAAAAAAGTAACCAGCAAAGTTCGGTTACAACACACCACAGTCGGTAGGACTCCTCTGGACGAGGGACCAGCTTGTCGCAGAGACCTCTACCTGACAACACACAACACTCACAAGAGACAGACATCCATGCCCCCGGTGGGATTCGAACCCACGATCCTAGTAAGAAAGCGGCCGAAAACCCACGCCTTAGACCGCACGGCCACTGGGATCGGCCGTTGCCTTATGTAGCTGTACTAAAATATAATGAAAACCACACATTTTCAGTCAAGAGAGCTGCTTTACCATATTCATAAACATTTAAGACGACACTGTATCCGGCCAGAGTCCACAGTGCGAGTCTCAAGCTGAGCTTCCAAAGGTGAGACCATAAATTGTTCATTTGGCTATCAGCCAGTTTTTGTAATAACATATAAATTCCAAATTGTATTATTCAAAATTTTGAATGCCCGGAGGGGTTTAGCAGTTCAAACCTCTAATTGCTCTCTCCGCACTTAAGCCTTGTATGCCATTGGGATGGGCTGAAGTCTAACACACCTCATTTCCATTAAGGGCTTAAAATCTCTTCCTAGTTATGGTGACAGCTAGTTGTGCGCAGATAAGTGGTTAGCGAAATATCACTGATGTGTATTTGTACTTTTCCCATTGTCACTGCTTCTGAAACGTCGTGTTTTGTAATCAGTAACGATGGAAAAAGTCCAAATACATTACTTATCATGATATTTCGCAAGTTACACCATTGTCTATGAATTATAGTGTAAAGGCAAGTGGTTCTTTTGTTCGGGAAGATATCTTCGGACAGGCTTGCTTGCGGGCTAGCTGTTTCTTAACAAGGGAAGAGAAAAGAGCATTCCAGATTCGAAGTACAGTAGCGTTTGCCTACACACATGATCATTACAAGAACAGACGCTTAGTGGTAAAGTTCGCTATTAACAGCATTCATCTTCGGCGATCTTAAGTGTTCCATGATTGTAGTTGGTTTATCTGATTTCAGGCTTCCGCCGCGATGTTGATGAGATCTGCACTCTTCTGGGATATTACGCGGCGTCGTGTGGTAATTGTTTACCGACGTTTCGGGACAAAGTATCGGTCCCTTATTCACGGGTCAAGAATGAATTGTGCAAAAAGTTGCAGTAATTTCGATAATTCAGAAATAAACGCAAGCTGTGTGATCGCTATAACACTATAACGGTGGCTATCCAAATGACGTCATATCCCCCAGTTTATTCCTTGGTGAGGGATCCAGGCAATCCGATGAGCATACAGCAGTAATGTAACCGTGAATAGGACAATGTAAGATGGAAGTTTACGACATGTTTCAACCTTCTCATTCGGGTCATTTTCAGGTCCAAATATATGAAACAGAGAAACATTAAAATATGTACACGACATTGATTATATTATCGAAGGAACGTGAAATCTCAACTTCCTTCGATGATATAATCAATATCAAATAAATGTTTTATTTTTTCCAATATTTTGCGTAGGACTATATGGACCTGATGAAGAACTGATAGCTCGAAACCAGTTGTCTTAACTGTTTAAGAAATAAGGTAAGAAATTGATGTTGACTGCAGAAACGTGGTTGTCAGTACTCTTTCGAGGACATGTTCCCCGTGTTTCACACTGTACAATACAGTTATTATTAATATCAGCATATCTAAACGTATTTAGAATATAACAAGACAGGCAATGTACGTATAACTTAACACTGAGGTGCTTTCGGTTTACGATTGTTCCCGGGGAAGAGCAATAGGTATTAAATATTAGGAGTGTGTTTCTATTCTTGCATCTTTTCTGAGACGCATTATATTGTCATCTGTGGCCTGTCTGGTTCTATCATATTTTTACATATTAGACTATCTCATAAACGGCACGATTTTCGAAAAAAAGTTATTAAATTTAAATTTGTTTATATTTTCCTTACAAATTTGTCTGAAATATTTCTCATTCAAAGAAGAATTCAGCGAAATATTTTCATAAATGCACATAGGTCTTCATGTAAAGTATCCTTCAATCTTTTCACATTTTAATCAAACTTTAATTTTCTCGGCAGGTTTTCGAAAACGTCAAAAATATCAAATGTCATGAAAATCCGTCCAGTGGGAGCCGATTTATTCTATGTGGACAGACAGAAGGACGGACAGACATGATGACGCTAACGGTCGCTTTTCGCGATTTTGAGGACGAACCTAAAAATCAACATCTTCATGCGATATAAAAATCGAAGACACATTTTCCCTGAAGCCATATCCAAGAATTGAAACGAGCTACAATTTCCATTTATTGCATTATAAAAAGAAACGCAAACACAATGATTCAGCTAGTGAAAGGGTGTCAGATGTGTATATGTTCAACACAAACTATCTACAAAACGAAACGGGAAATAAAAAATCCATTACATTACATTTTTTTTTCAGCTGTGGTATTAACTGGCAGACAGACAGCCGAGAGTGGAACACCTGCTGTAAATAACGCTGTAACAATGTTTGTATTGTAATGACTAGTGTCATGCTGTGTTGTGTGTACCTAATTTGTACTGTGCAACTCCCAGTTCATGCCTAGTTAACGGTGACATAATTTAGGCACCAAACACTACCGTGGCATGGCGCCATCTACAAAATAGCGCATTGCCGCTGTTAAACTATAATCACACGACAGCTTTGAAATCGCTTTTATCTCCACATTCCACTTTGTTCTCTTAAGGGACAAAGTCTATTCATTTATATAAAGCAAATGTTTTATTGGGCTAGACCTAAAATCACAAGAGCGGAAGCAAGATTAAGTACAAGCAAATGAGAATTTGAGAAGGGGATATAATAAGGAATTAATACAACTATATGGAGATTTAGATATACTTTTATTTGTCAAAATAATTCGGTTGAATTTGATTGGTCATATTAATAGAATGGATAGTAAAAGAAAAGCAAGTCAAGTATTTAATAATAATCCACAAGGAAGTCGACTAAGAGGACGACCAATACAGAAATGGTGCAACTGCGTACAAATAGATATTAATAGATGCAAAATTAAGAACTGGAAAAGGGGGTCAGAAAACAGAGCTGACTGGGAGAAGTCCATTAAGGAGGCGAAGGTCAGCATTGGACTGTAGTGCCATCTAAGAAGAAGAAGAACAATATAAATTTCGTGTGAGATATTGATGTGTTTGAAATTCTCACAGCAAGCATTATGGCTTCCATCTCCTGGCATATAATGCTGTTTAGAATGGTACAATGTACCAACGCTTTGGAGCAGCTTGCGGCCTCCATGATCAGGATAGTAAACTTTTTTCAGCATAACTTACTCATCTTGGACAACCCTGAAAATGGAGGCAGAAAATTTCTCCGAATCTTAGTACCTATATACCAATCCGCAGACGGCGTCATATTCTACAAGACAGAAATCTTCGTATCATGTGATTGTCACATGTGACTCGCCATAATAATAAAGGGCATGATGAACTGAATAAAATTCTCTCTGGCGTGTAGCCGCGTTGGGTGTGGAATGCGTATATTTTAACGAATTTATTCACCTCAATGTTTTAAACACAAACCGTGGTGAATGTTACAACTACTTCACGTCAAGTAATAGGATCTTAGGAAGGAAGAAAAAAAGAAACAAATGTATACTTCTATTTTGACATTATACTCGTATACTCCGTGCATTATTTTTACAAGTAATTACAGGAAGAAATATATGGCTTTTTTCGTTTTATGTGCATTTTTTGGTTATTGTAATTACTTGTATACTACTATATTCGGAATAATTCTTGACAGCTCGTTGATGCTACTATAACCTAGAAAATATCTGTTAGATTTTGTGTTGATTACAAAATATGCATCTTCCTTTCCTCTACAGCTCCTTTTCGAAGTGTTTTAGCTCGTGCAAGTACTCGCATCTTAGAGTCACGCTCAAGATGTGCGCAGAAAGGCACGTAGGTTTCTTGCCTTTTAAGAACCCACAATGTTCACGAAATTTTAATGCAGATTTCCCAATGACCAGTGTCCTAAGCCACAGAAACCATAATACAAAGTCGAAACCGTATATCCTACATCTTTAAGAACCACTTGAATATTATCTCCACGTCAACGCCTAGGCCTCCCAAGGGGTCTCTTTCCTTCAGTTATTCATGAAACATTTTTGTATTTATTTCTCATCACTTCCGTGCATGTCACATTCCATGCCTCTCAAATCCTCGTGGATTTAAACAATCTGGTAATATATGTTAAACTTTACAAATTATAAAGCCGCAGTCCTGTTACTTCTGTCTTCATGCGTTGAACATTATCTTTGTCACTGTTTCTTCATTTAATGCCAGAGGCAGTGTTCCACGACCACAAAATACCAACATGCACGATTATGCTTTTAGTACAGGCTACACGCATTAAAACACTACAGTCTTATTCCAATGTTTGGATTCTCCATGGAAGTTATCCTTATGGGATAAAATGGCATTGCCATTGCGCAAAACAACCATTCCTGTGATGCGATTAGGAATTGCAGACGCTTGCAAATTACTCTCTTATATTACGTAGCTTTTTAATTTTCTTTCCACATTAACTCCTAGACTTGGTTACTCATAGATCACATAACTTTGCTTTCTAAGCCGCAAACGTTGGTTATGCTACTTCAAGTGAAATGAGAGGGTTCTTATGCGGTAAAACGAAGAGAATGGAGAAGGCACTACAGCCTGTTCCAAGCACACTTCACAGCTGAAATTTCAGTCATAATCGTGGTTGGTAACAAAAGATCGTTGCTTTTGAAGAAAAATCAAGTTTGCAACTGCTCGATGTTTTATAGTTACCTCCAATATGTTGTGAACGTACAGCAACAAAATGCCTCCAGTCTCCCTGTACAACTTTTATTTCTTTGTTGATATTTCTGATAATTTTTAGTTCATTTTAGTGACGTAAGTGACATCTCAGAATACAACCATTAAAATATAGAGAAATATAACTTTGGCTGTCGTTTTATATGTTTGTGAAACGTCTCGCATTAAAAAAGAAACATAAAAGTAAGTGTTCAAGAATAGGTTGCTGAGAAGAATACTTCGATTTAGAGCAGGGGTTCTTAACCTTTTTTTGTGCGATGAACCGCTTTGATAGTCTGGTGAAACCTACGGCCCCCTTCTCAGATAAATGTATTTAAATGCATAAAATAAAATACATAAATATAGAATCTATATCTATGTACTAAATCTATATTATACATTGTATTACAAAGGAAACCAATTATGCATAAGTACAGCTTTCAAAATATTAAAGTACACCAAATACAACAGATAAACCTATTATACGTATAAGAATAAGGGATAAAAAGGCCGTGCCACGGTTCACGCGGTTAGTCGCCGGCCTCCCACCGCGGAGGCCCGGGTTTGATCCCGGGGTCAGTCCATGTGGGATTTGTGGCACTGGGACAAGTTTTTCCCCGAGTACTTCGGTTTACCCCTGTCAATTTCATTCCACCGGTGCTCCATTACTTGTAAAAATGAAAACACTGATCATGTTTCTCTTCATTGTCATCACAGGGTTGCACAATAAGACTTAAGGCTGCGGTGTGTCTGTAGCTTCTGCTGCGGGGCCCTTCTCCAAAAAAAAAGGGACAAAAAAACATACGTCACAACGTTTAGACTGTCCTTGTTATGAGCAGCGTATTCGACACTGTCAAATCCCGCAGATGTTATCGAAAGTAAGTTAAACTAAGTTGTGTTGCGGAACCATGCCTCAATTATCCGTGACTCCAAATTGCATTCCGAACGACCCTGGTGTTAGAAGCAGGAAATCCTATAACTCCTGACATTTATGTTAAGGTATATTTTAATGCCATTAAGAGCCCCCCCCCCCACCACCACATTCTCCACCAGAATTATAAATCCCAAATCTGGTTTTCCTTGTAACCTTTCCCATACTGTCCGGAAAAAGGCTATCCTGCATGGCTCGCTTTCTGCTTCTGAGTAAGCATTTTCAGTCCTGATAAAATATTTTACAGAAGACACAACAGGGTGGCCGAGCAAATTGCGTGACATGAAGCCTTACAACTACAAGTTGTCAACAAATATATCTATCACCAGAATGATCAAATCAAGGAGGGTGGGATTGTAAGAGCATGTAGCATACAAGGGAGTGATTAAAAACTCATACAAAGTTGTGTTCGTAAAAATGTAACCAATAGAAACTACAGGGGGAACTAGAAGTAAATGGTAATGAATTTTATAGAGTTGACTTTCAAGGAACAGAGGGAGAAGGTTTGAAATAGATTCGTGTAGCTCACAATAGACCCTTGCAAACACGGCAGTAAACCCAGGACCTCAACCGGGGGGGATGGAAAAACACGAGTGGCTTAGAGACTAATGGCTTCTCACGGAGAGCTTTGCTGTATTAAATTAGTTAATTAGTTACTTAAGCAACTAATTATTTGCTTAGTTAATTAGTTTACATAAAATATTTTCCTACCAGAAACTTTCACTTCTAAGCTTTATTATTACAACTGTAGGAAGCCTGTCACTATGGCAGAAACGAATGTTCTCGAGGGAAAGGATATAACCTATCAGTCTTACACGGAGATTTAAAAAGTAGCAACTTAACTTTGAAAAACTTTTATCTTAAACGTCTGCAGAGCTGGAGGCATTCTACGGCTTGAACCCCTCACCAGCAGCAGTCTCAGTCGATTAATCTATAAATACTTTTACAGCCTTTGCTGTGAAGTAACAGAAGAGATAACTTTCGACTGCTGATTGCTTTCACAGTCAAATTTAAGGCAAAATGTTTCTGAGAACAAAATTTCTTCTTCTCTATAAACTCGTAACAAAACGTAGTTATGCAGGTCACCTGCATCGCTCCACAGCCCTCATTCAGTTCATTCATCCGTCCTTAATTATAAGGAGAGTTACGCTGCGAAGTTTCTACGAATCTAATTCAAATTCTGGTACCAGCTGTTCATGTAACATGTACTGTGCACAGTAATGCATGAGACAGGTTACATCATTTCTGTTGACTCTATACATTTTTATTGTCAACTGTGTAATTCTAAAGATTCAGTTCCACAGCTGGTATTGCTTATAAATAATCACTAAAATACCGTATGATAGCTTTCGTAAAAAATACAAATTACTGAAAATTAAATTAAAGTGTCACAAACTCAAATAATTCTCCTACACCAAAAGATGTAACAAAATACTAAGTAAAATGACTTGCTGAAAATCTTAATCATATATTGCTTATTTGAAAGACAAAGACAAATTGCAAAGAAATGCTGATAGATGTCCTTACACAGTCAGCGTAAGACACAATGATATTTTATTAAGGTATTTCACTGTGTTTGGTACCAGTATAGCCTATATTTATACGCCTATAATACGTGTGCCGATCCCAGTGGCCGTGCGGTCTAAGGCGTGGGTCTGCAGCCGCTCGCTTACTGGGATCGTGGGTTCGAATCCCACCGGGGGCATGGATGTTTGTGTTGTGTTTGTTGTACGGACGGTAGTATGGAACGTAAAGTGACATGAAGGACGAAAGGATTTAAACAGTACAAAAATGGATCAAAGGGGAAAAAACCCCGGACAGGCAAAAAAAAAAAATCCCACCGGGGGCATGGATGTTTGTGTTGTGTTTGTTGTAAGGACGGTAGTATGGAACGTAAAGTGACATGAAGGACGAAAGGATTTAAACAGTACAAAAATGGATCAAAGGGGAAAAACCTCGGACAGGCAAAAAAAAAAAAAATATCCCGCCAGGGGCACGGATGTCTGTCTGTTGTGAGTGTTGTGTGTTGTCAGGTAGAGGTCTCTGCGACGGGCTGGTCCTTCGTCCAGAGGAGTCCTACCGAGTGTGGTGTGTCTAAAATGTGATCGTGAAGCCTCGAAAAATGAAGCGGCCTAGGCCCCCAAGGGGCTGTCTAGCCATTGAAAAAAAATACGTGTATGATATACACGGCTCTTTCAGGACAGTGGTGCAGCCTACGTGTTATGGTGCCATGTACCACAGTTTGCCTATCCATATCCAGACTGTTACTGCAACCACTGTTTTACGTAATGATTGGGACTCGCAATGTCGCTATAGTGCTGCAATCCACAGTAGCATAAACCAGTCTAATTAGAAGCTAATCTCAGCAGAAAACAGTCTATCGCATCGTATGTTGCCCAACATGTAACTACGAAAGGAGAAGAGGTCAGTCAACGATTTTACCACTTATAGTGGCCAGCTTTCGGGAGAAGATGAGGTCTAAACCAATAGCTGCCGAAGAATATGTGAGACGAATTTCTGATCTGATTACTACTGACGGCGCAACTACAAGAGTTACTCTAAAATCCTAAGCGCTGTGACTCTGTACATCTAATGTTGGTTACTCAGGTGTAAGACTTTGACCTCGGTAGTGGTTTCGCAGTTAGAGTGTTAGAATATGTAAGACGAATCTCTGATCTGATTACTACTGACGGCGACAACTACAAGAGTCACTAAAAAATCCTAAACGCTGTGACACTGTACATCTAATGTTTGTTACCCAGGAGTACGAATTTTTTTGACCTGTCTAGTGATTTCGCGGTTAGACGTTTAGATAATTAAGACTAGTGACCGAGGTACTGCACTTAAAAATACACTGACCTGCAGTGTAGTTGTGTCTTTTAAGGTTCAGTTAATCCTATTATGCGAGACATAATTTTCTGAACTGTTCAGAGCAGTGTACAAATTTGACATTAGATTTGTTATAAAATGAAAACCTAACAAATAACAACCAGTGGGAAGTGACAAAGACTTATGTCTTTGAAGCGATAGACATATTTTCCCTGAAAACTTTGCCCAGAAACCCCCCCCCCCCTTTCCAATTAAGCTGTCAAGGCCAAAGCTTTACTCCTCAGTAGCGATCGGTTCTTAGGACGTAAAGTCTGCACCACAGATGTAACTGGATTCACAAACTATTTGACATTGAATAATGAGAATTAAGCACATACATTGGTGTAGTAAAACTAACGCGATTCTGAGAGATCTACTGTGGCTAAGCACTTTTGCCAGACTATGGTCACGATAGTGTACGCACGATATGTAAAAGGTGTAATATAAGTAATGTATATACCATATATTTAGCTACTTTCTGTGCCGGGAGTTTTCCCAGCACGCCCTGCGGTACTCGAACCACGGACTTTCGTCGCGCGCATCAATCCCCTCCATCTTGGTTCCCCTCCATTTCCCCTCCTCTCCTGAGTTTACTTCAGACCTGTGCGTGATTGAGGAAATCACTCTGAACCTAGCCGTTTACTAGTTACGTCTAAATTTCGTCTCGGCCATGGGGGCAAAATTCCGTCCAGCAGTGAGTTGGTGAGGTTGGAGTCCCTTGGCGGTCGTCGTGGTCCCAGTCTTTGGTTTTGTTGGGTTTAGCCCCACGACGACGCCAAGGTACATTATTTTGGTATGTATGCGAACAAGTAATTGCTTGATCAGTCTCACGTCGTGTATTTTGTAATTATTGTTTTATTGTATGTTGTTTGTTAAAATATATATATGATTTGTTTGGTATATTGTATTCTTTGTTGTGTGCGCAACTCGGCTTATCTGCGGGGCCCAGCATAGTAAAGCAGATATAGCAGAGAGGGGTAGGGCGGTCGTGATATTAGAGCCCCAAAAGTGAGGTGCCCCGGTGCATTTCTTTCGCTTGTGTTAGCGTTAACATGCAACTTCTTCCCCTTTCACCACAAATTCTACGAGACGACCTCCAAGTGTTAAGTAGCCATTGTTTGTGCTGTCGTCCTCTAAATGGTGTGCCCAAGTTAAACCTAGAAAACAATTCAGTGTCTGCAGTGAGGTACGCTATCATTTAATCTAATGGCCGGTTCAGTGATCAGCAGTGAGATACCTCCCGCGTAACACATTAATTAATTCCTATATAATATTGTTTCACATTTGGATAATGATATTAAAGTAACTCTTAAAGAAACAGGACGGGAGGTTGTGAGCTGAATTAATGTGGCTTAGAGTAAGGACCAGTGGCAGGCTTTTGTGAACATCATATCAAACCTGTGTTTCGTCATGAGGAATTTCCTGAACTGGAGAGGAGATTTAGTTTCTCAAGAAGGAATCTGTTCCATGTAGTTCGTTTAATTGCTTACTTTCTTACGTCATACGCACAAATAACCCGATGGTGACAAAGTGTAAAGTGTGTAGCAGTCAACTCAGTAATTTAACATACTTGATTGATATTATTTTGTAGATTAACAAGAGAAGCAATGAAAGCATAACGTAACATTGAGGCGCGTTCGCTTACCCACTGTCCTGTGGAAAAGCAATAAGTAACACGCATTCTGAATGTGTGTCTGTAGCGTTAGTTATCCAGCATGCAAAGCGCATGCGCCATATTATATTGCTACCTGTGGCCTGTCCGCTTCTAATATATTTTTCCATATTATCTCATAAACGACACGATTTTCGGAAAATAGTCTTTGAACAAAAGTTGCGAATTGATTTTCTCTAGAATATTTGCCTGAAACATTTCTCATTCTAAGAAGAATTCAGCGAGATAGTATCATAAATGGACATAGGTCTTCATGTAAAGTACCCGTTATGCTTGTCAGATTTTAACGAAACTTGAATTTTCTCGACAGATTTTCGACAAATCCTCAAATATCAAATTTCATGAAAATCCGTCCAGTGGGAGCCGCCGTATTCAATGTGGACAGACAGAGAGACTGATGGATTGACAGACATGACAAGGCCAACTGTCGCTTTTCGCAATTTTGTGAATGCGCCTAAATGGAATAGGCTCTATTACGTCTACATGCCTATTGTAAGACTGGTGGTTTTTGTTAATTACAGATGAGGTAGTCTAGTGGATTATAACCGTACGCAGCTTTAATGCGATGCCCTCCAGATTACGTGAAACTAAATATTACATTGTGAACACATGCATTAGAATGAAATAATTACACTCTGTAGGACAAAACACAAGATAAAATAAAGCTTTAACTGGTGAAAATTCCTCTTTGAGAAGCTAATAGCCACTCAAATAATCAAAACATTCCCCGCATTTTACGAAACTCGAACATTTATTATTGTATTCAGACCCTGTCACTGATCTCTCTTCTGTATCAGATGACTCTATTGCACAAACGCATATCGTATTTCTTTACGATCCACTTGATATTATTATATTCTTACATTTGATATTATCTTTTCGTACGTTTCCCAAATGGGTTGTGTTCTTCGTTTCTGGTTTTCCCATTATACACTTACCATCTCTGCCGTCCACCAGATCCTCTTTGATTGAACCGCCTGATTATTAGACTGAATTAATAACTAGCTCATAAAGGGTAAGCTTGTTCACCGACCTGCTACTGGTGAAATGTTTTCAAACCCACCCACACGGATACGACGTAGTGAAGTTCCAACTGAAATTTCAACAGAAAGCACAACACAGAAACTAAACCGTCTTATCTGTCAGAGTAATTCATGGTTATGATTAAGGAACAGCAACAGCAACAAAAACTGATGTCTGTTGTCCAGTACATCACCAATAAGACCAAACATGTGACATTAAAACATAACCACTGGAAAATATATTTTTATTTGTTAATTTATACTTCTGTATGTGAAACACAGATATAATCAGTAGCACAAGTGGTTTTAATTTTATTTCTCAAATTTTCTAAAATAAAGTTTTTGGGCTCGTAACCCTGATCTCATAAAGAGGGTCTGTTTTATCATATCGCTGAGGAAGACAGCAAGTCTGTATCCGCTGGAAATTTAACTCACGTCAGCATTCTTCTGCGGAATAAGGCAACTTCAACTGCAGGGGAAAACACACACTAAATTCCCAGTGGCTGCAGGTTTCCTAAACGATAAACTTCTCGTGGCAGTTGCCGTGCTCAGGGGCACAATTCAACAGACATACTTTATGAGATAAGGGCATTGATAATTATCAATGCCCTTATAATCGGTCCGACAGTTGACATTACAAAAATGACGAGTTCGTTTTTGAGAGCGAAATTCGAAAAGAATCTTCCAAAGACGGTAAAACGTGTCAGCGACATCACAAGTTGATATGGCAGTAACTAGATATGGTAACTAAAACCAACAAATACACAAGTTTATGAAAATATGTTACAAACGTAGCAGTAAGTTTATAATATACTTTCAACTAGTTTTAATTCATGACCAGTTTGTAATCCAGTCCTCGTAGGAACACGTGCTAACACCCAACAGCTTACTAGGACTAGCTCACCTAGCGAGCACTCTTAGAGCTCACCCTGCACAAAGCAGGAGGCCTTTGCCCTCATGGGATTATACAGGCTTATTATTATTATTATTATATTTTCATAAATTTGTGTGCATCTGTTGGTTTCATTTACCATATCTAACTGTTCAATGCACGGTTATGGATCATTTAAGGCAGTAGCTAAGTTCACGAAACGTGTGAACTCTCAGCCGTGCGACTTTATAACCAGAGACATAAGCTGAAAGAGGATCTTCTAACAAGTACAACTTTTTAATGAATAGGTCTTCGGATATGTTAGAATGACGCCAGAAATTTGGACATAGAAAAGAACAACTGCAGAAACCACAATGAATCAGTCCGTACTGTGTGCTTCGCATATCCGATCAGCCAACATGGTTCCCAAATATCTCTTTACACAGGCCTATACGGTTTCCTCTAATCAGCAAGGAGGCCAGCAATTTATACGAATACTCGTATATGGAACGACCTGTTAGTTTTCCCTATGTTTATTTATAATTTTACGTGCGTGCGCGTGTGTGTGATATGGTTTGGCCATATAAATCTGTCTGTCTTACGTGCTTGAACAAGTTTGATGGCTTCAATTTTCTCTTTTTCTTCTTTTCATTTCTGATCTTCTTGGGTGTTTTCAAATGTTTATAGAACATCTTATTATCTTCAATTGACAGAAAACCTCAGTGACCTATGTAGTTTTTCTTTTTTACGTGTGATATCCGGTTGTGATATAATAGCAAACATATATAAAATATAAGGGAAGAGTTCTTCTTCGACACGAGGAAGTGAAAGGCAGCCTTCCAGCATTTATGAGAGACAGGTTCGGTTTGTTTATTTCTACATTTTCATCCCTCGGAGGCCTATATGTTACAGAAGGTACTTCCTTTAATTTAATTGAAGTACACTACAATGTTTTCACATATTACAATATAGCATTTTATTGGTATTATTTCAGCTTCGGTTTCACAAAATACACAGAGTACTTTAAGTTTGACATCTCAAAAATCACGTGAAATTTCATCATGTTGTATGCAAGCACACTTCACGTAAGCATTTCTATAATGTGTGATGAGGGCTTTGATTAAAGCCGAAAGATGCTGCAGCGTAATGTACATTAGGATACTGCAAAATATAGCTGTGATTAAGAGCCCCTATTCCTCTGTTTCTTACTATGTAGTTTTAATTGACCTAAGCTATAATGACACACATTGGCTTGGTCTAGTGAATCTAATTAGCAGATAATTTCCCACATTTTACGTGATAATGAAAATAGATACAGTTTCTGAATTTTTTCCAATTGGAACAACAGGAAACTGGATATTGTACAGAAAACAAATAGTACTAGAAGAATAACCACCATATTGAATTATGTACAACGATGAGTGAAGTAAGTGCATGGTCTGCTTGACTTAAATTGTCCGTAGTCTGTGTCTTTCTGAAGAAAGTCATTGATACGGGATGTAGGAAG
Source organism: Reticulitermes speratus (assembly GCA_021186555.1). NCBI lineage: Eukaryota > Metazoa > Arthropoda > Insecta > Blattodea > Rhinotermitidae > Reticulitermes > Reticulitermes speratus. Next base: position 10,174,162 of record JAJKFL010000031.1, on the reverse strand, counting down.
TTTTTTAAAAAAAGTTCCCTTAATAACTCGAGTTAATAGCTTATAACCGATCGTTGCTGGTTACTTTTTAATTTGATATACACCAAATTACGAGACTGTTTTTTTCAATGGTTTAACTTTATTTCTCCATTATAACAATACAAACATCAGCACAATACCATTCGTCTACTCCTTTCCTTTACTGAACTCCAACTGGCGCGGGACACCTGGTCCCTTCTTCTTCCTACTACATATAGAGGAGTGGGGAGGGAGAGCCGAACTGCTCCAATAATGTTCGGTTACAAGCTTTGTAGAAAAACGCTCACATATCGATCGAGCAGATGGGGTAAAAGTTGTACCCTTTCATAGAAGTTATAACCAGCAACATAATTCTCACAACACTTAAAAGTGATATCATACCGCACTGCCAATAAGACAGTAGTTGCATATTTTAAAATATTTACGCGATGTTTATCAGAACACCGCAACTGACTTAGAGTAAAAGATCTTTTTTCAAAAGTGACGTCATCTATGATATGCACCGTGATAAGAATACCGCGAACAAATATGCCTTTATTTACTACCATGACTACAGACTATTATAGCATTTTGGGAGGTCTAATATTTCTAAGCGACACGAGAATTCCGTCGAATAAATTTTAACGTCGTGTCCCGGAGATCCAGTTTGTGGGCATGAGCTATGCGAATCCTGCAATTCGCCCTTAGGCAGGATTCACAGCAACTGGACTATCGTATATACAACGTAATGTACTTGAACTACGGCCTATTTTGTCTTAGCATTCGGCACTGTATTTTGTGTTAGCTTGAAGCCCCGGCCTCTTTCTCCCTCAGGAAAGACCACCTCTTGTCTACTGGACATCGCTCATGTAACAGCAACCTGTCGTAACCCACCGATACACAATTTTACAGGAAAAAGAAAAAACTTGACCGATCCTCAATAGATAAATACTTAAGCATGTTATGTTTTTATGAAAATGTAAGGACTAGCAATCGTTTGTGGACACGACATTTTGACAAAAGGTTTGTTTGTAACCCAGCTGTCTAGTATTGTCGCAATCTCAGAATTGTGAGGATGACAACAAATTACTCTTTCATGAGAGATATGAGAGTGGTTGGGTCCCATAACCGGGATGAAATTGGTGGCGAAGATATAAAACTCCTCCCTGAAGGTTTCAGAGCCCAGGTCTCCGGGCGCCTAACCCACAGTCTGATCACTATTCGGACTGAGACACTGGCTCTCTGACTACCCACAAATCCTATTCGGGCAGGGGGTAAGGTCCAGTTAGCTTGCAGGTAAAAATATTACACAGAGCAGTATGAAGAAAGCATGAGATCGGAATTTCAGGCTTCCGCCGCGATATTGATGAGATCTGCGCTCTTCTGGGGTATTATGCAGCGTCGGGTGGTAATCCTTTACCGACTTTTCGGGACAATGTGTCGGTCTCATCTTCAAGGGTTTTGGACTTCTTTACTCTTGAAGATGGGACCGACACCTTTACTATGAAAAGTAATGCCGTCTGGAATATGACGCAGCTTGATTTACTGTACAGGTATCAAAGTTTCACCCCTGAAGATGGAGAAAGCAAATTACTCCTAAATGCTGGTACCTATCTTCCAAGCGATATTGCCACACATCACTCTCAACACAAACGAATGCTGACAATGAAAAAATCGGAGTGCAATCGGTAACTATAATGTCAGATCAATGTATTAAATTTATTGTACCGTCCAAATGCACATTATTAGTTACATACGAGTGTTAAACATGCAGCTCCGACATGTTTCAGTACAAACGTACCATCCTCAGGCAGCACACTATGCCAGGTTTAAAAGCAGCTGCCAGTGACAAGCCACTATTTATGCTGCTGACTGCGATACACAACACAACATAAACACAGGACCCGATCCACTTTGGTATGAGATAGGCATTACAGACCTGAACATTTAATGCCACAAAACTAGAAGTTTCCACTACCAGCTGCCACAATAATTTTAATTTGTATAAACCATATTTATTATGTAAGAAATATTTTGATCATATTTTAACCATACGTTTTTAAAAACAGTACAAGTTGTACCTTTTATACATAAATGACATCAACAACGGCGCCTACTACAGACAGTGGAACCTTGTAAATAATAGCTTATCACTGGCAATTGGTTTTAAACCTGGCACATTGTGCTCCCTGAGGATGGCGTGCTTGTATCGAAACATGCCGGAGCTACGTGTTTAACACTCATATGTAACTAATAATGCGCATTTGGTTGGTAAATAAATTGAATACATTGTTCTAAAACACGCTCGGAATACACAATTTTAAATATACCGTCAGAGTTTAGGTGGTCACTGGCTGGACGATTCAGCAGCTCAAATAATAGCATTCGCCACCCTTTCCTTTGGAATAATAAGTGTGGATTCAAATATTCAATTCTATCCCTGTTTTGGACAAATCCAACTTGCGGCAGGGCCACAGTGTACTGTTAGGTCCTAGAGCGCCAATCAGTAACCACCATGCGATGATTGAAGCGGATGATGAGATCCGTCTCCTTACGTGTCAGATCGTCAAGGTAACAACGCGTGGTAATGATTCCAGAGACGTCACCAACTGGTGAAGAGCGAATTGGGAGATGACGCAGCAGATACCCATTACCTGCTATGCTGACGAGATGATGATAGTAATATGTTGCCCTGTGTACAAAACGACTACAGCACGTGACACTCCTGCATATACGTTACTCCCCGCTGCCAGATCAATTTGCTCCCCCACCCCCTCCATAAATATTTGTGTTTCTTCATTTAGCGTAGGTCGGCAGTACCGTGGAACGTTATCTGCTACTTACTGCAAAGAGTCTGAAAACCTGTGCTAAAGTGGTGCAAGTCGTGTGTCGTCTCGTGACAAAGAAACGGCAGAGTGACGCTCATTTAAACTAGTAAAGCCCAGAGGTCGGCCGTGCCATGGCTCAGGAGGTTAGTCGCCGGCCTCTCACCGCGGAGGCCCGGGTTCGACCCCGGATCAGTCCATGTGGGATTTGTGGTGGACAGAGTGGCTCTGGACAGGTTTTTCCCCGAGTACTGCGGTTTTCCCCTATCAATTTCATTCCATCGGTACTTGGAAAAACGGAAGAAAACTAATTATCTTCATCGCAGAGTTGCACAATAAGCCTCAATGCTGCGGTGCGTCCATAGCATCTGCTGCGGGGCCCTTCTAAAAAAAGCCCATTGGTCACAAGAAACATCACCTAGGTGTGGAACACTCGGAAATTCTGTACTTTCATATACACAGTACTTACGCCTTTCGTGTGATTCTTACAATGAGACGCCATTGTTTCCCTAAAGAACAATAACGAATCGATCTATATTGTGTTCTTTGTGAGGTAGAAAATGAATTTTGTACGCCTACGTAATTTAGATGGAGGCCACTGTTAAAAAAACTGTATTCAACAACTGCTGTGCATTAATAAAAACCCTATATATAATTTCAGACTTTATGATATGATAAATGCCTCTGTATTATCTTTGAAACAAAACGTATTTAGTGACTCTTTTATAGGTAAGCCGAAACATGTAGCTTAATAAATTTCAACTCATAAGAACAATGTTGTGACTGACCAATCTCTCCTTACCTCAGTATATTTACCACAACGGGATGCCACAACAATACAGCGCTTCATCAACATTAACTTTCCTATTTATATTCCAAACGCTGCAAGAGAGATAACATATTTACCACACACAATTCAATACACCCAGTTGGCGTGGAAGTGATAAATCAATTGATTCCCGCCGGCACATAAAGTAACAAGCGAAACGTAAATGATACAACAGTGGTCACTAGATAACTGTTAAGCTACAGAAAATCTGACCTCAGATTATACAAACCCAAATGATGCTGTGTATATTCAACTGAACTAACAATCTAGTACTGCCAGTTCGTGGAACAATTAGTTTCGTTAAACTCGTGAATAAGTCCTTGCTTCGGTATGTAACAACCTGTTTTAATGCTTCATGTTACTTGCCTTATTCTGCAGGCAAAACGACTAAGAAGTGGTGCTAATGCAACAGCACAGCTGAAGTTTTACAATAACCATAAACCGAGAATTTATACTAACACAGACGCGAGGCCGAGCCATGGCTTAGGCGATTAGTCGTCGGCCGCTCACCGCAGAGACCCGGGTTCGATCCCAGGTCAGTCCATGTGTGATCTGTGGTGGACAAAGTGGCACTGGAACAGACTTTTCCCCGAGTATTTCGGTTTTTCCCTGTCAGTTTCATTCCACCGTCCATTACTTGGAAAAAACGAAAAAACTAATCATTGTCGTCACAGGGTTGCACAATAAGACTTAAGGCTGCGGTGCCCTTCACAAAAAAAAACACAGAAGCGAAATTATTTTCCTGACGACCTATTTGTTTTAAATTATATTTACATTATTGATCACCTTATCGTTTGTAGTGCTCGTAAATTCAAATAAATAAATCTAAATTGCAATTGTGCGGCTGTTGTATTAATAGATACAACACCAGGGCATCTTTATTAACTGATATGGACCATAAGGGCTACATGTTTCGTCTATTATTATCAAGTCATTCCAGATACGTATAATTCGGAGCATACTGAATCAAACGCACTGAGCGTCCAATCCACCTTATGATCTGTTTCACAATATCATGTTTATATTTCCGGCCAAAGCGACTCAAACTCGAAGCTGGACTGGATATGCAATGCGTTTTACTCAGATTTGCTTAGAACTAGAAATATCTGGAATGAGTTGATGATGGCCGATGACAGCCGAAACATGTAGTCATCAAGGTCCATATCAGTCATATTTATATTTTACGTATTATTTTACGTATTAACATAAAAGGTGGAAAATTGGAATTTAGATTTATTCGTTTGTATTAAATAAACCCAAGAGTATGCATCAATCTCTTAATTTCACCTGGAGAAACCATGCAAGAAAACGAATTCAGTGAACAGTTATACTCTAAGTCTTAGGTTGCGGATGAAGGTATATCTTGACACGAAAAAACAGATAAAGTTTCCGAAACGGCGTGATTTCAAGGAAATGAGATGAGAGCACGCAATATGTGAGACAAGAAGGTAGCTGCCATGACAAATATTTTCAAAGCTATATTCTTTGATTGTGTAAGATTCATTAAAAAGCGCATTATACTCCTGCAAGTACGTATATTCTTCCATTATGTCCTGTGGCTTAGAAATAAGTTCCTGGATTTGTGTCATTTTTGTTTCCTTTTATTGAATCCTGTCGTTAGGAACAAATTACAATCCACAACACACGCAGGCCTATGTAAAATTATGGGCGATATTATACCGTGCACTAAATTGCAATTAAGAACTGAAAACACGGTACAAAATACATTTATTTCCATAAATATTATTAAGTTCCTAATCGTGTTTTAACTACCTGATATGTATTTAAAATTGTGCCAGGATCTATTACTACTGAACAATCACGGATATTAAATTTTCTACATAAAGTGCCTTTATTTTCGTAGTATATGGACACATTCAACCCATTATGTGTAAGATTAATGTAATATGCTTATATTATCCAGCCGTTCTGCGAGATGTGGGTATGTGGTAACTGCTGCATTAAAAATAATTGGTCTTAACTACCGCAGGAACTGGCGCAAGTATGTAACAGGAATGCTGGTATGGAAAAGCATTTCCAAAAGAACATGCAATGTGGTAAGAAAGCTCTCAGATACAGTATAGTGTAGTACAGTATAGTATAGCAATTTTATCATCCTCATAAGGATTAGTCAGTGCGCAAGCTTTAACTTTTCTTAGGTTTCACACAAAATGCACTGGCCATGCAGTGTGTAATGGTAAGGCAATACCAAATGACGAATAGGAAATTATCTATAAGGAACCGACCATGATCGACTTCAAAACATTGTCACAGCACTTGTCTGGAGGACATCAGATAAACCAATAAAAAGGCCAGGATAGGCAGCACTTGTCCCTCGAACAGGAAGCATTAATTCAATGTAACGTTACTGATTCTCCGATTAATACAACACTTTAAATGACTGTGTCTCCATGTCTTCATCACATTCACTACAACATGTTTCGGCCGCTAACTGCGGCCATCACCGGGTAGTGCTACAGTTATATAAAAGGAAAGAACTGAGGTAGAGGCCTCTACCTCAAATGACGCAAGAGACGGTGCAAGATTAAAACAGCGTATATGCAAAAACGTGTATAACAGAAGGACGTATACCGATATGCAAAAACGTGTATAACAGAAGGACGTATACCGATATGCAAAAACGTGTATAACAGAAGGACGTATACCGATATGCAAAAACGTGTATAACAGAAGGACGTACACCGATATGCAAAAACGTGTATAACAGAAGGACGTATATCGATATGCAAAAACGTGTATAACAGAAGGACGTATACCGATATGCAAAAAAACATGTATAACAGAAGGACGTATACCGATATGCTAAAACGTGTATAACAGAAGGACGTATACCGACAGCCGGCTGTATGATCTATGATATAAATTTAATACACAATTACGTACAAAATAATACGTCATGAATTCATTACAAAGAGAAGTGGTAAGTACATAATATGTAGACATTACAACGAGAAATATTAACACTTATCATTGTCCGATAATACACGGTTTATTGATTGCCTTTCAATAACCTAAGACGGTAATTGGAAGGCGAAACTGTTATGTTAGTTGTCCATTTACAGAACTCAGATCGATTCGTTCAGAGTAATACAATATAATTTGCATAATGGAAAACAATGTTATGCACTGTACTCGTTTTGCCATAGGCAGTGGTCTCTTGCATTAATGAAACATCTGTTTTAATGGATAAAACCTTTCAGTACATGTAAATACTTCTAACTATGTGAATATTATCAAGGCTTAGGTTCAGCAGGGGCGTATATAAGATGCGTTTGCTATTTAAAATGAGTACGTTATGTACTCTAATAATACATACGAACACATATAAGCAAAGCGTTTAGTAAAGTATACTGAAGTAAAAAATTGGGGGGGGGGGGGTGTGAAATATTCCTCCAAACCTTTGTCAAACACCACAAAGATCAAAATAAAAAACAGAATCTTGTGGCAGAAACGGGTAAGGACCGGAATTTCGTTACGAAAATTGTCACCACGTTGTTTAAATGCATAATGACCCTTCTCTTTGGAAGGAAAGAGAACAAACTGTTACCCATGTGCGTGAGTGTCTTGTTTTATTTCTTTTAATGTAATTTTTACACAAAATGTGTGAGTATAAAAATAATACACACTGTAACAAGAGAGGCAATATATGTATAACGGAACATTGTGGAGCGTTCGCTTAACTCTTGTTGCCATGTAAAGACAACAAGGCGCTCCCTTTGTATTCCTGACATATATGTAGCTTCCAACCGTATAAACCCGTTGAATGTTGCTACGGAAACGCAAAAATGGCTTCCCTTTGCATTGTTGTAGTGCTACAAAATATTTCGTACTGCTGATAACAATATAAACGTAATTAGGTCTTCATGTAAAATGGCCGATATTTTTGTCCGATTTCAACCAAATTTGGAATTTCTCGACAGATTTTCGTAGAAGTTTCCAATATCAAATTTCACGAAAACTAGTCCAGTGGGAGTCGCACTGATATATGCGGAAAGGCGGACGGAAAGACATAACGAAGCTAGTAGGCGCTTTTTACTATTTATGCGAAAGTGCCTAAAAATTTCACCTCTCCTCCATCTTCCCAAACAATCCTAAATGCAGAAGCCCTTCCTCTGCTATATAAGCCTGCATAGAAGGGTAATCGGATTCCGACCTTTCGAGGAAACCTAGTAACCTTTTCTTCAAAGATCTTCCATTTCCTCAAAAGTCAGGATATGATTACCCACTGACGCAGCGTTTTATCCAGAAGAACGGATCCGTCAGATACACCGCAAAGAAGACTTCAAGTCTCACAAAACTGATGGCTTTTTAATTAATTTTATATAGGGGTTTAGGCAAAATTGCTCTTATTCCTAAGTTTTATATGAAAAAGGTCAAACATACTTTACTCGCTTTTAATGCGGTTTATCTTAAAGAAAACTGGTGTATTCCGTACATTATACACTGATTACAGTATAAAGCTTTAATCTGACATGTTTTTGTATGTGATGAATATTAAATTATTGAATAGCTGAGCGAATATTTGCTTTTCAAGACCTGCGCTTCTCTAGGTGAATACTGAAATAAACACAAGAAGATTTTCCTTCTGACTACTCGTTTCGTTTGTGATGAAGGGACCTCGCACCACAGCCTTAAGGCTTTTTGTGCAACCCCAAGTTTTGACGTGAATACGTCTTTAAATTTGCTTCCGTAGTGGGAAACAATTCTGAAAACTGATGATAACAAAATTGGGGGATAATGTTTGGCATTGCAGCTACATATCTATCATCTACATCCAAAATGTAATTACACCACTCGATAGTTAAAGGATCAAAGAATTCATAACGTTGAGTGGGGACTGTGACGCCTCGCGCGCGGCGGAGGGGGAGGCGCCGCCATTTTCAGGTCGTTTCGTCGCGTCACATACTTTCGGTTTAGTATACATTTTGACTCGGAGAAGCTACGACGCTCGTTTCAGTTTCAATTTACAGCTCTCCTCAATATTTATCTATTGCGTACACAAAACATGAGTGTGGAATACTTATGGTGAATATATATGGTGTTAAAGTTAAAAATTTAAAAAAATTAATACAATGTCGGCCTATACTCGTCAAAAAGCCAATTCGAAATATATACATCGTATACGGTTGGAAAACGCTTCTCAACAGCTATCCAGTGATACCCATAAAACACCATATCATACAGTGAGGCGGTGCCGGGAACGTAAAACAATGAGGTCGTCCGAGCGGATCAACGACTGCGCAGGTACATCTGACGCTGGGGCGGCCGGGCCTATGCAAGTCGATGATGTAATCGCTTGTGTATCACCGCCGGGCTGTATAGACATCCGTTGTGTGCGATCGCCGAATATGACGACACATTCGGCAGCAGCTAGTGCACGTTTCACTACAACATTTGTCAACAATCCATTCGGACATAAGTGTAACGTGTGTGACCGTCTATGGTTTCTGCGCTCCTTGAAGCCACCAACGGGAAAACACTTAACGTTGCTTAGTAATCTCGATGTATCCTGCATGCCATTTGTATCGTACTTTTCGTATCACAGACCTATCATTAAAAACATTATAACACACTAATGATTTGTTTACTTCAATTGTTTCCTGAACCCGACTAAAGGAACATGTTGCCATCATCAATAAAACATGCAGATACGAAGGACTTCTTACTGTTAAGCAATGATTATGACATACATATAATACGCTTAAACAAAATATTACCCGTTAACGTATTCACGTTAAACACACGGCCGTGTCCCCGACACAGCCACACCCCGTTTTTTACAATTAATGGAGCACCAGTGGAATGAAATCGACAGGGGAAAACCGACAACTCGGAGAAATCCTGTCCCAGTGCCACTTTGTCCACCACAAATCTCACATGGACTTGACCTGGGATCGAACCCGGGCCTCCGTGGTGAGAGGCCGGCGACTAACCACCTGAGCCATGGCACGGCCTTCTGACTACTCACTATAAATAACTTTGCGACATTAAGAGGAATGGATAAGTGGCTTTCATTTGTCAGCCTACTTTCTGTACTTACAGAAAACCAGGAAATGGGAGTAAAAATGTAAAGCCTACTTTGCTTTGCACAGATTTCGAGTCCACAAGATGTATCACTCTGTTACTGTAGTTAAGCATATTTTATTTTGATTCTGCAAACTCTTTAGATAAATGCACGTTCTGTACGTCTTACGTTAAGCCTGTAGGATACATCAACAATGCACATCGTCGCCATCTTGGTAACTTGTCCCTTAAATACAGTACATCATACTAAATATATAGGTTCGTTTATGGTCTACCGCCACACAAAATTTCACTTCACGAGTTCAATAATCCATTAATTACCGCAATCGAACCGTCACCGAAGGTAATGCTTGCACAGCCTCCGTGTTCTTACTTTACCTTCTAACAAAGTTACATATTTTCAAATCGTATCACCAAAGGGCAGAATACTTTACATCAATCTTACCTCATAATTTCGCACGACGGCAATTTTATTATTCTCACTGTTTATAGGGTATGAAGAAGCACGACTGACGTTGAAGAAGCCTCAATTTTCGTAATGTTCATAAGAAGGTTCGTGAAAATCGGTCATCTGGTTCAATGGTAGAATGAACATTTATACGGACGTACGAAAACACAGACAGGCTGGTCATGGCAAAAGTCTGCATTTCTTGTTTTACGGAATAAAAGAAAACGCAAGAGTCTGTATGTATTTCTGACGGACAGAAGTGCTTTTATTGCTTTATGGACTGAAAAAAGACAACGGCCATGCTATAAAATCATAACTATGTACTTCAAACACTTAAAGCACTGTCATCACTACTCGCATTGCATGTTTTGTGTAGCAAAATGTTCTTCATTGTGCCCACAAACATATTTATGGGTTTTGTATAATTCTCACAATAAATAGGGATTATTTCTCTCAGCAAAATTAAATCACTGATCTTTGTACAACACACGGCTTATTTTCTGGGCGGTTCAAACTGATTTTTTTAAGAACCCTTCAGGTTGACGTGAGTTTTCAAAGAACAAAAGTTATGTTAGGTGTTAAAAGCTCTAGTTAAACTATTGTCGTGCTCTTTGAATGGCACTGTGTGTAGACGCATGCGCAAGGGACTTAACAAAAACTAAGGCAACCGCAGGTCTCTCAAAAAAACAGCATCATCAGACCGCCGATTTCACCTTGTGGGGGGCATATGTAGAATTCTCTGTGACGTCATACAGCCACTAGTGTGTCCTATCGCAGTATAATTAGTTTAAGAATGGTAGGCCTACTAGAAACGTGTCTAAATATCGACGTACGCAGTGTAGCACAGATGGAAATTCATCGCCAGCTGGTGGACGTGTGATAAGCACGAGTAATGTCGCGGAAACAGATGTGGATATGGCGCAGTGCTTTGGGTTACAGCAGGACAGATGTTGACGACAGGCAGCGATGCGAAATCGCAGACATACACACTAACTAACTAACTAACTAACTCCATGCAGCAGAGTCCTTCTTGAGAAGCTAACAGGTCCTCAGCTAGCCAAGAAATTCCCCGCGTTCTATGGAACCCAAAGGTTCATTACCGCATTCACAAGAGCCCGCCACGTGTCCCTATCCTGAGCCATATCAATCCAGTCCATGCCCCCCATCCCACTTCTTGAAGATCCGTTTTAATATCATCCTCCCATCTACGCCTGGGTCTTCCAAGTGGTCTCCTTCCCTCAGGTCTCCCCACCAAAATCCTGTATGCATCTCTCCCCTCACCCATACGTGCTACATGCCCCGCCTACCTCATTCTTTTTTATTTGATCACCCGAATAATATTTGGCGATGAGTACATACCATTAAGTTCCTCATTATGTAGTCTTCTCCACTCCCCTGTTACCTCATCCCTCTTAGGCCCAAATATCCTCCTCAGCACCCTATTCTCGAACACCCTCAGCCTATGTTCCTCCCTCGGTGTTAGAGACACACCCATACAAAACAACAGGCAAAATTATACTTCTGTATATATTAATCTTTGTATTTCTGGATAGCAAACTGGAAGACAGAAAATCCTGCACCGAATGATAACAAGCATTCCCCGATTTCAATCTGCTCTTAACTTCTTCGTGAAAGGAATTTCGATTCGTTAGGTTTGTTCCCAAATATTTGAACTGTTCCACCCTTTCAAAGGATTTATTATCTATCTTTATGTTGTGATTTTGTCCTGCATTCTGATTACGAGACATGAACATGTACTTAGTTTTCTCAGCATTTACTTCTAGACCAGTCCCCTTACTAGCGACTACAAAAGCTTATGTGTTTTTCTGTACAGCATGTACGCTTCCGCCCAATATATTAACATCGTCAGCATAAACTAGAAGCTGATGTGTACCATTCAATTTTAAGCTCTCCTGGTTTGCCTGAACCCTCCTAATGGCATATTCCAAAGCAAAGTTTAAAAGCAATGGCGATAAAGCATCTCCTCGTTTCAAACATTCTTAATAGGAAATGTGTCGACAAATGTTTGCCTACCCGGACTCTGTTATAGGTTTCATTTAGACACATTTTTACTAGCCTTTCTACTTTCATGGGAATACCAAACTCAATGAGAATATTATACAAGACCTCCCTCCTAACTGAATCATAGGCTTTCTTGAAGTCTAGAAATAGCTGATGCACTGTCTCATTGTATTCCCATTTTTTTCCTCAAGTATTTGACGAATGCAGAATATATGATCAGTAGTTGGACTGTTACGTCTAAATCCACACTGATGCTCCACAATAATTTCCTCTGCATATGGAGTTAACCTTGACAGAAGGATGTTGGATAAAATTTTGTATGTGGTTGATAAAAGTGATATGCCTCGATAATTACTGCAATCTGTTTTATCGCCCTTCTGATAAATAGGTACAATGATTGACTCCTTCCACTGCTCAGGCACTACGGAAGAAAATGTGTGACGCAAGATGTCCTTACCAGATAGGACATAAGCATTACGCCTGCTGATATTGCCAGACAGGTAACGATTTCACTGTTTATTGCGGACAGCACTGTCCATGACCAAGTTGATTACAGAAAAGTTTGAACAGCCTGGTGCCAAAGAACCTGACCGAACATTAAAAATATGTGTCTCTGTCACGTATGTGACACGATGCTCCCATCAAGGACAGCAGTATCTACACTGCGTTGTTAAAAGGGATGACGTATATTTGATCAAGCGACACTCGGAACCAAGAAAATTCCATGACATGGAATCATCCATCATCTCCCCCAACAAAGAAATTCAGAACGTCATCATTCAGGAAAATCGTGGACACTGTCTTTGTAATCACCAAGGCGTGATTCTTGTGGATTCCGTTAAACGTGGTGACAATGTAACTGATATAATGTGATATACTTGAGAGGTCACGGTAAGCCAGTTCTCGCAAAGGGCCTAAGTTGCTGAGCCAAGGCAGGATAACGCCGGGTCCCATCCTGCCACCGGCCCTGTGACTTTTTACAGCGCTGCGGCTGACAGTTTATGGACCAGTTCCGATCTTGCTTCCAGTGATATCCATCTCTTTGAACCTCTAAAAAGCACATGGCTGGCAAGCGATTTGCAACAGACGCCGACGTGAAGCAACCTGTTACTCCCTGACTACAAATATTAAGCCTTAGTGTCACTGTAGGGCCAATTCTTGACTGTAAATATGTAGCATTTGCCACCCATATCATGTAAACATAGAAATCAGAAAAAGGCATCAGGTTTCTACCTTTCTTTTTCTGAAGCGCCTTTGTACTATTTCAATTACCGGTTATGAGTGAAAGTGATATTTTCATATATGTGCTTGTTCTGTACTATCACGTTTAAATCTATCCAATTACTCAATCCTATGAAGCATGAATAAATAATTAAAACGCCCTGGGAGTCTATATCAAAACTACTCCATATTTCGTGATAATTAATTACACCGTTAAAGGCGTGCTTCCTGCAGCTGTTGGGATGACTACAGGCAGGTTTGTCCAGAGCAGTATGAAATAATACTATTTCCGTTCCGTAAACAGGAATTTATTAAATGAATTTTAGTATCATGCAATGTTATTTTCTGACATCCGCCATAGAAATTGTCACCCACATTACTTCATGAATTTACAGATAAATCTAGCTTCCGTATTTTTGTGCATCTAGACTTTGCTATTTAACTACTCAGCTTACTCCATGGGGAAAGAATAATTCTTGCAATATTAATAAAACATTTCCCCTACTTTATGAAAACTGAAATTTTATTATGGGATTCAAGGGAACCCACAACTTAAGCCTATTCTAAGTCATTAAACTCCAGTCCATATCATCGGACTCTAAACCATTAAGATGTATAGAATATTATATTCTCGTCCATGTCTAGGTCTCCCAAATGTTTTCCTGTTACTTCATACTATTCATACCGTGCATTGTCATTCGAACACACATCAGGGACTTTCAGATTATAAATTACACAATTACAAATTAACAATAAAGGTATATATCAAAAGCATAAGATGTATAAAGGTACTGTCTAAACAGGCAATTTCCGATATACAGTGGACCCAGGAACCAACAGAGACAGCCTAAAATTTTAACCTTTTTACATGTAAGGAGTGGATCTGCGGCCGTTCGCTTGCTGAAATTGTGGGTTCAAATCCCGCCGAGGGCATGGATATCTGTCTCTTGTCAGTGTTGTGTGTTGTCAGGTAGAGGTCTCTACGTCGGGCTGATCACTCGTCCAAAGGAGTCCTACCTAGTGTGATGTGTCTGAATGTGAACGTGACGTCTGGATAATAAGGAAGCCCTGGTCCACTAGGGGGTGTGGCGCCATGAAAAAATAATAATATTTATAATGTTTATGTTCAATTTCATATATTGATTATTATGTTTCTTTAATGATACATAAAAACTACAACCATAAAGAGCTATCTAGTACGTTTATTTGTTCGAATCTACGCTTGAGCCCATTTTCATCCAAAAGAAACGAATTTCACATTTTGTTAGAAATTCGGACGTTACAAACGTGCACTTGCGAAAACAGATGCAGAGGCATGTTCTCCTTAAAGCAAGATTTTGTAATATATTCTTGTTTCACTTATATTTCAAATAAATTCGAAAGACAGACCTACTAGGCTTGTTCTTTATCTGGACTCATGTTAAGACTGTAGTCGAGGAAACCCGAACATGAGAACTTAGCTAAGAATAAACCACGGGTTTATTCTTTTGGTGCCCTGCCAGCAGACACGCAACCCCAGCTATATCCAACTGCCGGTTTGCTGCGCATCACAGCATTCAGGACGGAAAGCGACGCGAAGTGACGTGCTTCGTTAAAGCAAGGACATGGCCCACCTGAGCTCGAGCAAGGTTACGTACGATCTGAGGTTGCCACGCCGGTGACAGAGAACAGTCATGTGTTCTGGGACTAACACTTTTAGTCTAGCAAATATGTGCCAGCTTTTCGGAGGAACCTGTCCTTACTTTTTCTCAAGAATTATCGTTCGTGTTAAAGTTTCAGCACATTCAAGTGTGTAGCAGATATCCGCTTTGGTCGAAGATTCTGAACGTACAGTTGTCATTCGGAACTAATAAAAGTAAGTCTCTTCAGTCGCAATACCGAGGTGTTTTCCTTAACGACTCTATCAGTTACTAAGATTATATAGCGTCGGTGGTAAATGAAATATAAATATGGAGCACAGATGGAATGATACTGAGAGAGAAAACCGAATTAGTCGGATGAAAACTGCCCCATTGCCACTTTGCCCACCATATGAACTAATCTGGGATCGAAACCGTGCCTCCGCAGTGAGACCGGCGACTAACCACCTGAGACTGGTCACGTCCCTAAGAACTAATTGATTGCCATACCTGGACTTATAAACGTCATTACAGAGACACCTGTCTATTGGCGCCTCCCTATTTTCAGGTTTCTCATGCATTTTTAGGGGCGCACCCAAGGGAGGGTTGTCGGACTGCAGCCCTCCCCCAAACCCCCCAAAACCGAAATTTAAAAAACACAGATTTTGTAGATATTATGATATCAAAATTTTTACGTGATTTCCCCTTCAGCTGAAATAAGCCACTGAAATCACCTGATGACTAGTACATTAGAATTTTGAAAAATAAATTAATAAAATTATTTTTTTTAAATTAGACATACCCGTTGGTATGTACACGCAAATGTATATTTTTACTTTTATCAATAGTACAGTCACAATCAACACATAAACTTGTATTACGTAATCAGGCTACCAGTTTCAGCTCAAAGAGCCATCATCAGGCCATGACAGAGAACTATGAAAATCAAACTCCATACATTTTGGTACGAGGAAAAACTTTACAATTACGTATGTAAATTATATATCAATATATAAATGTGCTGTATAAGAGAAGTATATGTTAAAATGTAAATATAAAGATGTAAAATATAGAAGTATAAGTATAAAAATATGAATATAAAAAATAGAGTCAGACCGTAAGATGTGGATATATGTGCGGCAGTACTAGTGTAAAGAACCAGCGTCAATCCTGTACATTACATATGGATCTTCGTGCGACCGGATAAATTGGTCCTTAATGTAGATCGCTTGTATAAACTTTTCTTCATTCCCGGTATTTTATGTAGAATCCACGCATGCACGAAAAACTAGGTTTTTATTTTGTGTCTCAAATTTAAAGTGGATACAGGCCGAAGAAGGTTAAGGGCCCCGGGTATATTACGAGTGCATGGTTATGAACCGAAAACTGTGGTGTTAATAATCACCGTCCTGTCAAATGTGTCATACCTAGAACAGCAGTTCATTTTAATTTGTCTCTCTACGTCTGTAGGTAAATATTTTCTTGACACGCCCCTTTATATCAGCAGTTACTGAAATACTTATTTTTTACTTTTTCGTTGGTATTATAGACTTTTTCATCTTCTGACTAATTAACTCCATGCAGTTAATCCTTCTCGAGAAGTTAACAGGTCGTCAGCTAGTCAAGAAATTCCCCGCGTTTTATGGAACCTAAAGGTTCATTACCGCATTCAAAATAGCCCGCAACCTGTCCCTATCCTGATCCATATCAATCCAGTCCAGTCCTCCCATCCCACTTCTTAAAGATCCATTTTAATATTATCCTCCCATCTACGCCTGGGTCTTCCAAATAGTCTCCTTCCCTCAGGTCTCCCCACCAAAATCCTATATGCACCTCTCCTATCCCTTTTTCAACTTCAAGAACGTTTAGTTTAATTTAATTCTGTGTTACAGTTCTGACGACAGAAGTAGAATTAAATCTATGATCAGATATGTTTTGGTATTTTTTTTCCTATAACTATGTCCGCCATTCGCTTTATTTCTACCCAAACAACGTACTTACTGAAGCAGTTCAGACCCATTTTCATTCGTGTTCAGCAACTGAAAAGACATAAATTTCTGAACCAGGACGTGAAAGATCTGAGTTGATTTCCGCATCACTGTTACTGTAGTAACAAGAAAGTAAACAAATACTCGATTTGTCCCCTCGTGAGAACAGCCCCACAATTGTTACCATGGATACGACCACAGGGGTTGAGGTACAGCAGCGACCATATCCTGCATGCAGAAGCAATCACCCTCTTCTTATTTTACGTGCAGGTCGTTGGCAAATTCCCACACAGGCACACAAAACCAGGTACTAACTCCTTGAAGGTATTCATGCGTTCAAAATATTCACAGCATGTTCTAGCATACCTTTCCTCTACTGAGAATTCAACTTCACTCCAATTCTTTATCTTGATGGTCTACAATGTATGTCGTGGTGTGAATATAGACTTTCTACCGATTAAAATAATTGAACTAGAGGTATTTCCTCGATTTTACGCCTCCCTTGATACGTTTTCATAAAATTATAAGAATTTATTCACCCGACACTCAGTACGTATTAAATAAATACAGCCGTGCAGTGATCCGAATTCTAAGACTGGGTTGGGAAATTTTATCTTTCTGCCTTTCCAAGAAAACCAGGACCGCGATGAATTAATCTGATCCGTAAAAGCATTATAACGTCTACAGAAGTGGAAAAGCATGCATGCATCTGACCATCTATGCAGACATGTAATTACACTCAAGGGCGTAGGTAAGCATATTCAAAGCCACTTTAATATGTGTTTATTATACGAACACCTGTGATATTACCACCGTCTTTCGTTCATTACATTTTCTGTCAAAGAATTACAGCATGCTCTCTCTTATCCGAGGCAATGTTGGGGAGGTGCTGCACGGATAATTGAGAAACACGGATAATCCAAAACATATATTTACTGAGCCACGAACAAAAATTAAAACTCTAATTTATTTATTATAAGCATATTAAATAAACAGCTTGTGTCTATTATTGTTCGAGCACTCGGCGCTAAATCACGTAATGTCCCACTTCGTCATTAGTCATTAGGAACTTACGCTCGTGCACGGATAATTGACATTACACTGTATATATCATGAACATGTTAAAGGCCAGAAATGCCATTTTTTCGTTGCGACGTACTGTTGAAAAAATGACACTGTCCGAATTTAAAAGTAAAATTATGAATACAGTGCCTCTACACTTTAAACGTAGTTGTTAATGGCTGAACCTAATTTATTATTATAAATAATGAGCATATGATTGGTCTGTGTCTGTGTGTACGATGGTTATGTTTTTTAAATTTCAAGAAACAATTGTAGTAAATAATAAGGAAACAAGAGAAAATTATATAGGGGAAATTCGTCTGATATTTTAAGGTAGTTGAATTCCTTTAATAATTCAATTCAATTCAATGGGTATTTATTAACTTGCAGGCTTAACAGCACAAGTGCCAATTACAAAGCCAGCACAAAAGCACAAATAAAACACAAAACAGTACAAACATACAAGACAAAACACTAAAAAAAAAACAAAACGACTACGTAGTAAAACAATATAAAAGAAGTAATGGGGCAGAAATCCAATGCCCTGACAGAACACAGATAACTTTATTTTAAAATGTCGCAGTGGCCGAACTACAGCGTCGAGTTCATGATTTACATTAGTAACAAATCATTAATCAAAACAGACTTACCATTGAATATACAAGTATCCCTACTAATGGCATTAGCAGCCGAATTTTTTAAAAGAAACACTGTTTCCTCAACATATACATAGTACCCTTCCGTTCAATTTAATTTATGAAAGATAGGACCAGTTACTAAGTAAACAATCGAATGCAACAATACACAAATACACAGATACAGCATAGTTACTTAACAAAGGAATAATAATAATAATGAGCTAGTGAAGCAAACTGCACGACAAAGAGTAATGTAACAGGAAATCGGAGGCGAACTGGCTCCAGAGAGTGCTTTAAGATTGTGACAGTTATGCTTAACAAAAGATCGTCAATACTTGAAAGAGTACGGTGAACAAAGAGATAACTGAAAG
Organism: Reticulitermes speratus; assembly: GCA_021186555.1. Taxonomy (NCBI): domain Eukaryota; kingdom Metazoa; phylum Arthropoda; class Insecta; order Blattodea; family Rhinotermitidae; genus Reticulitermes; species Reticulitermes speratus. The sequence goes on along the minus strand of JAJKFL010000031.1, from coordinate 10,155,097 downwards.
TGTGAAATGTTATCCTCCTCAAAGCCTGACACGAGAGCGCACTCAATTTGAGAAGATCAGAAGAACCATCATCGCAAATAATTTCCATGTTAAATACGCCCACAGCCCCTGTAAGATGAATTTCCTACGTAAGGTAACACTACAAAATGTCACCCTAAGGGCCTTTACTCCCTCATTTTCCTACCAAAACCCTAAACCAAATTTCATCTGTGTGTTCTAATCAACACACTAAACAATTTGAAATTTTCATTATTTAAAGATCTGTGTTAGTGTTGAGTAATTGTATAGGAATGCATATTGTGGTGGATATTTTCCTTTGTCTGACTGACATACAAGATATTCTTAAGATTTTTGCTTCTCATGATACCGTTTCTTAATAATTGTCACAACTAGTGGTTAGAGTACTTACTGAGTGTTTAGTAAGTTCCGGGTTCGATACTGTTGCGACTAATATCAGGAATAAAAATATGTCAGTATAATCGCACCCTATGGAGAACTCGCTTTGGAAGAGGCTACGGACCTGTCGTAAGACAGACTACAGAATGAATGAATCACAACCAATGACTGTGGGATAGGAGTACATTCAGATTATGAAATATGGCGTATATCAAACACAGCTGTAATTAAAATATTGTCAATGTCCAGCAAAATATTCACACAAAATTGGAAAGTCCCCCATTACAATTTCGGTTCGGCCAAAAAGTTTAATTCATTGAAGATTAATATTCTCCTAATTGCGTGTATGTAAAAATTCAGTTCATTCCTCACAGAGAACACACACCATGTCCAAACCGGTTATTAGGTAAATAATCGGTGTTTATTCAAAGTCTCACAAAAAATACATACCTATATTTTGTGGGCAGACATGCGAAGTTCATAGCGTTAGAGCAGAAGTTACGTATAGACAGAGAGGAATTTTAAAAAATTAGCTGTAATTTGTAGTCCAAAAGCGGTGGATGGGTCAATGTCCGAGGAATGTTACAGTAGACAGCTGACAGATCATGAAGAAACCGAGATCTAAAAAGCGCCCTGTTTTGGACCAATTGAAAAATCGTATCGCGTGTTCGAAATTTGCTCAAGAAATTAATGGTTTTCTGTTTAGAGAAATACATTCGGTTTGACCAATCCCTCATCCACGAAACCCTACTGAATTCTAAAGATTAAGGAAAATAAGAATCTACACAACGCTAAAGGAAATGGTAGAAGTTGGACAAAGGAAAAAATAATGAAAGAAAAATAAATAAAAATAAAGCAAAGAATTAAAGAAACTGCAATGTGATGTCTAATTCATAGAGACTACGACAGTAGTCTAACGGTTTCAATGCTACAATTTTAAGATACACGATTTCGGTTGAGACAGAAGACAGCATTCTGCCCACCTTCGGTATACACAATCACCGTACTAATTGAACGGCTTTCCACGCCGCTGATAAATGTAATTCCAAATGTTTTGAACTTCTTAATTTCATCCAATTCCTTGGTTCCTGTAGTTTAATTAAGTTAATTTTACCGAGAAAATCAAGGCAAGCCCTCATTTAATCTCCCAATTAAGATTTCCATTACAAAATTCCGATGAGTCCCAAGAAGCCTCACCAGTCCACAGTTAATACCGCACAGGCGGTTTCCCAGCTAGTGATATTCTGTACAATTATAATTTGTTACTTATATAACAGGGGAGGGTTTACGATTAATTGATTCATTCATTTTACTGACTAACTGATTGACTGATTCATTCATTCTTTAGTCATTTTACTAACATATTGAATGACTGATTCATTCATTCATTTTACTAATTGACTGACTCATTAATTAATTCATTCATTCATTTTACTGACTAACCGATTGACTGACTGATTCATTCATTTATTCAGTCCTTAATAATATGGAATGATTGGATTTATTTATTTATTGACAAATGCGTATTTCATTAAAACACTAAAAATAATTATTCCAGATATCTGACAAATGACACTAATATTCGCCTGGGTCCGACATGTACTTACTTTTACATATAAGGAAATCCATGTGTCTGAAAGATGACTTTAACCATAAGACGACCTCGACACTGCATACCGTCACCTATTAGAACCATAAACATGTAAGTAATTTCAAATGTAAGATATGTCCCCTTGAATTTTCAATCGGCATTTTCCACTATTACACGATACTCGTATTCTTAGATTCAGGTCCAAAAGTCATTCTTCAGGGTTTATGTACGTGTAAGTAGGACTGGGAAAGATTATGTAAGGTTATAGAGGAAACTGTCCCTTCCACGGTTCCAGTACCAGTACTACCCTGGTGGGAAAGATTGAGGAAAACCGGCTAAACAGAAAATGAAATGTAAATAAGGCCGTAACAAAAATTCTCTGAACGAATCACAGAAAATCAAATCACAAACTAATAACAGAATACTGCAATACAGTTCTAAGTGTGTTCCAAGAAAAAGAAACCGCTGAGTGCAACATATATATAGCGAATCTTTTCAATGAGGCCCGGATGCAATAAAACCTTTTAATAAATTGCAAAAGCAGAGAAGAAAACCCTCTTCTCTGTAAGTGTAATGTATTCAAATCCAAAGGTGACATTTCAATGCTTTAGTATTTGGAAGGATGTCGTGCCCGATGCTACCGGATATATTATGACATTTTTGTTATATGATTTCCCGGCTCAAAAAGGCAATTTTCAAATTTGAATACATTTTCTAAGTATAAAATTCAAACATTTTTAGAAAATTTGTGAGAGTTGTTATTTCACCCTAATGTAACACAAGTTCAGAGTGATCGAAAAGTTCGTGTGCAGTGGTGTCATACGCACTGCGTACAAACTGCTAGATCAGGTGACAGGTGCAACAGGAACTTCCCTTACATAATCATGGGTTCCGCCAGGATTTTGCTATGGACGGGGGGCGGGAGGGGGGGGGGCGAGAAAATTTGCTTACACACTTATATTTGAGCACTTAAGAATACAGTTATGGATTTTTTGAGGACGTTGCAAAAGGCTTGTCTATTCAGGTATGATTTATTCATTTTTTGAATTTAAAATTTTTTAAAAAATAATTTGCACATTTCCTTCTTTCCCCAGTTCAGATTTTTTCAGAAACCTATGAGGGCGAGGTGACGTATTGCCCATGTACACAATAATCATCTGTGATGCTCCCTGAAGGACTTATCGAATTAAAAGGCAGATTAAGGCAAAAAATCTACACTGCAATTTGAGAAAAAATTATTTTGTTCCTGGTGGCTAATTTTCGCTAGAAGTTTAGTGACCTCTGACCCAATTCAACTACAGGTTTACGAGCTGTGTGACTGTGTGGCCCAGTCCCAGTCGTGACAGGACATGACACAAGTCTATTTGTATTGTTAGTGGAAGGACCACAGAAGTGTGACAGTAATTGGTCAACTGGTCTACATAAAATAGTAACTGAGGTTCTTACAGCGGACAACTGGACTGCCCACTAGTAATAAAGAAACTGTAGCCCAACTGCATGATAGTTTAGAAGCCCTGTGACAGAAATTCAGACCTAATCCCTTCGAACAAACAGGGCAGTTCATATGAGTATACAGTTGAACCCCGTTATAACAACATCGGTTTATACGACAACTCGTCTATAGCGTCAGATATTCTGTGGTACCAATTAATTCCTCACTGTTAACCATAACGTTACACTACTCGGTTATAACGACACTCGTTTATAACGACACAAAATATTCAGTCCCCTTCTTGACATTATAACCGAGTTCGACTGTATTTAACGCTCAGGTTTTCTGATATCCTACGCCTACGTTTCGGAATAAAAAAAATACTCTCCTGGGTTTGTCTATCTAAGAGAAGTGTTTTCTGTTTGCCACTTTTTATACGGCGTGCCGCTTGGAAGAAAGAGGGAAGAAAGCTGACATGTTTGATGTTACACAGAATGGCCTAAACGTCATTTAACCGAAATTAAATTATATGCTGCATAAATCAGGGTGGCGCCGATCCCAGTGGCCGTGCGATCTAAGGCGTGGGTTTGCAGCCGTCCGCTTTCTGGGATTGCGGGTTCGAATCCCGCAGGTGGCATGGATGTCTGTCTCTTGGTAGTGTTGTGGGTTGTCAGGTAGAGGTCTCTGCGTCGGGTTGATCATTCGTCCAAAGAAGTCCTACCGAGTGAGGTGTGTCTAAGTGAGCGTGATCGTGAAGCCTCAATAATGAGGAGGCCCTGGTCCACTAAGGGCTGTTGCGCCATTGGGAAAAAAAGTCAGGGTGGCTTTATGTTGCCAATAAATTTGTGAAACGGTATCACACAGTAATAAATAAATTTAAAGCGTAATTGTTTGTACATTTTACTAACCGGTTGACTGAGTTTAATGCCACTCTGTATATATATAGATTTACAGAGTTTAACTGCTGGGTAGAGACTGCCATGAAATGGACACCCCTGCAGCAGAAATTCGGGTTTAAACGTGTCCCTTGTAGATGAGAATAGACTAATAATAAACCCTGGGTAGTCGGCTGTACATTATATTAGCAGCGCGTACAATTGTCGCAGTGTCTAATTGGTTTCACGTTCCTGCACGATGTGTTGTTAGCAGTGGCCCCATCCACCTGTCCACAACATGGCTCCGGAGAAATACTCTCATTAAAGCACACTAATTAATTTAGCTGTTGAGTGTGTTGTTGCCCGAAGACAATGCGTGTTCCAGAAAGAGAGACCGGTACCAGCACTCCAAAAGTGACACTTGCTGACCTACATGGAATCCACAGATTCAGTCTGGAATGGCGATTACTGAAAGACTTCAGGAACGTCGGTGAAATATTTCAATGATCCGCATACAGTTAGCTGTGTAGTTCCTTCCAAAATAATGTTGTATGTCAGAATAAATTCCTCTAAAATCAAAGTATGTTTTATAAATGGCATTAAAAAAGGTACTCTGTGATTTGTGGTCTTCTGGAATACTAACTGGAGAGTCGGAGAAATAGTGTATTATACGTTCTTACCTTTTTTTGCATGTTTTACTTTTAATAATCTACATATGTAAACTAATATTTAATATTCAAATAAATAAATTAATTTTAGTAAAATTACAACATAAGTCTCTGTGACGGGCCGATCACTCTTCCAGAGGAGTCCTACCGAGTTTGGTGTATCTAAATGAGTGTGCTCAAGAAACCTCATACAGGAGGCCTAGGCCCACTAGGGCTGTCGAGCCATGAAACCAACAACATACTTATCATGATTATCAATGCAAGTACCATTAGATTACATATTTGCTTCGAAAATGGCTTACAGTTCTAGTTGACAGTCTTCGAAAGTGACTTGTATCAAACAATGAAAACTTATGAATTGTAGATACAACAATAGAGGAACAAATATTTTATTACAAGTGGTAACATAGGTCATGCAATTAATTCTTATTATTGAATCAATCACATGAAAGTGAGAGCAATACGAAGAACAAATATGCCTACTCGCAAATATCGCAGATCTAAAGCAAATGTCCCTTGCAGTATAATATTTCTGGACCATATTTTATTTGAACGAATTAATTTTGTTTCATTGTATATAATACAAACAAAAAGACAAGCAATGTACGTATAAACGTAACATCGAGGCGCGTTCGCCTAACCATTGTTCCCATGCAAAAGCAACAAGTATTGTATACTCTGAGTTTACGCCTGTAGCTTTAGTTATCCAGCATGCAAAGATCATGCGCCTTATTATATTGTCATCTGCGGCCTGTCTGGCTCTACCATATTTTCCTACATTATCTTATAAACGGTACGATTTTCAGAAAAAGGTTACTGACACAAAATGTGTCTATTGATTTTCTCTACAATGCTTGCCTAAAAAATTTCTCATTCTAAGAATAATTCAGCGAGATATTTTCATAAATGTACAAAGGTCTTCATGTAAAGTACCCGTTACTCTTGTCAGATTTTAATGAAAATTACATTTTCTCGACAGACTTTCCAAAAATCCTCAAATATATAATTTTATGAAAATCCGTCTAGTGGGAGCCGAGTTGTTTCATGAGACGGACAGACGGACGGACGGACAGGCAGACAGACAGACATGACGAAGCTAATGGTCGCTTTTCGCAATTTTTCTAACAAATAAAAAATGTGAATATATGAATAAGCTTAAGAAGTACCATGTATTCTGTATAATAAAAACACTTATAAGTGAATATCAAATAGACATAGAGAATACGATGTTACAAAAATTTGAAAAATAGGATGTCGATAACAGCACCAGGCATACAACATGACTGCAGACAAACACAACTCTGTATGACACAAAAAAGCAGCACCATCATACCGGTACACAACATCGGAAAAGTAAGCGCCGCTGCGGCACAACAACTAATAACAGGACCTCCTCATTATCGAGGCTTCACGATCACGCTCAGACACACCACATACAATAGGACTCCTCTAGACGAGTGATCAGCCCGACGCAGAGACCTCTACCTAACAACACACAACACTCACAAAACACAGACATGCCTGCCACCGGCGGGATTCGAACCCGCAATCCCAGCAAGCAAGGGCCCGCAGAACCACGCCTTAGACCGCGCGGCTACTGGGATCGGCGCACTGATAAAGTATTTACGTATTTGTGCCAACCTTGCTAGGAAAGCATACAAAACAACCACAACAACCGACACTGTACGTTTCCGTTCAAAGTAAAATAATAGTTAATTAGGAAGACATCATAAAAACATCATAAGTGGATAATACACGCACAAACAACAGGTGTGTCATCCCAATGTACCATAAGGAACAACAAGCTACGTAATATAATTATCTCGACATTTGTAGCACAACAGAAAAAGCTCAAATAATGAACAAACTGTTACAGCACGTGATATGTATTTATCTCAAGACAACAGAGAAAGTATGATAGAATACCTCGAGGTTCCTTGACACACAAAAACTACATTTTAAATTTTATGGTTTTAACACTCTTAATATTTTACGTGTATTACGCTTATAACAAATGTTGTGACCAATCACAGTGTACTGCATACTAATAACTTGTTACACCATCCTGAAGATGACCCGGTTATGTCGAAACGCGTAGGGTGGGGGTAAACACAGTGAAGTAGCCATAATACAAACTTAGTGCAGGGGAGAGAAATTACCATTTGTTTAATATCGTAATGTTTTAATGAATAAACTACTGTATATCATACACAAGGCACATTAAAAGATTAGGCGTATATACACATACTATTTATACACCGCCATCTACACATGACTACGACATTCCGCTTGGTCGTTATGTTTTGCCCTTGAACACAATAATTATAAGATCGGAGAAACCACAATATTACAAACGTTTCCCACTACAAATTTTATATTACTTTCACCTTGAATTTTCAATTCACTTTCTATTAACCAACTAACTGCACTTTCACCTTCAACTATTTAATATAAACAGTGTTTTTATATATACGTCACAATTTACTTATTTTTAAAACATGTGTGTTTTTTAGAAAGTGACTACAACCTATACAAAAGACCCAATGAAACTAGACTACATATTGTGACAGAGTGAACCTATGGATGTAAAGTGTAGTTTGTGTACCCCCTGATGATGGTCCTGTATGGACCGAAATGTATGTAGGGGAAAATTTGTAAACAATTAAATAGTTGTAGGTGAATGTGCATTTAGTTGGTTAATAGAAGGTTTCCCACTACTTTCACCGTACAGCAAGGTAGACTGAAATACAGTAATCAAATGTAATTCAGGACTGTATATAAATTTGTAAGGCAACATATGTGCATGCATTCATAGTGGGCGACATATTCATAGCCTCGGTATGTCTGAAACTGCGGTATAAGGAGGCACGCAGCAGAAATTATACTGAAATACTGCAGCATAGATTGTCACAATTTCCCTTTACTTATAATTCTCAGCCATTAAAATGATACGAGATGGAAATCACATAAAAGACATTAAACTTTGATGTCACATCCAAATAATTTAAATAATTTTCAAATTAAAACAAAGAGAAAGACTCCCATGGTATTTAGGTTAAACTTCTACTGCCTGCCTTTAATGCTGAATTCCGTAACAAATTTACTGAGTTCTCTAAATCTTTGAAAAGTGTTACAATAAAGCTAAAAACTAAGAAATGCTCCTGTGCTTACAGTGTTGCACAGTGGAAGAAAGTACAGTATCTGAATTCTTTCTTGCACTGTTTCCGTTTTTATTTTCACTTTTTGTGTGAAGAACAGCGACAGTTAGAGTAGACAGAAATGGTTGAGAATTCGACTGTTTACTTAGACCATCGCAGTCTTTCCTTGCCTTGCTCCTGCAACGGGCTAGATATATGCGGGTCGAGGAGAATATTGATGAAGAGGGTTGCAGTGTTAGCAGGCGCATGATAAAAAATTCTATCCGTGTATAAACATTAGAAGCTCGTTCTCTTTCTTTTCCGTTCCTTTGCACAGAGCTTTTACAAACTGGCAGGAATGAGTGAGATCTGAACTGACTTCTAGCTTATAAATCCCGCCATGACACCGCGTTGATTCATTCAAACGCTAAAATGGATTATGCAAATTCTGGACCGCAATGAGTTTGTCTGTTTTCTGATGAAAGTTCATTTCCGTAAAATACTTACCTAAGTCGACTGTGTAAACACCGAAAACACAACAACGCCTTCCAATCAATCCTTTCGTTCTTAAATTTAGTTTTCTTATTGTTAGATGAGAGAACAGAAGATGCATTACCTGAAAGCTTAATTTATCTTGGATGATGGCCAGTCATACAAAAACCAAAAAGACCAAACCAGTACGAAACAATAAAGCAAGAAAGGACAATGCAAGGAGGAGGGGTGGAAAGGAATGGAAGAGAAAGAATACGGCGTTCTGGGTAGAGCGTGTCTAGCCTGCTTTTATAATTCAGACTTCGAGCGCTACAAACCTAAAATTATTAATATCATAAATTATTTGGTTCAGGTAAATGTAGACCCGCCGATCCCGGGTTCGAATCTCGCTGAGGGAATGGATGTTCGTCTCTTGCGTTTTTTGTGTGTTGTGTAGGTAGGGGCCTCTGCGACGAGCTGATCCCTCGTTCAGAGGAGTATTACCGTACACGCGCGCGCACGTGTGTGTGACTACTTGTGTGTAATCTAGAAACCTCAAAAATTAGGCGTTCTAGGGCCGAGTTGGTCTGTTGGGCCACAGGAAAAAAAATATATAGACCAAATAATGTAACGCAACTTACCTCACTGGTTAACGTGGTGGACTCGCAAGCAGATGTCTTACGTCCAATACTAGTCGCATCAGAGTTTTCTTCCTGCTTGGAATGATATATTTATGTATGTACCTATTAAAATTCCCGTTGAAAATTCAACAAAAAAATATTGAATAAACACCATCTTTAGCTACGATTCCCACACATAAACATTCCACTTGTCGATTCCACTACATTGTAGAAGATTACGGGTTCTTTGACATTACGACTTTACTGAATATGGCCGCTGTAAATTTAACATGTTCCGGGAATAGAGCTGGATATAATATAATAATAATAATAATAATAATAATAATAATAAAGGTGTTTTTCTTTGGGGTCAAGAAATACTGCTGCTCTGCACATTACAACTGTATCTGAGCTTACTTTTTAGTCTGAACGCACACTAAACCTTTGACCGTGCCATGGCTCAGGCGGTTAGTCGCCGGCCTTCCACTTCGGAGGCCCGGGTTCGATCCCGGGTCAGTCCATGTGGGGTTTGTGGTGGACAAAGTGGCACTGGGACAGGTTTTTCTCCGAGTTGTCGGTTTTTCCCTGTCAATTTCATTCCACTGGTGCTCCAATACTTGTAAAACTTGGTAAAAAAAACTGCTCATCTTCATCATAGGGTTGCACAAAAAGCCTTAAGGCTGTGGTGCGTCCGTAGCATCTGCTACGGGGCCCTTCACCATGTAAAAAAAAACCTTTGCAACACTGAGCATCGTCTCCATCCAGCACTGTACAGACAGCTTCATTGATTAAACAGTGTTCCTAGAGAAACACGGAAAGCCGGTGTGACTCATGGACAGCCACTCCGTCACACCTGAACATTGTATAAAGTAGTTTACAATTCTGTAGTTATTCACCGGCTTCTCAAGCGGAGACACCAGTTCAGTTCCGGGGTAAATCATATGTGATCTGTCGTGGGCCAAATATCACTAAGGCAGCATTATATCAGTGTGTTTATTTTTCCAATGGCAATCATCAATGATTCATATTCATTTCTCCTCATAAATCATCGATATTGGTGTGATAGGTCTATCTGATGACACCGTAAAAACAGCCGTATCTTATCTCACACCTAACATTACATCATACTGTGCCACATTCGGTTCTATTGTGTTCTATTTTATTACAGAAAACAGGGGATGATATTACATCATTAATTATATTTTCCATCACACACCATGCAGCAAACTCGATATGATTTACGGAAAACAGGACAAGGATACATTGCAAGAAAACCCCATACAAGCTTTAATAATATGTATACACTAGAGCCATTATATAAATTATGTAACTTAAGTAAAAAGTCTAAAAACTGTAACCGAGGCTCTTACCAAGTATGCTGAGCTTATTTCAGCTAATTACCTACTCTATATGATAACAGTCATTGGATAAGTTTAATGTTCTTCAGAATACGACCTATGAATTCGAAATCAACAAGTCCAAAACCCTATTCGCATATGCAATATTTCATGAGAAGCCGCATTTCAATATTCTGTTCCCCAACTTTCAGGCTGTCTCATCACAGATGTTTAGAACTATTCGACTGACAGTAAAACGGAGTTTCATAATAGACACGTCAATTCCCCATTACAATCACTGCATGTTAATAGAAGCATAAAATCTGTCTTGCGTATGGTTCTCCCAATGCAGTTGTTTCAGGCACTGCGCTACAAGCCGGAAAGTAGCGGGTTCAATTCCCGATGGGGTCATTGGAATTTGTCATTGAATTAATATTTCCGGCCCCGTTATGGCCCTGAGTCGACTCAGACTCTAATAGAAATGAAGACCAGGGATATCTCCTGGGGAGTAAAGGCGGCCAGTGTGTAGAGCCGACAACCATGCCACCTTCATAAGCCGACTGTCTACAAATTCTGGGAGACTCAGACTCCTGGAGCCCTAAGGGCATGTCCAGGCCTGTATAGGCATACCTTTACCTAATACAAGTATGATGTGTTAAAGCGATGAAGGTCAGAGTTACCAGTTTAATATATCTGCGATAGCACAGGTTAATCCACCTACAGCAAGCCTACGGTTTGTATTCACTGTGTACCTCAGGACCCTCAACTGAAACGCCTCCATCATCTCACCATCACAAGTCCTGCACTTTCTTTCTTCTGTTTTCCTCTTGCCCCTCTTAATGCCGTCTTCCAAAGATCCAGCATACTAACCACCACAATACATTTTTTACTAAATTTCTATAAATTTAATCTGAATTAAAATTCTTCTTTCTAATGACGGGACGACGAGGGAGAAGACGTAAGCAGCTACTGGATGACCTTAAGGAAAAGAAAAGATACTGGAAATTGAAAGAGGAAGCACTAGATCGCACCCTGCGGAGAACTCGCTTTGGAAGAGGCTACGGACCTGTCGTAAGACAGACTACAGATGCATGAATGAATCGTATCAATGACAGTGTAATTAGGTCTCTTCCGAAACAGAAAACCTGTCAGACCATTTTCTCTGGACTGTAATATTGTTTCTTGGATTTCAGTTGTTCATAAATTAAAAACTTCTATTTCAAAATAACGCTGGCATGTGCTTTTACCTCTGTCACTATGAGACAATTTCTGAATTACATTTGTTTTCTTTCTACTCTACTAATGATATAGCCACCCGTTCTGAGACTCACAACTACTCTAGCCATCTATTCTCTTGTTTGAAAATGTATGTCTTGGATTTTTGGTGTTCAAGAAATAAATCTTATTATTTCACAATACCACCGGCATAGATTATGCCTCTCTCATGCCGAGGTACTTCCATGTAGCAATGCACAAGGGTCGGTATATCGAAGGCGGAGTATGGAGCTGATCGATGCTGGCACCTTATGCATTTTTTCACAGACTGAGTTTACGTAATCGATCTTGGGTTGACAGAATGGAGTAGGCCTACTAGGTGTGGAAGCTTATAAGGACGGAACAATTGTATAAAGCAGTCACTGTTCTAACACTAATTTATTCCTCTGTACTGACACTTTTATTGAACTTTGACCTTTTGAAGTGATCTATTGCACTCTTTTTTATGCTCAAATATTCTCGTGGGCGAATACGCACGGTTACCGTTAGAGACTTGTGAAAGCTATATTAGGCTATTTGTTGTTGCGAGCTAAACTTAAGACAAAATAGCAGAATGTAGATGAATGCCGAGTTTTTATATCTCAGATAGTTCCTCTACGCACTTGCATTTCACTAGGTCTTGAGATTAGAATCTACATTTAGAGTGTCATGCTGAAATTTATCTTTCTAATTACTCGTGTATCTTGCGTATGAACTGCCTGAATAGTGTCAAAACATTAGATGTAATAATCTATCGTTTGCTATAACAGTCTCATATTGAACGAGAAACTTCATCAAGTTTCAGAAAAAGCCGAGGACTACTTTGCTGTTTCGAAAAAACTGACACGTATAATTAACTGCAGACAAGTCACAATATGCTAAATTCTAAACTGGCTATACTTTCTGAAAGTTTCTCTTTAATTCTCCCGGACTACTTGTTACTGCAGCAGCAGTACATATATTATCAACATTTCAGAAATGTCATTTAATAAGGAAAATATAAATTTACACTTAAGGCAGTATTTCGTTTGTACTGATTAATTTTATGAAGAAATATGATTTCTTAACAAACATAGGCATATGATATCTCGAGGGACAGCCTTTTTCCCTTATTAACACCACAACCAACCAGTGTCAGTATTTTCAAATAAAAAATCTTAACATTAAATTGTTTCACCCTAGTGAGGTTGCTTGTTGTAAGACGAGAGTAGTTCAGAGTGCGTGTAAAATGGTCTTATACAGAAGCAAAGACACCCTGGTAAAGGATGAGAAAATATACCCACATTTAAATTAAGTTATAGACCAACTGATGCACACTAAAACCACTTCTTTAAGTAGCTTTATTATTAAAATTGTTAAAAATTGTACCCCTACACGTGTTTCGATCCTAGGATCATCGTCAGGGGGGTTTTTTGCTAAAAGCTACAGTCACTTCAACACATGATTTAAAATATTCTATCTGCACTTTAAAACATAAGTTAAAATCTTGTAAAAAGATTCGTTAAAGGTTGTAAAATTATAAAAGCACTGATGTAGATCTCAGTGCTTTTATAATTTTACAACCTTTAACGAATCTTTTTACAAATTTTAACTTATGTTTTAAAGTGCAGATAGAATATTTTAAATCATGTGTTGAAGTGACTGTAGCTTTTAGCAAAAAATACCCCCCTGACGATGATCCTAGGATCGAAACACGTGTAGGGTTACAATTTTAACAATTTTAATAATAAAGCTACTTAAAAAGTGGTTTTAGTGTGCATCAGTTGGTCTATAACTTAATTTAATATGACGAAGATGCACGGTGGCAACAGTGTGAAAAATACCCACATTTAGTAGCATCATGTGGAATTGTCTCAAGCTCTTTTGAAGCTTGTTTGATAGACGTTACTTTACTCACACTTTTATGCCTTCTGACTGCAGTCGGTTGTTTCTGCTCTTGCAGTGATGGAAATGGAACGTTACTGCAGTACGCGTATATTTTTGTTATGTACTGTTTACGGAGCAGCTTCCTGAAGCCCCCGCACGGTAACAACGCCTGAATAAGTTTCAACCTTTTTTTTTTCTTTCCTACGTTTCTTGTAAGCTTTTTCTTAAAGAAAAACATTGGAAAGCACCGTGCAGCATCTACCATTATTAAAATAAAAAAGGAAATGTTTGGTATATGCTACAGCTCGTTTCAATTTTAACTGTTTACACAATAATAAAGTTACGTTTCTAAAAGGTATACTGAAGTACTGCCGTGACTACAACGTAACCCGATTGAAATATCTTTCAGTATGCGCTGCACTGCACGTGTGCCATGACGTCACAATTCCCCTGACTCAAACACGAAAACACTAGTGCAGACTCTCCACAACCGCAAAGAGCAGTATTTCGCCCATTACATTTGACAGGCAGAGAAGTTTACAGTAACGTAAAAGAAACCTAGATATTTAAATTACTAATATACCCATTCCAGTTCTAGAAGAAACATCTGTTTCTGTCATTAAAAACTTTGTGCCATGCATACTGAATTCGTTCATCAAAATAACGTGTTTCTTCGCGTTGTATTTCTGTGTGTGTTCTCACGATTCTTTGCTTATAGCGTCCAATACGAGAATACAATTTTGTGTTACCGAATAAAATCTCATCTCATTAAAATAAACTTCCTTGTAAATAAGGCACCATACAAATACGATAAACGGTGTTTTTCTGCCTGAAATTGCTCCCGTTTAAATGTTGCTGGGATCAAACCGAAGCACCCGCTACTGTTACTAATCACTCCAATGTATTCAAAAGAGGTCCGTATATTTATAAAGTTTTCAGAATTCAGGAACATCTCGAGGTTTTAACATTACGCCTAGGAACTTATAATTTTATTAATCTCATAATTTTTACCATAAAATTCTGACTAAACTGAACTAAGAAAAATGTAGTCTTTGTTACATTAGCTGCATGTCGCTGAACAAGCGTGTCTTAATACAGATGCAAAACAGGTTTCACGAAATATCTGTATGGTAGGACATAGATCGAGTTTTTATTTCTGCTGCGTACCCTTCTGCCAACCATTTCTAAATGGTTATACCTATATGGTAAGGGTAAGATAGTCCTCCTGCTGATAATAGAGATTCACAAAAATAGGTCTCAACTATACCAAGTGAATATTAAAAATATCCGTCATTTACGTGGTGCACTTTAAGGTTCCAGGAATCGCTCTACGTAAAAGATTTTATGTCTGACGATGTGAGAAACTTTTTTCAGAAGATCGTTGCTTGTTTCTATAAAGGAGGGTATACAAATTCAGTAGGTGAACGAAAACTATGGACACTTATATTGTGCAGCGAACACCGCACGAATCTACCAACGGACGTGAAAATTTAAATACATCTTTAATGAATAATACATTTCCTGCAGCATACTTTTGTTACACTCTAACAAAACTGCCCAAGAAGTAAAGCGAACCCTTGTTAATTAACAGTTGTGCATAATTATTTACACACGATTTTTTTTAATTAATGTTATACTAACAATCTATAAAGTGTGTTTAGAGATTCATATTAGGGTCTTTTGGTATGTGTTCTCGTGAGGTTTGGCTCGCATGTACCAACGTTTTAAAGAAATCGCTGCCCCCAGCTTCAGGATACCCTGAATATGAGACAGAAAAGGTCTCAAAATGTTACTACATATTTAATGCACAGCGACTCTTCTCAGAAGATTATAATTTTAGAAGGATCGCTGGGGAAAACCTCATGTTACGTAAAGATCAAAAGCTTCCCAGTAAAGGACAAAGATTCTAATCCCACAGCAGATGACTACTTGCCTTGCGATCATCACCAAACGTTTAAAAAAACTATAATAAACATTTAAAATGTTTACCGGGATAGCGTAGTCGGTATAGCGACTCGCTAAGGGCTGGACGGTCCAGGGATCGAATCCCGGTGGGGGCGAGAATTTCTGCAACCGTTCAGACCGGATCTGGGACCCACCCAGCCTCCTATACAATGAGTACCGGGTCTTTCCCTGGCGTAAAGCGGCCGGGGCTTGGCGCTGACCACCCTCCCCATCTAGCCGAAGTTAAAGAAAGAGTAGAGCTATACTTCTACACCCCCTCTGGGCCTTCATGGCTTGTCCTAGGGCAAGCTTTAACTTAACATTTAAAATTTTCGCTCGTACCCTAATTTCTTTTCCGACAACAAAATATTTCCTGCACCTGTATGAGTGGTGATTTATTTTCTAGATTCCGAATAGCCAGATTGTACAGAAACATGCATTCACAGCTGTCGAGCAGAATTCAAGGAAAAAGGCTCAACACCTCTTTGTCCATTAAATTGTGAGAATCATTACACAATGCCAGCAATTATTCAACTTGCTAAGATCAAACGCTAGTACTCACATTGTATAGTGTGGTTGCCCCATCACTTGCTAGACAGGCAGACAAAATGGGAGTCAAGTGTTTCACTCGTATCAAACAGCGAGACTTTACACTTACCCGCATTGCTTTCAGTTTCACCTTTATTTACATTCTCCCAATCAAACTAAACCCTTCACACAAATTTGCATCCAGTTTTCATGTCTTTTATTTCAGAATGTTTGAATGTAACCAAGAAAATTAAATTGGTAAAATCACAAAGAAAAACTTAAATACACCAGAAATTCTACAACCTATAATTACGTAGACATTCTAACGCCAGTTTAATTCGGCTTTGAATGCTATATAAAATGACAGATACTTTTAACACTGATTAAAAAGACGCCTGGCTTCTTCAATCCGCTTTATATATTTGGCACAATTTCTGCACTCGGGATTGTAAATGCATAATAAACTCACGGACAATACTTTTACATAACTATACAGTTTTTAGTTATACACATGCACAAAAATGCACATTGTAACTTCAGTGGAAAATAGCAATTATTCAGAGGTGAAGCAGGTGCCAACTGGCCGAAGTATATTTTCGCTTCAACGTACAGTAAATCAGGATTTCAAAAGGGAGTTTCAAAGCCCACAGCATATCTTTCTCTGAAAAGTATAGTATTTACACAACCGAAGGCAAGGATCATTTTGTCATAAAAATGCACTCACATTTAATCCCCTCTTGTACAAACAGCGGTTTATTAATTAACTGTCTCAACATTGTGACGTAATCCTACGTTAGGATTGCTGTATGTTAAATATCACTTTGTAACGATTTTGCCACAATGTTACAGTGGGAATTTTAGAGCCCCATATACCTCCTCCTTTGACATATAAATTCTAAAACAGCATTTGTGCTTGGGTGAAAGTATGGCCAGAGAATTTGACACTTGGCTCTGAACGTCATCGTAAATATGAAATATATTTCACAACCTATAAAGAAAATTCACGTTTCTGCTGAAGAACGAGCGGATTTCTCGCACATCCTCATGTCCCTTGTCCTGGACATATTACAGATCTCTTGGTTTTAGAAGCTGCTTGTCTTCTCCAAACAATGTTGCTTTAAGAACTGAAAAGCATACCTATTCACAAACAGAAAAATCTAAAGGCTATTTTGGGTTGACAAATAATGTGAGTTTTATTCGAAATAAAGCAAGGTGCTGACAGTACTGTACGTACAAGTAAAGTTACCACTTAAACCTACCAATAGTACACGTCTATGTCGAATTTCTGAAAGTACTGCTTTTTCTTTCCACAAACTAAAATTTTGTTCCTTCGTCTGTGACTTTCGTGTACGGATTAGGTACGTTAACTCCAGCACCGGTTTCAAAATCAACTTTTTAGCATCTTCTCTTTTATTTTCCCTTACGCATCGAGCTTCCTCTTACGCTTCGTGATGTAGGTTTACTATTCCATGCTACGTGTAGGTGTGTACAACTTGTATTCTCTCGTTGTTTTTACATTAATATTCTATCCCGTCCTACATGCAATAAACTCCTTATCTCCTTCTTCAACTCTAACTTCATTCATTCATTCTGTAGTCTGTCTTACGACAGGTTCGTAGCCTCCTCCAAAGCGAGTTCTCTACAGGGTGCGATCTAGTGCTTCCTCTTTCAATTTTCAGTATCTTCACTTTTCCTTAAGGTCATCCAGCAGCTGCTTACGCCTTCTTCCTCGTCTTCCCGGCATTTCTATCTTTCCCTCTAACTTTCCTTCAATCACGTGTTTTAGAAGGCGGTTTCTACGCAAGATGTGACCAATCCAGTTAGCCTTCCTTTTATTGTATGTAGGATATTCCTCTCCTCCTTTACTCTATGTAATACTTCTTAATTTCTCACACGATCGGTCCAACTGATCTTCTCCATTCTTCTCCAGCACCACATTTCAAAACTTTCCAGATACTTCTGATCTACTTTCCGAAGTGTCCACGTTTCAGCACCATACAAAGCTTTGCTCCAAATGTAGCACTTTACTAGTTTCTTCCTTAAATTTAAGTCCAGTTCGCTCGTGAAAAGAGTCTTATTCTTGTTGAAAACTTTATTATCGGTATTTATTTCCCAGCAGAATAAAATTACATATTTAATTTTAATTCGAAATTTATTACAATAGCACCGTTCCGTTTAACCCTCATTTTTACTGGACAGGGTCCTTATCTCAAGCACCACCACCCTGATACTTCAAGGTTTGCTGAATCGCTGCTTTCACCATCATTTATGTGCATTTGATCAGTTTCTATTTGAGACATCCATATCCAACCATGAGTTCTGAAGCTTTCATTTCTGTCATTTCTATTCCTTCTTCTTTCTTTGTGACTCCACGTTCGCTTCTCAATGCCCTATTTCATTCGGTATTGTCTAAAACAATACAATGTGCAGTTTCAAATTGTTACTTTCTTTATGCAACAAGATGAGATCTTGGCCTATACTGCAAGTCAAGTTTCAACTCAAATTCATGTAAAATCACGAAAAGTAATGAATTAAAGAGGGTGATAAGCCATCTTGATACAGTCCGAGGCCCTGTATGACGTGTTGGCAACGTGCATGTTTCTTACGATGAGGTGGTAATAGCCTCATACCCAGTCCTTAGGCCCTAGAATAGGCCTACTCAGACTACTGTTACTTATTTATGGCCTATTTAACTATACTATCACTAGCCCAAGCTATGCAGAGTGAGTAGTAGAATGGCGGAGAAATAATGAATTAGAAACGATGTGGTGGGAAGCGGTAATAGTCTCATTTGGGGCACTACTTTTTCATTAACGAAGTACTTAATTACCATCTGCACAAAGTTATCAACACTTAGTGTTATTTCGTCAGGCTACGTACGGCTACATATTTCGACCGGAAGGTCACCTTCAGGCCATTTGGCATTACAAAAATGTAAATAAATTGCAGCTACATTAACACTGTGCCACAGGATTGAGATCTCAATAATATATTCATTAGTACATAAAGGTTTCAATGTTAAACACATATATTCAAAAAATAAAACTGTAAACAGTTAAAATCATCGAGATAATTACCTTTGGTCTGGTGACGAGCGTTTTATCAAGGTGAAATTCCAGTTAAGTATTCAGATCTGTAATGATAACTGTGAATAATACAATGCAATATATTCTTTGGTATAATATAAATAAAAGTCATTCAAATGAAAAGAGGAAAAATTGTTTAAAATTCGTAATATGAAACAGCAAAGACAGTCAACAGTGAAAGGTACAGTTATATGCTTCAGAATGAGCTTAAGCCAGCAATTCCAACAAAACGCCGCGGTTTGTTGTCTTCTGGCATGTGTCTGCAGCGTGACAACGCCCGACGTCATACAGCACGTCATACTGTAAAACAGATGCAGGGTTTACAATTTTAGGTATTACCCCATCTGCCATATTCACCAGATTTGGCACCCAGCGACTTTCGCCTCTTTTTGCCCCTGTAAGACGCTCTCCGTGGACGTCACGTCAGATTGGATGAGGGGGTAAAGGGGGTGGTGCATGAGTGGCTGGCACAGCAACCAAACAACTTCTCCAGAAGAATTTATGCCTTAGAGGAACGTTGGAGGAGGTGTGTAGAACGTGGTGGGGACTGCACTGAAGATTAATGTCATTGTACTGCATCTATTTTTGCAATAAATAACTTTATATCATTTTTCCGATCCTCATTCCAATTACTCTTGTACATAAATGCTCTAATTATAATCCCCGAAGCCGATCCCGGTGGCCGCGTGACCTAAGGCGTAGATCTGCCGCCGCTCGCTTGCTGTGATTGCTGGTTCGAATTCCGCTGGAGGCATGGCTGTTTCTCTCTTGTGCATGTTGTTTAGTTTCAGGTAGAGGTCTCCGCGACGGGCCGATCCCTCGTCTAGAGAAGTTATACCGAGTGTGTGTGTGTGTGTGTGTGTCATTCAGTGTGATCAGGTGCAAAAATAACCGATACCGTTTTACTGTCCAGACAAACACAAAACTTGAACACTATAAATTTCACGTTATTACCACCGTGCATCTTTACTAGACAGATTATATCAAACCAACTGATGCACAATTAAAAACCACTTTTTATTGTAGCTTTTATAAAATATTTGTACCCCTACATATGTTTCAAACCTTAGTTCATAGTCAGGGGGTTTTTTTCTTTAAAAGCTACTACACTTCAATTACATAATTACGTAAAACGAACGTCAGTACTTCCGCATCCAAAAAAACTTATACAACTATTTTTACAACTTTTAACCATTTTAACTTATAAACTTAAGTTTTAATGTGTTACAAATTATACCAAGACAATTTTTATCACAATATCAGGACACAAGTGCTGTTTGAGCTTCAAAATTATGTAATTGAAGTGTAGTAGCTTTTAGAGACAAAAAAAACCCTGACGATGAACTAAGGTTTGAAACATATGTAGGAGTACAAATATTTTATAAAAGCTACAATAAAAAGTGGTTTTTAATTGTGCATCAGTTGGTTTGATATAATCTGTTGAACACTATAGTTCGTATATTTACTTTTCTACTACAGGTTTCGGCCGTTTTTTTCGGCCATCATCAGGCAGAAGAGGAAATACATAGTCAGAAAAGTATGCCATTGAAGTGTCCTCTCCTTCACAATTAGTGTAATAACATATATAAATTAGCTATTATTACTAATAAAGAAATAATAAACACAAAAAATAGAAATTAAAATTTCATTAAAACCCCCCAAAATATTGTAGCCTTTAAGGATGGACGAGACTCTTATATGTTATTACGTCAATACGTGACATGTATGAACACGCAACTGGCTATGTTTGACGCGACATTGGTTGGTAATATGGTGCTGTAAGAAGCGGTCAATTTGTAAATCAATTGGAACTGTTTAAAATCGTTAATAACAAATTATAATCATAGTACAATGCCACGTACGGCTTTATACGTGGCGTAATTGCTTTTGTGCAAACATAACCGTCTGCACCTACAATGGGTAGGTAGAAAGAAGTCAGACTAAGAAAAAAATTAAATCCCCGAATGCAGAAGGTAATTAAGTACTTCTCTAATATCATGAAACACAAATAGATGCCTAGCATTACATTCAAACCACTTCTGTAGTTCAGGCAGTGTTGTAACACATTGAAACGAAGAGTACTCTTCATATTGTGGCCCAAACTATGTAAGGTATATCACGAAGTCATAAAGTCAAACCCGAGAGTTGGTGCATACCTGTTTTTAGAGTAAAGTACTGCGGTTTACCTTAGAGTGGTAACGCTGGTCACTAACAGACATTTCCGTTTGGTGACACACGTAGACTACGTTAAACGAAATGACGAAGTCGCTGACCGGCAGTCTACGTGACCAGGGGCTTCTCTGACGTGACCTGTCACACAACACAGCAGATCTCTGTCGTTTCCAGCATTTCTCGTTTCCATTCCGTTTATTCTAAAAGTAGGCCTCACATAACCATTTTAGTAAGAAAAGTGTCATTTTAGGAGCGTTTGCAAAATTGCGAAAAGCGACTATTAGCGTCGTCATGTATGTCTGTCCTTCTGCCTGTCCGTCCGCATGTCATAACTCGGCTCCCCCAGGAAGGATTTTCATGAAACCTTATAAGTATATTTGAGTACTTTTCACAACGTATGTACATTTATGATAGTATCTCGCTGAATTCTTCTTACAATGAGAAATGTTTCAGACAAAAGTTGTAGTGAAAATCAAAACACACATTTTATGTTAAATAACATTTTTTTTTTCGAAAATCGTGTGGTTTATGAGATAATGTGGAAAATATGGCAGATCCGGACAGGCCACAGCTGACAATATAATACGGCGCACGCACTTTCCATGCTGGATAATTAAGGCTACCTACACACGCTCAGAATGTGTAATACTTATTGCTTTTCCATGGCAACAGTGGTTACGCGAACGCGCCTCAATGTTACGCTTATACGTACATTGCCTCTCTTGTCTTCTATACATTACTTCTTTGAGCATCCTGATTATTGTGAATACTAACATTATTTAATTACGAGTTCCGTGATAGACTCTTATGATAAGACTTCAGGCCCCATTATATACATACGTTTTCACTACACGTCACATTATACATTCACATCATTTGATCGTTACGTGTGATATCAATCCTATACCTGCTGTACACGAACGACATACCAACTTGCAAAGAAGCAACCCTTGCCACCTTTGATGACGACACTGTTATCATTGCAGAAGGAAAAAGCATCGAAGAAGCAAAGGGAAAACTACAATCTGCCATCGACAAAGTCAACATATGAACTAAAAGATGGCGCATCAAACTAAACGAAGCCAAATCAGTGCACGTTAATTTTACCAACAAAAAAGTCAACTATTTGCCTTGAGTATTAACCAGCAGATAATACTACATGAAAACAGTGCAAAATATCTAGGCATGACACTAAATGCAAAACTGCGCTGGAAAGTACACGTCAAAAAGAAAAGAGAGGAACTTAAACAAACGTTCAGAAAAATGTATTGGCTTCTCGGCAGACATTCCGAGTTGTCAAGACACAACAAAATATTGCTCTATAAACAAGTCCTGAGACCGGTGTGGACATACGGTGCGCAACTTTGGGGTTGCACCAAGAAAAGTAACATAAAAATTATTCAAACATTTCAAAACAAAGTACTGAGGTGCATTGTCAATGCCCCTTGGTATATACGAAATCAGGACATCCACAAGGATTTGAAAATTGCTTCGGTCGATGAAGAGATTCAGCGAATTGCCAAGAAGCACGAGAGAAGACTGCATCAACATCAAAACATCGAGATGTTACAACTTCTCGACAATGCTGAACTAGTGCGACGGTTGGACCGACCTTTCGAATTAGTTTAAGTGAAATGTGCCAAGTGACAGTTATCACAAGAATAAGTGATTAAGTAATTTTGTGGAGTACTCCAATGGGAGTATATCCACTACACAGATAGTACTTTATTCAAGAAAGATTGTTAGATGGGCATAGCCCAGTTACAATAGCCAATGTCGGCACAGGCGAAAAAAAACGTGTGATATCCTGTTGTGGTATATGACCAGCAATGAGGAATTAAGGACCGTCAACCACAACACAGTTCACATCGTTTTGTTGCTGCGTGTTTTTGCCATCATCAGGCAATGTAAAAAAAATATAAAAAGTAGGTTTTAAGTACAACCCATTAGAAGGGTACTTTTTCAAATAGCTCAGATATCAACTTTAAAAAATAGGTAATGTGTAAGACGAAACTAGATAAACGTCAAGTGTAATAAAACATGTTATATTTAAATCGTTGTCTAGTAGTTTAAGATGAAAAGGGAAATTTTTTAATAATAATATAAGCCTCGAGGGGAATAATTTCCTATTAATTTTAATTTTTGATATTTAATTTTGATCGAAGCTAGAGAGGTTCTTCCTATCTCGTCGAGTCAATTAGTGGACACTACAGTAAAAATAAGGTTTCATACATCCTCGTGAGCCTTTCTTTATGTATTTCTTCATCCATTTCTTATATTTCTTCGTGATATTCTTCCACTAAAGCAGAAACATGTAGCAATAAAATAATATAACATAGTTATGGTTGACGATAATTAATTCCTCACTGCTGCACATTATTTGAGTTCATGTCAATAAACTTACAGTATTTAAGTTTCAAATTCAGGATGCCATTGTGTAATGTAGTGAAACCAAAAGGCATACATAATTACAGTCTACAGCATCTTAAAGTTAGCATAAGCAAGTTAAATTACAAGCGTCAATTACCGAAAGTAACAAAATGTTTCAGCATTTATGCCTTCACCGGCCATTTAAAGTACTTACATTTTAAAGGACCAGTTTGCACATGTACGCAAGCGTTTGTCCTTTTTATACAAAATGTGTCCTTATCAAAATGAAATATTCGTCTTAACTGTTGCTAATTGGATCCCAAATCACACAGGCACATTTTACCTACATGTGACAACGGTCCACGACGTGCGGGACACTGCCGTCTGCCTTGAAATGGACGGAGGCAGCTTCAAATCCCTGCTGTAACTAGGAAACGCCCACTGTTTATCATTTGTTCATGTCTTTGTTCCTTGGTTGGTTGTTTGGTTGCTCACATATCTCCCGTAAGAGTGCGCGTGGAGCGCCTGTGAGCGACTGGCTAACGTCGAGGTTTCTATCGGTAAAGTGTGTATGAGCTGCACTCAGACTCACTGCGTAAAGGTAAAAATGAATAAGCAAAGTGTAGACTCAATGAGAGAAAATGTTAACTATTCCATACTGGCCCAATTGATGATCAGCCTAGTGATTTTTTACTGCCTCTTATTTGTTTTTGTTCACAAAGTGTCAAATGTCAATACGAAGAAAGGGCATATCAGCTGGTAAAAATAAATCATAAGAGTATGGAAGTAGCCACATCCACCTCACGTCAAGTATTATTACTCGGTTGGAACAACAGGAGTGGAAAGATGATATTGGAAACACGTTACGAAAATTCCTCTTTTTTTGCCATGTTGTCTGGTAGAGAAGTAAAATCTTTTCGGAAAAACCTGCTGCCTCCATCTTCAAGTAAGAAAGTAAGCCACGCAAGAAAATTACCTACAGTTACAAGGAAAGGGAAAAAGAAACTCACCTGTGTTATTTGACTCGCCACATGACACGTTTCCTTTCCTCTTTTACCTGTATCTTTAACCTTCATTACTGGGCGGCTTACACGTTTACTCTTCCATCCCGAAGATGGGTGTACCAGTTTCCTCCAAAATATTGGCACCTTTCTACTAGACTACACAGCTTCACACTACAGAAAACATCCTTCTTTATATTCACTAATCAAGAACCTCAAATCAAACACAATATTAATTACAATTTGTCTGTCACTCAAGGTCGTTCATTTCAAGGTAATATCTCGGTATTCGTTTATGGATGGTGACAATAAAATAAGGAATTTTTTTCCAATGGCTCGACAGCCCCCTAGGCCGCCACATTTTTCGAGGCTTCACGATCACACTCTTTCTAGACACACCACACTCGGTAGGACTCCTCTGGACGAGGGACCAGCTCGTCACAGAGACCTCTACCTGACAACACACAACACTCACAAGAGACAGACATCCATGCCCTAGGTGGGATTTTTTTTTGCCTGTCCGGGGTTTTTCCCCCTTTGATCCATTTTTGTACTGTTTAAATCCTTTCGTCCTTCATGTTACTTTACGTGCCATGCTACCATCCTTACAACAAACACAACACAAACATCCATGCCCCCGGTGGGATTCGAACCCACGATCCTAGTAAGCGAGCGGCCGAAGACCTACGCCTTAGACCGCACGGCCACTGGGATCGGCTTCGAACCCACAATCCCAGTAAGGGAGCGGCCGTAGACCCACGCCTTAGACCGCGCGGCCACTGGGATCGGCAAAATAAGGACTATGGCAGGACAAACTGTTAGAAGTTGAAAATCAGACCGAGAAGGAATGATTCCCACTATCAAAGGAAATTTGCTATCAAACCGAACTTGATAATTAGACCCATATAAAGACGCAGAGTTTTACAACTTCAATCGGTTTAGTCTCCTGGAACAATAGTAGCTGCTTTGTTTTTCTAACTTAAAATTTGTGAAGAGCTTCTGCTAGACTGGAGCTACAGAGGACACTGCGACGCACCAACCTACGAGGCTACAGAAGACCTAAAAAGGATGGACGACCCTAACACAAATAAACTTCTTATAATAAAGCAAACAAAGTGTTTTATACACAAAGATATTTATTTTACCGGTACAAATAGTCGTATTGTCAACATATTTGCTGACACCTGTGTTTCTCAGTCTATGGTTCACGGCTCGATGTCGGTCCATGGCGTAATTAATGCCGTTCTTCTAATTATACTTTATATTAGTCTACAGCTCACATTACATAAAGTTATATACACCCGGTCTTTGCTTTAAGCCTGATTGTTTTACGCCGTCTTGAATGGGCGCCCCTTGCCATTTACACCACTTCTTAATTTACGCTCCCTCATTTTCGGTTTCACTCCCTCTGTCTGGCTGTGTTCTGTAACGCTAACCCCTTATTTCTGATGGAAACATTGATCTTAATTTACACCTTTTTATATACGCCCACTTTTTCGGGAACGTAACTAGGGCGTAAAACAAAGACTGGGTGTATATTCGCAAATAAATATCTTGCAACTCGTGACCGTGAGTGTCTGAGTCCCAGAACTAGCCAGGACTTCATAGCAAGAACTTTATCATATATTATGCCTACCGAGAATCTGCTAGATATATGTGTTCAAGCTTTAACCAGCGAGCTACACCGGCACGTTACTGTTGGAAATATCGATTCATCGATATGACAGTGTACAAGTATATCACGTTGGGTTCAATTATGTTGGATTCTGTGTTACATACGTTCGTTGTCATTACGACAAAGATTGTCTTCATGTTGCGATGGAGACGGCCTACAAATATAGAAAGTAGCTGGAAATAAACTGTATAAACAGTCGTTCATAGGAAATAACAAATGACTGGCTGGCTTGGAGAATGGGCGAGGGACTAACAACTCCTCACCACAAAAGAACTGCATGTTACGAAATGCTGCATGGTGGTTCGAACTTGAAAAGATCCTTTGGAACTACTTATGCAACATAAAATCGACATAAGTCTTGGAACTTGGAATTCCCATGAATCTCTGTAGGTCAGTGTAACTGATTATAAATTATAATCAGTAACACATAATGTGTATTTCTTCCTTCATATGTTTTATAAACCAACTGCGAACCTGAGGATGACCTGAGATAGGTCGGATCATGTAGTTCTATATAACAAATATAATTTAGTTGTGTTTGGACAACTACTGATTTATTTTTTTGTACAGTAAAGTCCTTATAGTGGATCTACGGCCGCTCGCTTGCTGGGATTGTGGGTTCGAATCCCGCCGGGGGCATGGTTGTCTGTCTCTTGTGAGTGTTGTATGTTGTCAGGTAGAAGTCTCTGCGACGGGTTGGTCACTCGTCCAGAGGAGTCCTACCGAGTGTGGTGTGTCTACAGTGTGTAATAGCGAAACCTCGAAAAATGAGGAGGCCTAGGCCCCCTAGGGGCTGTCGAGCCATAGGAAAAAAATCCATATAAATAAAGTCCTTACAGACACACTTTGTCTGGTAGAATGTCTGTTTAGAAGTGTCTGGAACAAGGTGGTGCTGTATTGTTATTGTTTTCCAGCATCAATTTAGGATACCCTTATTAAGGTCCAAGAAAACCAAAAGGGACTAAACTTTAATGGGACGCGTCAGTTTCTGGGCTATAAGATACGTTATTGGGCGAAAATTTACATTCTAAAGTTAAACACAGAAGTTATAATTAGTTGCATCTGAATCTTCGTTATTCTCGAAACGTGCATAAGAATAGCTTAAAAAATCGAGCGCTTTCTATAGGGATTTTGTGACACGTTAAAATCTGTCTAAATATTTTCAGCATCCCTCTATGTCTGTAAAAAGGGAAAATGGGCCCTTCTTGGTATGAAGATGTAAGAGAGTGAGGCATGCAGACGCTCTTGCGTAGTGACAAACGATACCTATTAAATCTGGTTCCCGTTATGTAATAATGGACGACATCGCTAGTTTCTGTCGCTTAAAAACGACAGTTACAAATGACGTATCTTAGTATATATAAAGCTGAAAACATATTTTGTAAAGAGAATGCGTAATACAGACTGGCTACGTTAGAGTGTAGGCAGTTTAACGCGCAACACTGGGTACACATTCACTATAACATTATGACTATGCCCGTAGTTTAACGATCCCGTAAAAATAAGCAGTTCATTAGCTTCCGTCATTGTCATAAAGCGAGAGGCTTGGCGGAATGAAATAATTTCTACAGCACAGCCATCTCCCGCTTAACATCAGTAATCCTTTCCTAAAAATCAGACTTTCCGTGCGAAAACACTAATCGGGAGCCTATTTCCCATTATTTTAAATGGGAAAAATTACAATGTGTTAAACCGTCAAGAAGAAAATGGAGAGAAAAATTCTGCGAATATCCATAAAGGACAGAATAAGAAACGAAGATGTCAGGAAACAGTTAGGCACAAGAGATGGCGTACAAACCGCAGTTCAGCTGAAATGGAAGTGGGTAGGCCACGTATCAAGAATGCATGAATCTAGATGGGCCTATGCAGCGACGATGTGGGATCCCAGGACAGGAAAGAGGAACGTGGGACGACCTAAAATCCGTTGGTCCGCCTTATTCACCGAAATAGTGGGCAGGCAGTGGACACGTGTGGCCAGGAATAGGACTGAATGGAGAAGACTTGAGAAGTCACTAAGAACAGTTCAGACACTATAATTATGTAAACTGTGCAAGCTATGGCAAAATATCAGGCTAGAAGCAGATCATGCTAGAAAAGACTCTAGGATTAAGTCAAACACTAATTGAAAAAAAATTATGGAAGCTACTTTCTGTGGTCAGTCTCAGCCCCCAAATAGTTTTAACTCATGGCCACTTGTAATCCAGATCTGGTAGGATCACGTGTTAGTACCCAACAGCTTTCTAGGACTAGCTCACCTAGCGAGCACATTCAGAGCTCACCCTGCACATAGCAGGAGGCCTTTGCCCTCATGGGGTATTATAGGCTTATTTTATTTTATTTTTATTTAAACCGTCAACCCAAATCTCCCAGTCAGTTTCCTAAAACGTAACTAAAACAAAGTAAAACGCCTATATATAAGTAAGAAACTATCATGTTAGATCTAAAATGCTTAAAAAATCGCTTCCTGAACAAACCAATAATATGGTTGTTAACAAACAGTTGCTTTGTATGCAGTAACATGTACAGTCTGCATGCACATCATCTTGTTAAAAGTGTTATATTGAGTTTTTGGAACGTTAATATAAATTCTTCCCATGTAAACATCGAACTAAAAACGCTGTATTGTGAGATACGTGCGTTCTATGAAGTTTGGGTATTAAAAACCAAGAGGCGTTCTACCGGGAAAACAACCGGGGAGACGTTCTGCTGGGTGTGTCTGTATGTGTCATCTGGGAAGACGTTCTGCTGGATGTGTCTGTATGTGTCATCTGGGGAGACGTTCTGCTGGGTGTGTCTGTATGTGTCATCTGGGGAGACGTTCTGTTGGGTGTGTCTGTATGTGTCATCTGGGGAGACGTTCTGCTGGGTGTGTCTGTATGTGTCATCTGGGGAGACGTTCTGCTGGGTGTGTCTGTATGTGTCATCTGGGGAGACGTTCTGCTGGGTGTGTCTGTATGTGTCATCTGGGGAGACGTTCTGCTGGGTGTGTCTGTATGTGTCATCTGGGGAGACGTTCTGCTGGGTGTGTCTGTATGTGTCATCTGGGAAGACGTTCTGTTGGGTGTGTCTGTATGTGTCATCTGGAGAGACGTTCTGCTGGGTGTGTCTGTATGTGTCATCTGGGGAGACGTTCTGCTGGGTGTGTCTGTATGTGTCATCTGGGAAGACGTTCTGTTGGGTGTGTCTGTATGTGTCATCTGGAGAGACGTTCTGCTGGGTGTGTCTGTATGTGTCATCTGTTCACATAGAGTAAACAAGACAGCAAACATAACCTACTAGAATTTTCCGATGAATGTCTGTTACCGGAACTCTCCTCATAGTCACATTTTTCGCACGTTTGTTTTCCTGCGGAGCGCCTAATAAAATCGCCATTTCCGTACGTTCTAACCGAGCAATCGTGTTTCCATTCCCGGCAGTGTCCAGAACGTCTCTGGGGCCCAACCAGCTTCCTATTCAACGAGAACCGGTGTCCCTTTCTCCCGATCTTAGAGCGGCCGGTGCGTGAAGTTGACCACTCATCTCCATTTAGGGGCAGCGTTGATAAAGAACGGATATGACAGGTCACTCCTCCCCCCCCCCCCCGCACCACACAGCTTACACAGGGAAACTTTTATCTTAATTTTTTTTAATCTCGGACATCCCGTTGTGTTGCATAAATTACAGAATATTAATTAATTACCGTCAACACAACCTAACGTTCATTATATTGTACAGATATGTGGCTAAATGTTTCAACCAGTTACGTGGCCGTCCTCAGGCCGTTCAATACACAAAGCATAAGAAACAAAATTATAATTGTAACATCAGTTGTGGATCTGTTTGAGATCTCAATCTTTGGTGTTATACAATGCATGCCAAAAATGTTTCAAAAAATAAAAAATATATATAGCATTTAAATATGTACCATATTTTGTATAATTTATGGCTTTATTTTATTGACATGCACTGTATATCACCAACGAGTGAGATAATCTGACCCGATATCTGATGTTGCAATTATAATTCTGTTTTTCATGTTCTATGTATTAAACGACCTGAGGATGACCACGTGGCTGGTTGAAACATGTAGCTGCATATCTGTATACTGTAGTTAACATTAGTTGTGTTGGTGGTATAACTAAGCCGTATTCTACTTTCAGCTGCTCTTCCGCCTGGCTATACGCACGTAAAGGCGGAGAACAGAAAACCCGGCTTTAATGTTAACTATTTTAGAAAATTTTACAAAAAAAGTATACAGTTACTTTAATTTTCATTTAGACGGCATAAGTTTAACAATTTTACACGCACTTCTGCGGGCAGCTTCAGCGAGACTCACTAAATATTAATCGGTGGGAAAATGTTTCAAACAAAAGCTGTAGCGGATAACGAAATAGACATGTTATTGTAAATACATTTTTCATATGAGAATAATGGTTGTCGAGTTAATAAAAAACAGAAGTATCACTGCGCATACGTTTCCAAAGCTGTAGAATATTGATCAACAATGGCCTTAGCCGAGTATTCTCATTCTGCCACTCGAAAGCAAAAGAAAATATCCTCGTCTAAATTTACAATACATTGTGTGTGATTGGATTTATTTTGTGTTTTGGTGTAGTGCTGTATTATAATACGACAGTGACATATAACTATATTTAAGAAATTAAGTTATAGACCAACTGATGCACTTTTAAAGCACTTTTTAAGTAGCTTTATTAAAAATGTTAAAATAGTTAATAGTTAAAATAGTACTATTTTAACATTTTTAATAAAGCTACTTAAAAAGTGCTTTAAAAGTGCATCAGTTGGTCTATAACTTAATTTAATATGACGAAGATGCACGGTGTCAACAGTGTGAAATTTATATTTAAGAGTGTGCGTGTATGTGTGTGTGTATGAATATATTTATTTGTGCGTGTATGTATGTGTGTATAGGTGTGTGTATGTATGTATGTATTTATGTATGTGCGTATTTATGTGTATATATATGTATGTGTGTACGTATGTATGTATGTATGCATGTGTGTATGTATGTGCGAATGTGCGTGTGTATGTATATATGTACATGCCATTTGTTATCGTTCCACGGGCCGCTTCCTCTTAAACTCAACTATAATCATTTTTCCACAAAGTCTCCCTGGTATAGTTACGTGCAAAACACATGGATTATGTACTACGCTATAAAATACGTACATGTAAGATGCATAAAGCTAAGAGAAAGAATGCAATGGGCAAGGCCTGTAGTACGTATATGAGGCAAGCAAAATGCATTCAAGGCTTCTGGTGGAAAAACCTGAAGGAAAGAGATCACTTGGCCGACCTAGGCTGAGATGAAGTTGTTAAAATGATCTTAAAGAAATGGGATGAGTGTGTACTGTATTTATCTGGCGCAGTATAAGGACCAGTGGCTGGCTGTCATTTCAGTGGTAATGAACCTTCAGGTTCTATAAAATGCGGGCAGTTTCTTGACCAAGTGGACAACGATTAGCTTGTCAAAAGAATTATACGCCAATGAGTGGGTTAGATGGGATGAATAGAATCTTAATAATGATGAATTAATAATGATGAAATATAAAAATGAAGAAATGAAATCATTCTGATAATTGCCCCTTCTTCTTACAAAGCTTTAATCTGAACTTCCTGTATTCGTTAGAATCTCTTATTTATACTAATCAAGAAGTGGAAACATTTTAAGCAGGGAATCACCCAGGTAAATACTTATATTTGGCTTACCTGCATTGCTACAAGCAGCATCAGGTTGCAGAAATGCAGACCGATGCCGGAAGGATATATGAAGTATCAAATTTATTTTAGATAAATGTTGGTGGTGCTCTTCCAGTTCCCTGCACTTCATACCCGACAGGA
This sequence comes from Reticulitermes speratus, assembly GCA_021186555.1. Taxonomy (NCBI): domain Eukaryota; kingdom Metazoa; phylum Arthropoda; class Insecta; order Blattodea; family Rhinotermitidae; genus Reticulitermes; species Reticulitermes speratus. The sequence goes on along the minus strand of JAJKFL010000031.1, from coordinate 10,122,833 downwards.
CACGCGCTGTTTTCCGGCTACTGATTCCTACGAAGAACGGATGTGCTACCGTCTCGCGCAATCTGCTGAAAAGAAGAGGAAGGAAGTCAGTGATTCGCAGTTCCCTTAAAGGAGAAAGACTCTTCGTAGGTTAATTATATCTTTAATAATATAATTTATCTAACATTTTTTTCTGGTGTGACTAATATTTGTATTTAACGGCAAAGGCAAATGTAAAGAGATTTCTTCAAATTTATAAAAAGCGTATATAAAATAATTAACATGCCGCAAGTATCTTCCGTGGAAATTAACTAGTAAAAAACTTATCGGCCGAAGATTTGTTGCAATATTGACAAAAGCCGGTCCTTGTTCCTTAGTCTGATACATCTCAATGCGTCTTCACGTCTTATTTCTCCGACTATCATTTTAATATTATCCTCCAGCCTACTCCTACCTCTTTAACACGTTAAATGGTCTCGTCTCTTGAGATTTTCCGATATAAAGCCGGTAAATGCTTCATACTATCTAGCCATATGCTACACTACCTGACTCACCGCTAAAGAGGCTCCCTTATTGAATATTTGTAGAACCTACAGAATATTCTGTACTTTTCTGTAACATATTCAATTATGATAAATATTTAAAAATCTATACACCCTTCAGAACAAACTTATAATCGATCAGACAGCCACAAACGTATTCTCAACAAATTTCAGTATAGTTATCATGCACGGTAACTTAATATTCCAGAAAAAAAGCGTTCAGTAGTTGACAAACGATGGAGAGAGAGACGAATAAACGAACTGACAGGGAGTGTTTGTAAGGCGTTCTTTGTGGTGAGGGTAAAATATGTTTTTCATGTCAAAGTGTCTTTGCTGCTTTCCGCTCTGTCGCCCATGCATTATGGAAGGAAACGCTTACTCGACTTCAAGTTTATTTTTAGCGTATGCATTTATGTGCTGCCGAGAACCTGTTTAAACTGTATCAGACATACCAACTAAGACATCTTTTTTACATCAGTTATCCTAAAAACCAATGTACATGATGTCATAATTTGAAATTAGTGAAAACTTCTTGTGCTTAAAATATCTGATACAAGCTCAGATGCAGTAGTACCAACACAACTACTACTTTTCTGAGGAAGATTTCCCACTCAAGACAACCGTTCAGCATGCATCAGATATGGGACTACTCAATCCTAGATACCAAGATTTGACCAGCCATTCCAAATTTCTGCCCGTGGTTAGACGATGATTAGGTTCGATTCACGCCGGGTGCAAGGCCATTTTTTTCGCCACCTCATCCAGACCTTTTTGAATCCACACATTCTCCTAACCAGCAGTTAACAGAGGCTCTTTCCAAGGGAGGAAGACGACGGAACATTAACACGGCTCCTCAGCTCCATCCAGTTCAGAGGTTAAGAATACCTGGGGATTTATCTGCGCTCCTCCATAATATTTCATGATGCTTACTGTAGAGCACGGACAATTTTACGCATATACCGTACCATGCATGTCTTTATATTACTGCTCATTTCATAATAAAACCTGTAAGAAAAGTACTCGTGTGGGTTCTAGCAGTATTCTTCTGCTTTAAAATACGTTTCTCTTTGTATTTGCCAGAAACTATATATCATAACACTGAAAACTTTTTTTATAGTCGGCTATCCGGTTCGTGAGCAATGCCAGTCTGTAACAATTCGACTAGAACGAAAATATGGCATTGCCGTTTTTCGCAATAAAAACTGGAAACACAGAAATAAAAGGCTCTCATCCGTCACTGCACAAATATTTTGAATTCACAAGCGAATTCCCTGGCAGAAGTTTAACACCGCAGATAATTAATAAAAACTCCAGAACGAGTCGTACCAAGAGAACTCAATCGTACTATCGGATTGCTTATGGTCTGTCTGAATATATTGTGTTCCTGTGATGACAGGATAACTTTTCACAATATCACGGCACGTCCTCAGGTGTCGCACAGAGTAGACGAATCCATTTATAGAGGGAACCTGTAATTACACTGAATAAGCAGTGGTAGTAGCCACAAAGTTTGGTCCCATAACTCGTGGGATTGGCGAGGGAATTAAAACAACTTATCAAAAAAAAAACATCAGGTTACGAAATATTACATCTGAGGATGTTTGAGAACAGAATGCTGTGGACAGTATTTGTACCTAGGAGGGAGAAAGTAGTAGAAGGCTGGACAAAACGGCGTAGAGAGGAGCTTCGTGACTTGTACTCCTCGCGAAAGAATATTAAATCAGATCAAAGGGGATGATACGGTTGGGGCAATTTGGCACGCATTGGACAGAAGAGAATGCATAGAGGTTTTCCGTGGAAAAATGTGGATGAAAGAGACAACTTGGATCAAATGAACCTCGATGGAGTTATGATATAAAAATACAATAAAACCAAAAAATCATCTGCCTACAAAACAAATATTGCTAGATGCCAGAAGACACACGTCGTTTCTAACAAAATACCGTCCTAAACTACTGACAAACGTCGATACTTGATTGATATACATTTAATATAAAACATATATAGCTAAACCCTACTGGCTATATATTATACACAAACATTATATTTTATACACTTATATTCATTTGTACTATAGACTGTGAAGTCTGGGATCTCAAATTATAAATTGCAATTTTAAACGTTACCTTTCTATTTTCTTTTGCGTAGGGCCTGACGACGTCTACTTTAGTAGCCGAAACATGTACATGTCTTTTGCAGTCTAAGAATACACGTTGTGTCGATAAACCATTTGTCGATTCTATTGTGATACCAGAACACAACGGGGATGAATAGCCTTAAAATTATGATATAAAATATTTCTTAAAGAAACTGGACTGGAGGGTATGCACCGGATCCATCAGTCTCAGGAACATTATAATGAACATCTGGGTTCAATAAGATGCACGAAATATCTCGACCAGCAGAGGAAATGTTAGCTTCTCAAGAAGCATTATGGTCCATGGAGTTAATTTAGTCAGCTAAACTATACATACGTAAGAATGTCTACCCCATGCCTAATGCCGAACTACGTAGCAGTCTGCCTCATACTTTAGCTACATCAACATTGTCAAGCTGTGACACAGTTCCGTACCAGGTGGCAATTATCAGCCCAACAGAATAACACTTTTCCTGCTCAATTACAGTTAGCCTTTGTATTTACATTCTACATTTTTAACAATTCGCAAAAATTTCCGACAAAATTAGTAATAAAGGTAAAGTTCGCCCTATAACAGGCCATGAAGGCCCGGATGGGGGAGTAGAGGTATAGCTCTACTCTTTCTTTAACCTCGGTGCCTGATGGGGTGGTGGTTAACGCCACACCCAGCCGCTTTACCCAGGGAAAGAGACCCGGTACCCATTGTACAGGAGGCTGGATAGGTCCCAGGACCGGTCTGGACGGGTGCGGAAAATCTCGCCACTACCGGGATTCGATCTCCGGACCGTCCAGCATAAAAATTAATTACATATATTTTTCACATGACATAACCAACACTCCACAGAAACCAAATTACTAAGAGTACGGCTAAAAGAAGATGTGTTACTACAGAATTATGCCACATACATTTGCCATTGTAGGCTCTAGCATGAAACTTTCATGCGCCCGGGAGAGCGGGCCCCCGGGAATTTTCCAGCTCTGCCCTAATTCCTCTCGGACAGTATCATAAAATACAAATGAGCTACTTCCATCCGAATCCCTTCAATTTTACAGCAATAACCGTATGTGATCCATCCTACACGTGTAAACATCGCGTACAAAGCACTTTGAATAATATCATAGTAGCAAAACATTTTTAGTTCGACGATAATCTAATTGCTGGAGCTAAACTTTTTATCAGAAATTAAGCTTGTGCCTCAATCATGACTATTTTTCTTAAAGGTTGCAGGCAAAAAAACATTAAATGCTTATGGAAATCTCGAATTCATTTGCGTAAGTATAGATAAGCAACATTGCACCTTTCAAGTCAAAGACTAAATCATGCCATGATCTTACCAAAAAAGATTTAAAGAAATTCAAACTTTTGAACCAGCACACATCATATCTGCTTTTTTTGCTGACAACTACTGCAAAATTTGAAACCAATCTTGGTGCAGAAATTAATATGAAGGTGTCACTAATGAAATTCAAAGCATAGTGTGTATAAAAGGTTCTTATTCCATGAAAAATAGTTTTCAGTTCAAATAAAGAGCTCCAAATTTGTGCAAAACTATAAAATTCATTCCGAAGATACAAAATATATAAAATGTTCTTTGTTCAACGCTGTTTCATATGCACGCAAATATGCACAGTTTAATGTACAAGACATATGTTAACATCGTTTCCATACCCAAAGAATATAAAATCTTACTTGCATTGCCTGAAACGTATAGGAGCAAAATGTTCAGCCTCCCGTATTTCTGATAAGGGTGCAAATGTGTGTGTGGTAGCGTGCGTGTGTAATTGAATTGCGCACAACCACCTTACAGTTAATGTTTACCGGCCTGGCAGACAGTGCTTTGTACCTTCCTCTATCCTCTAAAAGATAAAGACCAATCATCCACGCAGTAAGGCATTGTGGAATAGGGTGGATAAAAATTCAAAGGTGCCAAAACCCTGTGTGGGTTGTAACAGACGAAGTAGTCCGGACGAGATGACGGAGCTGTTAATGGCTGAATGTCAATTGGATGACTTCCCTCTGCATTTAAGGGCGACATGCAGCGTTGATTCCTTGAAACGGGGCTCTAAAAATAAAATGGTAAGGCCCTCTGGTGGGTGTTCCTGGGAGCCACAAGTGACAGAATTCTTACCAGTGCTGGTCTGGCCAGTAGAACAACATGGAGAATAAAAGCTAATGGCACGTAAAAGAAGAAATACAAATACAGATTTTATCTGAGTCCGTCCAAAATGCATGAAGTCCTTAACGTGGAAGAATGGAGCACAGTATTATGAACACGAGGAGATATGAGAAAAGGGATGTCAAATAACAGATATGGAAATATATATACAATGACTAAAACAAATGAAAGAAAATGACAAGGAGTATACCTGAAGTACATAAATACCACGTGGTTGCGAGCACCAATCTTGCATGCTACTTTCCTACCCCAGTAATTTTTATTTCCACAGACCCGTTAGTATAATGGTTGTTTCATTCTAGTTTTGTAAAGAACGTATTATGTAGACAGTGTCTCAGATCTGCGCTCTTTTGGAATTTTACGCAGCGTAAAATAGTAGTTTCGTAACGATGGTTTCGGGACAACCTATCGGTACCATCTTCAAGGGTCCAGCAGTTCAGTCTCGGATGCTGCGTAAAATCCTCACAGAGCGCAGATCTCATTTACACCGCAGCGGAAGCCTAAAATCACGCATATAGAATGCATAATTTGTCGCACGTAACCTCACAGTATCCGTGCGTTTAACTCTCTATTTACCAGCAATACTTTACACAAAGTATTTTTTTTAATGAAGCAACAGCCCCTAGTGGTCCAGGGCTTACTCAGTATCAAGGCTTCACGATCACAATCAGAGACACCACACTCAGTAGGACTCCTCTGTACGAGTGATCAGCCCGACGCAGAAACCTCTACCTGACAACAAACATCACTCACAAGAGACAGACATCCGTGCCCCTGGCGGGATTCGAACCCACAATCCCAGAAATCGAACGGCCGCAGACCCACACCTTAGACCGTGCGGCCACTGGGATCGGCATACACAGCATGTAGACAACTTATTAAACTACCTCCATACCAAACTTCAAATGCCTAGCCCCAGTGGTTCGTTAGTCGAGACTAGCTCCATCGAAACCAAAGTTAAAGAAAAATTCCGTACAGCCGCCATCAACATCACTTCATCAAAGCTGCATATTCTAACAAGACCTTATTGCACTGCATCATCTCATGATCTCAAACGTAAGTGGCGCTAAGGTCGTTCCCGTCCTACAAATTCGCGCAACTGCCGTGTCCTTATTGGCTCTAAGAAAATTTAAGAGCATAGCGTTGAGATGTCCCCCAATGACATACAGTTCATACTACGTTAATAAAACTGGTCAACTAAATCAAAAGTTGTAACAGGGACAAGCATACTGATGGCATGGTGATTTCGAAACCTACTTCTTTCCTCTTTCAGGATAGAGATTAGGCTAAAGACAGACGTATAAAACTATAACCAAAGATGGTATACAGGCATTATATCATAATATATTGTGTCATAAGTACAGTACTTATAATGACGGTACACGTGACTAGGTTTATATGTGTCGGAGGTATTGTAGGAGTGTGACATCATCAGATTCTGAGCGAGGTTTACACTGACTGCTAACATGAGTGCTGCCAAATATATTTCAAATCAATATGAGATTTGGACTGACTTAATTTGCTTATTTTTGTTACTTCTTTATTAATTTTAGGGCTAAATATCGACTGGACGGTTCGGGGTTCGAACCCCGATTGATCCGAGAGAGTTTCTCTTCTCCAGACCCGTCCAGTCCACCTAGCCTCCTACACAGTGGGTACCGCGGCACGTTTCCGGGGGTACAGTGGCCAGGGCGTGGCTTTGACCACCCACTCCCATAAAATAAGGAAAAAGTGCCTTATTTAAAATGCTGGTTACTTTGGTTAGGAATAGGTTGGTGTCTGAATGACGTCACAGCCGTGTTAAGCCTAAGTTTATCGATATGTATATTCGAGGGCTTCTGAATTCTTTTTCACAAGTTTATTTGAATAATAAAGTTTTGTATTAATAGGAAATAATGATCATATCGAGTTGAAAGTTTCTCACACAAATGAAATTTGGTGTTTCATACCGATAAACGGGGTTCCTTATCCGTTTATTCTACTTAATCAGTTTGCTGTAATTAACGCAATATCATGAGTGTTTCGGAATTCCAAACTTTAAGTACGTAACATACAGTGGAACCCGGTTATAACGACATCAGCTTACACGACACCTCACCTATAGCCTCAAATGTTCTGTGGTACCAATTAATTCCTCACTGTTAACCGTAACATTATACTCCTCGGTTATAACAACACTCGTTTATAACGACACAAAATATTCACTCCCTTTCGCGACGTTATAACCGAGTTCGACTGTAGTGTTCAAGGTATGTATTATTCCTTTACAGTAGAGTGATTACTAAATGTACCACCAGGTTTAACATTACAAAAATTCTACATTTGTCCACACATTTTATGGTCTTCAAAACAAACAGCGGTAAGTCCTCTACACAGCATTAACTGATTGGTTTCTTAGCCGAGACAGCGTGTGTTTAGGGGCGGTACAAACTGAATCATTAAAAATAATTCAGGTTATTTTCGTCTTTAAAGATTTAATAATAAGCGACAGCTACGAAGTATACAGCTCCTGAGTTACTTCTGAACGACTGTTCCATCCTACATAAGGCTTTTTATCTGTTATTTCTTTCCGGAATTCATGGGCTCTGACTACCAGTTACAATACAAGACAATTTTAGATGTATTTTATTTTGTACTTCATTCTTTTCCTCTTTGGCCATTATGTTGATACGTGCCCGTTTCCTGCAACCATATAAATCATGTTATTCCACAAATAACTCCAATTTCTTTCTGTCCCACTCCATACGGTGAAATTACAGTTAGATGCGAATGTACGTATATACGGATTGGTGACCCTGGTTTGCAATCACGTGTTGTGAACTTCGTGTTTTATTATTCTTACGCCCTCACGGCTATAAAAACTCACATAAAACGCGTTTGTTGTCAGATCAGAGGTTTTTATCTTCCTATTATACATACCGCAGGCTAGCGTTCGTGGTCCCTTGAGAGTTTTATGCTCGTAAGACCCATGTCTTGATGTTCCACTGTCGTTTAGAAGTGTAATTTTTACAAATATCTTAGCACTTTTTCCGCAAAGGTGTGACGTCACATCGAATAACTTCATGTTTTATTTATGTTCTGGAAGAACCCGTTTTAATCTGGATTAACCCCGTGAAGAATGTCATTGTTGTAAATTATATATATGATATTCAATTCGTAAGCCACGGATAACACAGCTCGTCTCCATCATGAAAATTAATCCTTTGATGATTGATAGAAAAATAATTTCTATTTATTATAGGGAGCGCCCGAAAAAAATACAGTATATGTCAAAAAGCAGTGTTTATTGACGCTACGGCATGTGGTACATCAAATTGTCACTGTACATTAAAAGGTTAAATCAGCGGCTCTATTAAGTCATTTCTAGGAGTCACCCAATTATGAGATCCTAAGCTACTTAATGACGCTGTTAGAAATACAGGGTTATATACCGTGTAATGCGATGCAAGTATCAGCATTAATGACAAGCAGACATGCGTTTGCAAGAGGTGGGCATACCGTTTACTATGTATATCTACTGATATGAAATTTACTTTGACAGGAAAAAGATGAAAACCTGTCATGGTAGATTGAAATCCTTTACCTTCCGAACGTTACCGCTACACCAATGTGACTGCTGGTTATTCCCACATTTTACGAAATACCGCGATATTGACGTCTTCCCTCCCCGCGTTTTCCAATTCACTCTGTTACCACAATCTGGGGTAAATTAATTCTGCATTGGTAAACCGTTGCTACATAAACCACAAACCACTGAATTTCAATATTTTACATTTATTATCGGGTGTCTCTTTCTTATGTTTAAAAGCACCTGATGTCAGATACTGTCGGGTAAAGCAGGTCAAGCGCTTTGCCTTGGATAGGTCACTGACGAAACGTAGAACTATGTTCAGGAATTTTTCGGCCAAAAGGAGTAAAAAGACGTGTGTCTGCGAAAATTAATTTACTTTCATCAAATCTTGCTTTCAGCTACAACAGGATGACAAATGGTAAAAGGTATACGACACTTTAAACTGTGGTCTAAACTTTCCTTCTCATAAGAGGCACATCTAAGTGCTTTACAATAGCATTTTGTACAGGCATATTCAATGCTTCACTATATTTTAGTTGTAGCTTACATGAGCCCAATTCGACTTATTATTACCAGTCCCTCAGTTTCTTATACCGCCGCTACTAATGTGACTTATATTAGTGCAAAAAAACAAAGATAATATAATAATAATAATAATAATAATAACGATAAAAATGTGTTGACGTATTAAGTTACCAATAAAAGAAACCTACAAACTCAAATAACAAAAGTCAACGAAGAGAAACACACGAAAATAAACACAAACAGATGAAGATGATAAAATAATAATAATAATAATAATAATAATAATAATAACAGTTTATTACCGTGCTGAATCAACAGCCGAGTGGTCAATAAAAGAAAGAGACAACATACAGACACAAATAACAAAGGTCATGAATAGAACACAAGAAAATAAACAAAAATTAATAATAATAATAATAATAATAATAATAATAATAGGCCACTAGTGTAAACTAGGTAATTTTCATTGGTATAAAGAGAAAGCAGCCCACAGAGACATAAGGGAGAGGAGTTAAAGTTCCAGATATTCTTAACCTCTGCATCGCTTAGAGATATGTGCTTAGCATCAAACTTCGGGGGCTCGACCCCCCGAGGAAACAGACTCCGTCCCATTGTACTACATGACGCTAGATGCACACCGGACGTACTGATAAAGACCAAAATCTTCGTCCAACTCCTACACAGTCGTTTTACTAGGCAAGCTGTTCTGGCTCATACTTCCCTTTTGTGTGTGTAAGTAATTTTGGAGTGATATTGGTTACTTTTAGTACATAGCCAATACTACCCTCTAATGAAAATATATTTACAGTTTCAAACGGTAATAAAATTTTTATGTTGGGGGGGGGGGGGGGGGGGGGGGAAGAGGATTCGTGTCGACGCTGGCGATTTTAATGGAATCCGCCATTACAGAAATTTATCGACGGGAATGTTGTTTGGAAGTTCCGTAGAAATCGCTTTGAGAAGCACTGCGCTACACAGCAAGAAAGCTGCCTGTTTTTGTTGTGTCTACTTTTGTTTGCAGTCTCAGCAGCAATTGTTTTATTTTACGGACAGGCAACACATTAGGAAGCGTAAATAAAACGAGACGGTCTGTTCGGAATGTACAGCTTCCAAACGTTTGAGCATAAATGACAAGACCAGTTACAGCTCCAAATTATTAATTCCGCAACTTAGTGATCATATCCTGTGCACAATATCGGCTAATGCAGTTTTTCAAGGTATTAAATTCATAGAACCTAATCATTGACTTCCGTGCAGTCGTCATATTTTTATATGTAATTTTTTTTTCATTTGGCACTTTTCCGCCCGTTGTCGGGTCATGGTTTTCCCCTTTCTCGGGGCTTCACGATCACACTCAGACACACCACACTCGGTAGGACTTCTCTGGATAAATAATCAGCCGGACGCAGAGACCTCTACCTGACAACACACGACACTCACAAGAGACAGAAATCCATGGCCCCGGCGGGATTTTTTTTTTTTTTTTGCCTGTCCGGGGTTTTTTCCCTTTGATCCATTTTTGTACTGTTTTAGATCCTTTCGTCCTTCACGTTCCATGCTACCGTCCTTACAACAAACACAACACAAACATCCATGCCCCCGGTGAAATTTTTTTTTTTTTGCCTGTCCGGGGTTTTTTCCCTTTGATCCATTTTTGTACTGTTTAAATCCTTTCGTCCTTCATGTCACTTTACGTTCCATACTACCGTCCTTACATCAAACACAACACAAACATCCATGCCCTCGGTGGGATTTGAACCCACGATCCTAGTAAGCGAGCGGCCGCAGACCCACGCCTTAGACCGCGCGGCCACTGAGATCAGCTAATTTGTAAAATGCTCGGTGTTAATACAAACACTCTAGACAGAAGCTACGTTTATTGATCTATCTTCTTAAAAAATTTCTATGTCCACTTGCAAAATTTATATTGTCGCCATCAAACGTAAAAATAATAAAGACACAGGGATCACTACGTTCTTTACATTCTGCAATAATAATGTGTTCTAAACAAGGTAAATTTTTGAACATCTCGTAGCAGTATTTTCGCTCTACATTTCATGATACTGAGATTGTTTTCTGCAACCTGTATTTCGTATGTGAATCCCAGTTCATGGGTCAGATTATATTATTTCGCCTCCGTGAGTCACAATACATGCTGTTTCAAGTGAAATTTTCTTTGATGAAGCTAAACACAGGTTCAAGTCTCTGTGCATGTATTGGAAGTAGGATATAGTTTGGATTATACCAGGTCTTCGCTTTTGTGTGATGTCACGCAGCGTTGATTGGTAGTTACCGACGTTTCGGGACAACCTATCGGTGTCTCATCTTTAAGTATCAATCAGTCCAAGACGACTACTTGATACTTGAAGAGAGGACGAATAAGCTGTTCCGAAACGGACGGCGGTAACTACCAATCAACGCTGCGTGACATCACACAAACGCGAAGACCTTATTTAATCGTATAAACGCGGCGAAAGTCTGAAATCACGCACAGATTATATAATTGTGCCTCTGGAAGCCAGGATACATGGTGACTCCAGTAAAATGCTATTTGATGAAGTCAAACACAGGTGGATCTAAAAGTCCCTATGCACCTTTCTGAAGCAGGATATAAGTTAGAGTGGAAGTCACGGGGAATTTACAGTAGGCCTACTTACGGTTGGGACAAGCGGTGGCGCAGTTGGTTGAGGCACTGCGCTACAAGCCGGAACGTCGCGGGTTCGATTCCCGATGGTGTCATTGGAATTTTTCATTGACATAATCGTTTCGGTCGCACTATGGCCCTGGGGTCGACTCAGCCGCTAACAGAAATGGGTACCAGGAATCTTTCCTGGGGGGTAAAGGCGGCCGGTGCGTAGGCTGACAACCTTACCACCTTCATGTGCCGATTGTCTAGAAATCTGAGAGCCTCAACCTCCTGGAACCCTAAGGGCCTGTCCAGGCCTGTAATGGGATTGCTTTTTTTTTTTTGCTACTTACGGTTACAATAAGTGTTGGGAGTGACCCCACGAGCATGTGACAGAGGTCAATTTCGCCACCTACAGTGTTTTATATATGGGACAGCCACTTCGAGCAAAGTGCAGCACCCTTCTTGCACAGCTGCAGAAAAACTCTTCGTTCACCCTGTACATGTTTTGACTTCCACCCTAGTAGCGGTAGACATAAAATTTCTTTATTAATTCTTATTCTTTTCCAGAGCTTCTTTTTGTCTTTAAGATACGGTTCGACACAGTGTCTTGTTTATAGCACGAGAAATTTAGCACGCTTTGGAGCGTTTTAATTCCTGAAAATCAGAGTCCTTTTTTAAAAATCTAATGGTTAAAGGTAAAGATAAAGTAAACTGTTCCCGCTGCACGAAATAGGCATGGGGCAATGGGGGAAATATTTCCATTAAATCCCAATATAGAAGTGGAAGCACTTCAAATGAAGACTTGTAAGAAAGACGATGCCTCGCATCGGAAACTCGTGGCATATGAAGCGGCTGTTTTTTTCGAAAATCGTTTACAGTGACTTCTCGTCACTCAATGTCAGTATGTTTACCTACATTTATTGGAAAAAAAAAAGTTTGACTTGAAAAGGGGACAAATTTATATTTTTAGTAGAGACTTCCGTCGTACCAAATCACAACATAAGATTATATCGATAAAATGTAAAAATGCGAAATATTATGTCACATATAAAGTAGCCTACTGACGTTTGTAAACAACACCAACCAATCAGACCTAGGTACTTGCTTGCTACCCTTCAGTTTGTAATATTTTGTCTTTCTGTCTGCTATTCAGTAATCAAACATTAACATGTAAAAAATACAGTTTTTCTGGCGTCTCTAATGGGTGTGAAACGCGATCTGCCATATAAAGGAAAGAACATACTCTGAGGGTTCTTGACAGCACAATGCTCAGAAGATTATTTGGACCTAAGATATTTGCAAGAAAGACCACTTCGAAGATCTGGTCGTAGACGGTAGTATGATATTAAACGGACACAATAGGAGGGCGCTGAGTGGATTCAACTTGCTCAGGACAAGGACAACTAGCGGGCTGTTGTGAACACGGTAATAAATCCTCGAGTTCTGTAAAACATGGGAATTTCTCGAATCACTGAGCAACTATTAGCTTCTCAAGCGGAATTCCGTTCCATTAACTTAGTAATTATTTCACGTAATGTTAAAGGCATATATCTGTGTCACTCACAAGCCGTGTACACACGTTCGTGAATATTATGCGTTTATGGAGATACACACGGCATGGAAAGCCAATCCCATCTCAAAGCTCCAACCAGACAGATGAAATTGATGGAGTGCAGTTCGGCTCTATTTATACGTTAGTAATGGAGTCAGTCTGGCTGTTCTGTGTTTGTAGAAGCTACAGCAGCCACCTTTCCTGTCTGCAGCAGTGCTGACTTAATATTTTTACCTTCCGCCCTACATTGCCTTCAGTATGAGGCACTAAAAAGAAGGAAGAAAAATATATACAATCCGTGAGAAAACTTAATATTCTGCTATAGTTTGTAACTGATTATGAAAGCAACTTCGTGTCTGCGTCTTAAAAACAAGTTAATTATTCTTAATCTGGCAATAAATACTTTGGTTTTATAGGACTTAAAATACCTATGTTCGCAAAGTCCACCGCCAAATCCGACCCCCAGCCAGGTGACGCCAGTCAAGGTGTTCATATTCTGTTTCCACAGTGACAATGTTAATCTCATCCGTCCATCTACATTTGTCATGCAAATAACTTCTTTCTATGACACCGACTTCAGCTACGAATTTCTCAATTACCCCGTGCTTGTTAAAAGCCTCGCCTACCTCATTTGCCTGTATTTAATAACATGTGAAGAAGTGAAACTTCGAAGTCCTTCGTTAAGTAATTTCATCCAAGCCTATATTAGTTATCTTCCTTGAGCTTGAATACACTCCTCTGAAGGAGCATTCTTCAAGATCACTCCTTTGTAAAAAAGAGACACAATAATGTTTCTGTAGTACCTAACAGCACAATCAGAATACACTTATTTACAACAACAGCATACAATTCCTTTCATTGCACTGCAAAATTCTGAGGGTGGCACATATCGTGGACACCTGAACATATCTAAACCAGAATAAGGGATATTATTCACTTGTAAGCTTATGCCAATCTTAGTGAATTAAAAAATGCATAACGCTGCTATTACCAGTTGTTTAATACTTAAGAATAATCGCGAACAACTTAAGAAGAGACGGAGCGTCACATCCCAGATGACCGGAATCCTCGATTACACTGCACAGTGGGCCAGAATGCGTCAAAACCTGGACAAAATTCAAATTTTAAGTTGTAGTGTATAAGTATTACATGTATTCCATTTGCAAGACAAATGTCCAGTCTTTCATAATGTGCAAGTTGTAACATGTTCAGGCATGCCTGTGCTTGCCAGCGTCTGCTAGAAGTTGGAGTTCAGTCGAGCGCTTGCTTGTGGAGGAATGTGAGGTCGTTGTGTGGTGTTATTTGTGCTTGTGCATTAAAATTTGTGTCATATCTCAAGTAATAGATTGGGGTAAGTAATTTTTATGTTGATACTGAATTCTTTACAACTGTCAATTATCCACCTCCTTATGTGACGATTTATACAATAATGTGAAAAATGAAGAAATTTGCAAATTAGTGATACTTCACGTGGATTACAAAATTACTTCCATGAACTTCCGCTTTGATTCTTACGTTAATATATATTTTGACGAGTGCACAACATTATACAAAAATAATTAATTGCCCTTTCTTGCCTCTTTCGGTTTTATCGCAGTATAATCTGAAACTGTCATACAGTCCCGTTTGACTGCATTTCACGCAATGCATTGCGCGAAATGCAGTTACACCATTGCAATGGTGCAACTGCGTGTTTTCACTAAGTGCTGTTGGTGATGTAAGGCTCATGTAAGTTTGTGCGATGAAATTTCTTTATTTAGAAGATACATTTCTTTGTTTTTAGGCAAATATAGAGAAAAATGCTGACGAGAAAGGATCTTTTTGAAATGCTACAGCAATCTCAAGGAGATGGCAGTGCAAAGATTGAACACGTATTGGATTTTCTCTCTAACCCTGAAGGCAACCGAAATATTTCTCAGAGCTTAGTGAGAAGAAGGATACAGATGCTCTACAATTACTGCAATAAGATATTATGCAGGTGGAATAAATGCAAGAGGACAAGACAAAAGTTTTTAGCTGAGCACTCCGAATGATTAAACCAAGAAATTATCCTACCATCGGAAGAAACTGTACTCGAAATTCCTGCACTGATAAGTCCCCCCAAAACGCCATTTCAAAGCAGTAGTGAGACAAGAAAGCGAAAAAGGTAAATCTTCGGTCGATGTGTCTGTCCCGGAGTTGTCGTACGCAGCCCAAATGAGTTTGCGATCGGCCGGCAAAGAGGATGCAGGACAACTATTCAAAGAAGCAATGGCAACTCCTACTAGAGCCTCGAAAATGAGAAGCGCATGGAAAGTTAAGCAAGAAAATGTGGACATTACATCTTTTACAACCGACGAAGCACTGTCCTTCTTCGTGAACAATAAGCATCAGCATCAAGTTATCAGGTCGAGTGCAAAGCAGAAGAACGCTGACATATATCCGAGTTACAATAATATCAGAGAAGCGAAGCAGCTCTGTTATCGCAGCAAGGAATCATTCACAGTCACTGATACTTTGGCTGAAGTAAAGCTTCAGGATCTTTTCGACCACACAATTTTACGCATAGTACAAGCGCATGAAATCCTTCTCTCCAGGGTCGCTGGAAAAATTATTCAGAAACTTGCCTTGGTTTCTAAATGGGGATTTGATGGTACCACTGGGCATAGTGAGTACAAACAAAGGTTCTCCCGCGAATACAGTGACAGTTATTTGTTTCTAACTTCGCTAGTTCCAAACCAACTATTTACCTCGTCATCAACGGAAGAGAAAATCGTACTGTGGCAGAATCCCCGCCCATCGTCTACTCGATACTGCAGACCCATGCGACTACAGTTTAGAAAAGAGACGAATGAGTTGATTCGGGAGGAAAAGAGCACATTGAAAAGAAAATAAAACTCTCGCTTCCTACTCGAGTGGTCGTGACTGGACAAGAATTTTTCGTATTTCATGAGATGTTGTTCACAATGATTGACGGGAAGGTGTGTAATGCTATCACTTCCACTTCATCAGCTCAAGTATGCTACATATGCAGAGCATCGCCTAAGGAAATGAATACTGTCGATGGTACCGTGAGAAGACCAGTGGACATAACAGCTTTGAGATTTGGTTTATCTACACTGCATGCCTGAATCAGGTTTTTTTTAACACTTTCTACACGATGCGTATCGACTCAAAAATGGCAATCTCGTGGTGACGACGACCGCCGAAAAGTGAAAAAACGTAAAGAAATTATTCAGAAAAAATTCAGAAGTGAGATGGGCCTACTGGTTGACCAAGCAAAGCCTGGCGGATGCGGGATCACTAATGATGGTAACACAGCGAGGAGTTTCTTTAAGGATCCTTCTCACTCCGCCAGTATTACTGGATTAAGCGAGATGCTGATCAGAAGATGTGCTGTTATACTACAGACTTTATCAAGCGGCCATACAATAAATCTAGAGGCATTCGTCCAGTATGCCAAGGAAACAGCATGGCTCTTGGTAAGAGTACCCTTGGTACTATATGCCAGCGAGTGTGCATAAAGTCTTAATGCATGGAGCGCAAGTTTTCGCCGCATTCATGCTCCCAATAGGCTAACTATCGGAACAGGCGGAGAGGTATTGAAGGAAGTGCTCAAGAATATGGACGAATACAGACTTGATGCATTCTTTCTGGTGTGTTCGGATTTATTCCTTACAAACTTGAGACTTTTGCCTCGCAAGCGAACATCAGGTGTTTTAAAAGAAACGCTGCAACTCATATCACTTGCACATCAGCAGCTCTGTGAATCGTCGGACTTGGATGGAACGGAGTCTGGAAGCAGCGAAGATGAAAAGGGCATAGAATATTGTACTTCCCGTCTGGTTTCTTTATTTATTGTGCTTAACATACTGCTACATTAACAATCAGCTCAGATATTCTCTTAAGTACATAAACTAAGTCACACATATCGATCTATTTCCAAGTACCTCTGCTATACGTGTTATAATTAAGTCAATTATTTTCACGTGTGTCAAAGAATCAGACTATAGGTCAACACTGTACAATGTTTCTTCAAGCACTCTAATGTTTTTCCTGCTAGCAAGTTTATATAAAATTCCACCTATGATCTTTACTTCTTACTGCATTCTGCTTTTGCTTAATTTTCCAAGTGAAGTATTATAACTTTCCAGCAAATGAATATAATACTGAGTCGTGGATTAACTGTCTTAATCTGAACATGAATATCTAACATTTACTTGCCGCTTACACATCTCACTGTCTATACTTCTGCTATCCTAGGCAAAGCCCTGGATTACTGGAAAGTCTTTGGTATTTCAGCTGTCGCTTTTAACATAATCGTTTGCTTCTTTGTCGCGTTTTCTCTTTCAAAAACCATTCTTCTTCCATCTTTCCAATTTTATGCACGACAGGAAAACTTTCATGTTGCAAAAATTCATCTCACTGACTAAATAAAGTCTTAATAGTATTTTATTTGTTAAGATATATTTCTTTTTCTTTGGATTGGTCCGAGTCTTCATCTGTAGAATTTTAGGACTCTAATCGGATAAAATCCAATGGGAGAGAGAAAAAATGAATACGTCGCCTCGATGGGATGACGATGACCTGAAATGTCGTGATATGGACAAGTAGGCTTACAGAGAAACCTACAATAAAATAGAATATAAAATGGGTAAGAGCCTTAAAGATCCGATGCACGTAGGCCTTTTTATAATAGAGCCATTGTGCCCCCTTATTCTCTAAACTTTTCTCTCTAGGAAAGAAACTTATCCAAGTCCTACAGCCTTACTAAAGGCCAGGATTGATCTTGGATGATTTTTCCCAATTTCTTCTGCATCCAGCTTGCCCGAGCCCAGAGAGGAATATCCAGATATGGCTAAAGCATCAAACTCATATAATACATGGGAAGACGACTCAAATTCTTTCCTACTCTACATGTGAAATAATCACAAAGTCTACGGCGAAACCTGCGAGGAAGTTAGCGGCCTGCGTTTGTACTGAAACGTGGGAATCGTACAGAAAAATATTGTAAACATAAACATTATTGTGTTCACTATTGCTAAACAATAACTGTATTGCGTAGAAAATAAAGGCAGTGTTGTTCCTGTGTTTGATTAATTATCGCGATGGAGTCATATAAGGGAGTGAAGGTACAGCTACACGCAGTCATATCCTAGGTACGAGATACAATTGAATCGTTAGATTCACATCCCGGCCTCTATAATGCCAAAAAAAATAACCCTCGTTTTTGTTAAAAAGGCAGCTGGGTTGAGAATAAAAAACTTCTTGGTTCTGCCGGGAATCGAAGCACAATCTCTGGACTGTCCAACACGTAGACTAATCACTACATCGACTGAGCTATCCGTGCAACATTCCAATGCGTTACTTTCACTAAGCTTTTTGAGGTTCTTTGTTTTGTGCCTGATCACGTGTCTAGTCGGTAGAATACACACTCAAAAATCAAATCAACTGACTCCAAATGAATGCGAAATACAGCTCTACTTATTAATGTTAATCATGCATCAAAAGCACAAAATTCATCAGACCTGTGGTCAGCTGAATTATAGGAGAACGCAGCATTTAGTGGATTAATAATTACGGGCATATAAAAAATAGGGAGTAGAAAGGGTGTTAGCAGATAAATGCATGGGGCCCATTGTGTCCATGCTACAAAAATCGATGTTCTGTAATAAAGAAATAAAAATTAAAATATTATGGAATCACGGCATTAAGCTGATGAAGGTGAACAACACAAATATGTGATCAAAATAAATGGCGAGTCAGCAGTATATAAAGTAATACGATTTGCCAGTCCTCTAAATATGAAGCCATTAATGGCAGGTGACCGCTTGCAGGGGTACGCAACTTCACAGATGTCAGTATATTTCGTCCGTCTGTCATTTATTTGTTGTCTGTTTGTCCGTCATTTCGGCTTCGAATGCGGGAACTTAAAAAGTACATGGCGACCGAATAAATAAACACTTGTAAAGACAGAAAAGTAGGTGAATATACGTACATTACTGTACAACACTACACATCTTAATTCCCACACATCTGCCTTTCACGTCTTCTGGTAGGCCATTTATTTATTTATTTATTTATTTTTCTATGGCTCGACAGCCCTATATGGGCCTGGGCCTCCTCGTTTCGTCGAGGTTTCATGATCACATACATTAGACACACCACACTCGGTAGGACTCCTCTGGACGAGGGACCAGCTCGTCGCAGAGACCTCTACCTGACAACACACAACACTCACAACAGACAGACATCCATGCCCCCGGTGGGAATCTTTTTTTTTTTTTTTTGCCTGTCCGGGGTTTTTTCCCTTTGATCCATTTTTGTACTGTTTAAATCCTTTCGTCCTTCATGTCACTTTACGTTCCATATTACCGTCCTTACAACAAACACAACATAAACATCCATGCCCCCGGCGGGATTTTTTTTTTTCCTCTAATTCCTGGGTTTTCCCCTCTGATCCATTTTTGTTCTGTATTAATCCTTTTTCGTCCTTTTCATGTCACTTGCGGTCCACAACCGTCTTTTTTTACAACACAACACAAACATCCATGCCCCCGGTGGGATTCGAACCCACAATCCCAGCAAGCGAGCGGCCGCAGACCCACGCCTTAGACCGCACGGCCACTGGGCTCGGGTAGGCCATTTATAATACCATAAAATATTTAATGCATCTTCTCCAGCACAAACTAAATTATGGATAGGAAGTATGAAAGCTAATAATACGTATTTAAAAACAAAAACAAAATAGGCTGAGTTGCTGGATAAAGAAATTCGTATTCTGGCCTCGGAATAATGAGATTCTTGTTAAATAGTAATAACTTAATGCAACAAAAATCAGATGAAGAAAAAAAGTAACCTTTAATCGTCTACTGAAATCGAAGGTCTAAATGTAGGTCCATGTCAGACGTACGTGTCAATATTAAAAGGTAAGAGGTAAAGGTAAAGTTCACCCTACAATAGGCCATGAAGGGGAATTAGAGGTATAACTCTATTCTTTCTTTAACCTCGGCGCTACTTGGGGTGCGTGGTCAACACCATGCCCCGGCCGCTTTACCCCGGGAAAGAGACCCAGTTTCCATAGTAGAGGAGGGTGGGTGGGCCCCAGCGCCGGTCTGGGTGGTTGCGAAAAATTTCGCCCCCACCGGGATTCGATCCCCGGACCGCCCAGCTCGTAGCGAGTCACTATACCGATTATGTCATTCCGGCCCACACAATGATACTATTTTCGGTTATTTTAAGACGCAGCATTTACTGCTTAAATTAGGTTCATTGAATGAAATACTATGAGATAATTGAAATTTAACCTAAGAGATATGCGCATGTCTGCTGGTTCAATGCCATATTTGTCCCACAGAGGATTCTATTATATAGGCGTCAAGCCGACGAGAATCCTTGGCCCTAAGATAAGGAACTATCAGGGGGATGGAGAAAACCGCAAAACGAGGAGTTCCAAAGTTTGTGTTCTACACCAGATGCCATTAGGATGATAAAATCAAGGGTGGTGGAATGGGCGACTCGTCTAGCAGGCATGGCGAAAGAGCAATGCATAACGATTCATGTCCCAAAACATGAAAGCAAAACATGACTTGTTTAGATGGGAGAGTGGAATCATTTAGCTCAAGACGGGATCCGGTTGCGGGCTATTGTGAACACGGCCACGTATCTTCGGGTTCCATACGAGACAGAGAACATCTTGACCAAATACTCCGTTTCTCGACACTTTCTCTGAGTTTTGAATGTGGTGGGTTCGTTATTTTTAATTAAATAATTAATTAATTTACGGTAAAGAAGTGTGTATGGATTGCAGGCTTGCAATATCTCAGGTTCCCACATTGGTGTTGATGAAAATTATTTTTTTTGCAATAGCTCGACAGCCCCTAGGGGGCCTAGGCCGCCTCAGTTTTCGAGGCTTCACGATCACACTCAGACACACCACACTCGGTAGGACTCCTCTGGGCGAGTGATCAGCCCGACGCAGAGACAACACACAACACTCACAAGAGACAGACATCCATGCCCCGGTGGGATTTTCTTTTTGTTGCCTGTCAGGGGTTTTTCCCCTTTGATCCATTTTTGTACTGTTTAAATCCTTTCGTCCTTCATGTCACTTTACGTTCCATTTTACCGTCCTTACAAACACAACACAAACATCCATGCCCCCGGTGGGATTCGAACCCACAATCCCAGCAAGCGAACGGCCGCAGACCCACGCCTTAGACCGCACGGACACTGGGATCGGCGGATGAAGAGTGTAGTCTTATAAAATATGACACCGTGCAAACTAGTACACAGGTCCAATAACTGCTAAGGACTACCCTGAAAATTTACGCTGCGGGTTCCTTCGAAACGTCGGTACCTATATACCATACCTAAACGTCGTCATATTGTAGAAGACTGTAACATGGATATGGCTCATTGCAATGTCTTATCTCTGCATTAGTGCAGCTAGGAAACAAGTGAAAAATGATGGGTTCGTAGATCCGGGCACCATCCCTGATTCAGCCCGAGTCGACGTGTTACAGCTATGTCAAACCGCTCGTTGAATTATAAATCTCAACTAGTCACTTGTATTATCTTTAGTTCAATTAAACTAACATACCCTATAATGTGAACTAATTTTGTGTTTAACGTTTTAAGTGGAAATCAGAGTATTAGGCTATGACGTAAAGGTCTCATTCTATAGCTATTCCCAGGTCAACCTCTATAATGTCAGATTTAGTTTGTTTCACACTGTCATCCAAAGAGTTTAACTACGTCACTTTATTACATATCTTCCAAAATTGTTGGCGATATGATGTGATACTTGTACACAGTTTATTTAGAAACTAAATGTTTATGAAATCGCTCTTTGTTTATTTAAATTTCAATCAGTAAATACAACCGATATATGTATTTATAAGCTAACCGCAGTGAATACGGTACATACTCGTATGTAACTCACTTTCACTGTGTATCTGAACAACGTGTACAAATCATCCATTTAGCGTGCTGCATTATAAAAAGTAAGTGTGATTCTTAGAAATAACAACAATACGTATGCACAACACATAACAATAGGTAAAAGATATTCAATAGCGGTAGTTTGATTACCATGTAACATGGAATAAACATTACTACAGCCACAAAACCAAACACAGCATTGACAAAATGGGTGATTTAGAGATATGCCGTACAAAGCCACTTCGAATGCTTTCTGCATTTATTTTTATGGTTCCTTTAATTATGCTCCCAGCAGACCTGACTATGCGGTGCTGGACCTTTAGTAAATAATAAATTTGAAAGGATGGCGAAAGAAGCGACCGAGGGCTAATTTGAAACACTCTCCATCCGGAGGGACTTCGAATTATTCTGTACCAAAAAACTACAAATTATAGATCAATACTGAAAATTACATTTTCGGCACGGGTACCTATTTTAATCCGCTCGCCAGGTCTACCCATCTCTACCTTCCCAACATACATTTAGAAATACCTGGTGTATTCCTATAAAATTTGGTAATGATCATGTTACTAGAAGGGGCCAAAACTTCCATGGCTAAAGCTTAAATACATAAAAATGTTTGCCGTGCTAATTTCTTGGAGCAATCCTAACAATACTTGGGTTTAAAAACTTGGTGTAATAATGGACGCTCTGAAAATAGATCAACAGATTCTTATACAGCATGGTGCTGACTCTAGATCGGTGTTTGGCTATAGATTTGTATTCGGAAGTTTCTCGTTTCGGCTTATTTCGGCGCTTTCGTGATTAAAATGTTTGTAGTTTCCCCAAAATATCCGCAACGGAATTCCAGGAGATTTACCTTGACATAGACTACGATCATATCATTTCAACTCTATAACTTATCACAATTCATGTTCGTATTCCCACTAATTCCACTTAATATCATCTGTGTTGTTCAAACCGTGTTACTGAGTAAGACGACGGTGATGATAATGATGATGATTTTTGAGCACAGTACTTGTTTTCTTCGCACTACCTTCCGTTTACCTCTGAGTTGTTTTAATCGTATCTCTTCTCGTTACGTACATATTATACAGAGTATACACAAAATAATGGTGCGGTTTCAATGGTGAATAAAGGGAAACCGCACCATTCTTTTGTGTATACCCTGTATAATATGTACGTAACGAGAAGAGATACTTACAAATCTTTAACGTCATTAAACAACTCCTGTGAATAAGATAGTCTAAGGATCCGGTCATCTGGGGTGTGACACTGCTTCCTTGGGTGAATGATTTCCGGCGTTTCGAAGAAACGTATTGCCGTAAGTATCAAGGGTCAAGGCAAATTGGCACTTCAGAGTGAAGGCAATAGGTTCATTCGAAACGTCGGTAACCACTCACTCAACGACGCAGCGTCACATCCCATAAGATCAGAGTCCTCAGTTACATCCCTCTCAAAACCTCAAAACTCTAACGATAGGAATGAATGAAGCATCGTTAAATAAGCTTAAATAAATAATTAACCGCCGTGTGAATACGATCTTATACAAATGACTGTCTAGAGGCAAGACTAACCATTGCGCAACATATATAACAAGCACATCCCTTGCTGCCTATGTCTACAGGGCAAGAGTCCTAATTGAAAGCTGCCAGTTGCTTACCCGTTAAATAAAATTCCCGCCGTGATTTCAGGCTTCCGCCGCGATGCAAATGAGATCTGCGCTCTTCTGGATTATTACGCAGCGTTGAGTGGTAGTTTTGTACCGAAGTTTCGGGACAACCTATCAGTCTCATTTTCAAGGATCAAGCAGTCCAAGAAGTTCCCTGAAGATGGGACCGATAGGTTGTCCCGAGACGTCGGTACAGAATTACCACTCTACACTGCGTAAAATTCCAGAAGAAAGCAGACCTCAAATTTCCCACCTTTCATGAAATCACTATGTTCATTACAGAGTTTATAAAAACTCGCCACCGGTCACTAACTGTGTCACATTTTTGCAGTTAACAGACCTTTATTTTTACGTGCGTTAGCAAAATTGCGAAAAGCGATTATTACCTTCGTCATGTCTGTCTGCCTTCCGTCTGTCTGTCTGTCTCTCTGTCTGTCAGCTTCTCTGTACACATGCAACAACTCTGCTCTCACTCGACGGATTTTCATAAAATTTGATATTTAAGTACTTTTCGAAAATCTGTCGAGAAAATTCAAGTTTGCTTAAAATGTGACAAGAATAACGGGTGCTTTAGTAAATGAAGACCTACGTACATTTATGAATACCTCGCTGGATACTTCGTAGAATGAAAAGTATTTCAGACAAATGTAGAGAAAATCAAAAACACATTTTATGTTCAATAACTTTTTCCGAAAATCGTGCCTTTTATGAGACAATGCGGAAAAATATGGTACAGCCAGACAGTCCACAGATGACAATATAATACGGCGCATGCACTTTACATGCTGGATAACTGAGGCTACAGACACTCAGAATGCGTGATACTTATTGCTTTTCACGGCAACAATGGTAAAGCGAACTGCCTCAATGTTAAGTTACACGTACACTGCCTGTCTTGTTACTACCGAGTTGTCCTGAGTTGTTAGTCGTCTGGCCCTACTCACTCTTGAGTAACGGTAACCATGCAGACTCGAAAGGTATGAGCTACTGCATGTTTTCTGTTACTGCGGCAACTGAAGTCCCGGCCACGCACCCTCTCCACGGTTCTCTCCAGCTGCAACACTTCTCGTTCCAGTTCCCCTACCTATATTCCCCATCAGTCATCTAGTTCTGTTGACAGAAATGCGGCAGTGATAACAATGTGATAACTTCATTACTGAAAAGAGTTTTGAACTGGTTGACATAGGCCTAAATAGCTGGATGAGAATAAAACGGGCAGAAAGTAAGTCACGTGCCAGTCATCCTCGCCATCCACGTGACTATTTTTCTAGGTCTTAGTCATGTTAATGCACTGTCTAACCGCACGAAGTACATTCCATGGTTTTCTTAAGGACTTATTTAAAGACCTTTTCAACTGCCAACATTGCATAGCGTAAAAGAAGTATGAGTATGAAGCATTGGTGGAATTAACCTCACATGGTCCTTTTCGATAAACTTATAGTAGCTTCACTGAACAAGAAACTGACCATGTTTTGTGGAACACAAAGGTTCATTTAACGTGCCTCATTACTGTCCTAAGCCAGATTAGACCAGTCCACTGTGAAACAAACTTCAACAACACATATTATGTTACCGTACGTCTATTCGTGCTTTAAGACAGGCCATAATTTATGCCTGCCTCGGAACACACGAGGCGTAACTGCATGTACGAACAGATAGCGTCTCTCTTTGTAGGTTCTGATGTATTAAAGCTCAACAGAGCCGATGACCCTGGCCATAAATTTATGCCGCAATAAACTACCTTGCATTCTATGGTATAATGTTTCATGAAACCGTTATGGCGACTTTCTTTACTTCCTAATTTAGTTTCCTTTCAATGGCTAAACACTTACCATGAGGTCCGCATTAGTAGGGTGTGGCGTAACAGGCTAAGAGCCTTAGCTTATTTAACGACGTCTTCATGCCTGCGTTGATCACACAGCGTCCAGTGTGTGTATGTCTATGAAAGATCAACTGCAAGGGGCGTGGAAAAACCTGTTACTGTAACATCCCAGAATTTGTCTGGAAGGTCTGAGAGCAACCACGAAATCTGTCAGAATAGTTTGTCTCCACTCTGAAAATCGAACCCGACATCTCCCGAACACTAAGGACAGGGATAATATATTACAATGATTACATCGGCAGTAAGATACCCTGATGAGAAAGCTGATGTAAAAATTGTGTATGTACGAAAAAAAATGTCACAGTAAAGAGAAATAGAGACTATTGAAATATTTTCAATATAAATACGTAGATTTATGAAAGGGTAACAAATTCGCTGAACATATTTTCTAACTTATCTGTCCCCCGTTGTATACCTTAAGATTTTTTAAGTAAATGAAGTTTCTTGAACAATTAAAAATAATTTGTAATTACAAAAACAATCACATACTTTTTGACAATGGTTTCACGTATGTTTTATCAGTTACATTCATTAGGACATTTTCCATTGTCACAACACACAACATCACATAACATTTCGCAAACAGGTAGTTTCCAAAACATGTTTAAAGCATGGAAGAACTAGTAGCACAGGGATAACAACATTCGTAAAGGGCATAAACGTGTTCGTAATGACATAATTAATCCAAATTACACGTTCTTTATTTTCAGCAGTATTTATAATTCTCACACATCCTGCTAGTCCCCTTCACAACGCAGATTACTTCCGCTAAGCAAAATAGTTCTACCGACAGACTCTTACACCTTGGAATTGGTTTCGATACTCAAGTGACAGCTGATATTGAAACAGTAAAAAGTGGTAGTGTTACGACAGCTTGTTGTGATGTAAGTGAAGTAACGGGACAAATGGTGTAGAAATAAAGTGACAAATAATACAAAAATTGAATGATATGTTGCTGATACAAGTAAACACTGGTAGTGAAGTGAAGTGACAGCTTGGAAGAATTAAAGTAACAATATTAGTGGAGCGATTGGTGGCCAATCAATAAGAATGATTAACTGGTGTGTATTGAAGTGAAGCGGAAGTTATGTGACTGAAAGTGTACGAACGAGATCTGTCATGGCGGCTGGTGAAATAAAGTGACAGCCGGCAGTGAAGTGAAGTGACAGCTTGCGAAGAATTAAAGTAACAATATTAGTGGAGCGATTGGTGGCAATCAAAGAATGATAACTGGTATTGAAGTGAAGCGAGTATGCTGGTGACGAACGGAATTGTCAGGCTGGTGAAAAGTGACAGCGGCAGTGAAGTGAAGTGACAGCTCGGAATTAGTACAATTGTAGCATTGTGCAATCAATATGGTTGAAATCAATATTGTCGACATTGTCACTGCAGTGAAGCTCGTGAAGTGACCGTCGCTAACAGTTGTAGTCATTTCGGTGCAATACTTCCTGTCTAGGCACAAAACATTATTGTTCTCACTTCAACTGAGTGCAACAATTGCCGCACGTTCAATACCGTCAGTATATTTTGTAATAACTTAGTCCGGGTCTAGCACTTACCACATTAGAACTATCTCTCTCTGTTGATATACAATGGGCGAATTATTCGTAAGAGTATTTCTACCAATATGAGCTTAATTAGTTTGATTTGCTTGATTTATTGCAAAAGTATGTTGTAAAACAATACCGTGGCCTCTTCAAACAGTTCTCAACTGTAAAGCTTACCAACGCATATTTGTATGGTTTAGCTACACTCTTTACAATAATTGGCTTTTTGTCTGTGTCTGTAAAACAGTTTGTTATAAATGGTTAGGTAGCAGTAGGCGGGAACACACAGATTACTGTGTATCGGAAGCGTATGTATTGAAAATCAGCCACTGAAGAACTTCGTAACGAGACGTCTTAAGATTGAGTACAACTACATACTAAGGCCGGTGTCAGACGACGCCACCCGGGTCGCGCCACTTCCTTTCGTTGCCACTTGCTCCGCGACCCGGGTGGCGCGATCCTAGAAAAGCGGTCCAGTTGAAGTATGGACACCGAAGAGATAGCAGCGCTCGCGTATCTGTCTCTGGTTAGGAAGAAAAAGAAGAACCGGCGATTTTGGGTACATCCTTTTCTAATGGAGAAAATGGTGTCAAGTTTATTTTACACAATGTATCCACGTAAGAAGGAAGATGGAGCAAAATTTTTCAATTATTGCCGTATGTCCCTTGCATCATTCGCTGAACTGCTTGAAATATTAAGAAGTAGTTTGACCCGTCAGGACACCATCATGAGAACTGCGGTTACACCAGAAAATTAGTCTGCACTCTTCGGTAAGTAAATATTTATTGCAAAGTGGTCGCTTCTCGGTGGTGTCGTGTGACAGACTGAATGGAAAACAACTGGTTGACCAGGTGGCGCCACCTGTAAGTAGCGCGCTGAGTCGCGGATGGTCGACCCTCGCGCGCGACTTGGTGGGTGGCGCCACCTCGTATGACAAGAGCAATTAAAATGTTCTTACCCACTGGGTGGCGCCACCCGGGTGGCCTCGTCTGACACCGACCTAAGTGTATTCCAAAATATTCAGTGGTGTGCACGTTACATAAATCCGCACCCTGTAAATAGTCTTTTATTTATAAATTACGAACTGTAAGTTTAAATTCGCTTCTGTTCCTTCAGCTTTCCAACTGACCAATTTTCACAAACTTTGGTAAGAACATCACTCCAAATTCGTAGTCTGACTTCCTACACTCGGTAATAACATGACGGACCAAAGAATTGGTAGTGTGCGAGCCACACTCCTAACACCTAACAAATTACGTACAGTTATCCACACTTGTTTGAAAAACACGAAACTTTGTTCAGCTGACTCTTCCGCAAAATGCGGAACAACATGGCGTCTGAGTGAAATTTCAATTTAGTTTTCATTTCAACAGTTATAACTAAGGAACAAATGGAGTTAGACAATTTTAGTTAGGATAAGCTATAAACATTCCTACAAACGAAGAGTACTGTCATCACGGGTGACGCCGTGTAGTTTGTAACAATTTCATCGAATCTTGACTTTAGGTTTCCGCCGCGACGCTGATGAGATCTGCGCTTTTCTCCTCGGACTCTTGACCCTTGAATATGGGAAAGATACGTTGTCCCGAAACGTCAGTAAACAATCACCATACGACGCCGCGTAATATCCCAGAAAAGCGCAGATCTCAAATTCACCGAATTTTCGGAAATCTTCTGCCTCCATCTTCAGGGGGTTCTCCCACCCTGAAGATGGAGGCAGTAGGTTCCTCCAAAGTTCGTGTAAGTTCCAACTACACTATATGGCCTCAGATCTCACAAAAATACTTTCATAGACACTACCGTAAGAAATTCAAATGTCGGATTCCTGCATACCGTTACGTATAATCAGCTCGTTACAAGTCAACAGCTACCAATTCTTCTTAAATGGATGGTGATTATGATGATAATAATGATTGATGACTATGATAATAATTACAATAACATTAGTCCCTAAAATAATGATGGTGTACAGTACGAATTTTTTACCCTATTATACTTAGATGCTATGATTTTTAAGCACCAGCTCAGCATGATAACCCTTCAGCTAAATAGCTAAAAAGCTTAAGTTACATATTCACTCATCCCGTAGTCTGTCTTACGACAGGTCCGTAGTCAAATCCAAAGCGAGTCTCCACAGGGTGCTATCTAGTGCTTCCTCTTTCTATTTCCAGTATATTTTTTTTCCTTAAGGTTATCCAGTAGCTGCTTACGTCTTCTTCCTGGTCTTCAAGTCATTTATATCCTACCCTCTAACTTTCTTCAATCATGTGTTTTAGAAGGCATATATGACCAATCCAGTTAGCCTTTCTTCCTGTTGTTGTATGTAGGAATTCCTCTCCTCCTTGTCTCAGTGTAATACTTCTTCATTTCTCACACGATCGGTCCAACCGATCTTCTCCATCCTTCTCCAGCATCACATTTCAAAACTTTCCAGGTATTTCTGATCTACTTTCCGAAGTGTCCAAGTTTCAGCACCATAAAAAGCTATGCTCCAAATTTAGCACTTTACTAGTTTCTTCCTTAAATTTAAGTCCAGTTTGCTGGTGAAAAGATTCTTCTTTTTGTTGAATGCTGCTTTTGCCATTGCAATTCTGGATTTAATTTCACATGTAAACCTTACATCATTTGTTATCATGCTACCCAAATAATTGAAATATTCCACATTCTCCAATTGTTTTTGATCTCTCATAATTAAGTTACATATATGTAACACTGAAACACAAGAGTTGTGTAGCTGTAAATCTGCGTCATGAGGAAAGAAAATAAAGCCTTTATTACGTAAGACAAAGACTATCAAAATATTACTTCTTCATGTCTTTTGCGGAAGGCAAATTGGTACAACTGGCAAAATACTAAATAGGTGCGATAACTGCAGTAGCAAGTGGGGGAATCTGATCACAGACACATATATATAATTTAAAGCCTTCACGTCGACTAAACTGAATAAAATGTTCTCGGGCTAGCAACCGCGTCAGGTTGCTTAATGGTGGGTAAACCAACGTTTCGAGGACCATGTCTGCCCTCTGATGACGAGGACAGACATGGTCGTACCTGATTGGCCTTGGTGCTTTTTCACAGATTCTGCAATTCATAAAAATATAGTGACCGATTTAATCACATAACAAATGTCAAAGTGCCCGATTATAAATTACTGCTACTACTATACTACTAGTTTCCATAATAAAATGCCATCAGTTACGTTTCCAGACCCTTTATTAGGCTAGTTTATACATATTATAAACAAATTAAATTTTAAGATGGGCTATATTTGGACAATCAATAAAAATCTATTTAAGAAACATGCAAAGCAAAATGTTTACTGTACCGAGACGACTGAAAAATTAGTTCCATAAATGTTTACTGTATACGGTAACGGATTCAATTGAAGTAATGTCAACAGCGAAATTTGGATAGATTTACGCTCACGAACTTCCTATTATGCTTTCACTTCATACATATCTCAGAAAAGACTACTTACTCATATCAACAGTTTGATACTGACACAGACTATACCAGAATTTTCGATCAGAGTGACCGCCTGGAACACTGGGATTGTGTTTTCAAATTCTATTCTGTGAACAGATATAGCCTTCTCCTGCAGCTTTCCTGTATGTGTCGTGCTTTCAGATAGAAGACTGTGACAGGCTGATCCTCGTTCAAGAAGTCCTACCAAATGTCTACAAACAAGATACAAACCTGTGCCGCATTGCCCTATGCACCGCCGCAGGGATACAGGCGCTAGTATAAAAGTTTGAATAACTGGTCTTATGTCTAACGTTTTTACGTATTTTCCTTCGATAAAAGAGGCTTCTCTTCCCTTTTTCTGTTACTGAAAAGTCAAGAATTTAGTACAGGTTACCATAACCTCCTTATAAATTTTGATGAAGTCAAAGCAGTTTAGCATAAACAATGCTATAACAAAAGGAAAGGCTTATTTTCTAGTTTTCTTTGCACATCTTCCCTTGGAGTAGGGGCACTACTACACTTGTACGTTATTTATAATGGTGCCCTGATACCCTGCAAAACAAAATCAAAGTACTATTATTTCAATAAATCAGACTGCGACTTTATAGACACCCTTTGTTTTCTTTATTTATGTTCCATCCGCGTCTCCTTTCCTTGGTATTTTATACTTTCTCAACACGTCTCATCTTTCTTGTCATTTTTTTCTCAGTCCGTCGGAAGCAAATGGCCGCCTTCGAAAAACCTTAACCGTCGGTTCACTTCACTTATGTCAGTTATTAGTTCCAAGCAGGAACGTCATCCAATAGACGCTCGGTGCGTGTGCTGTGAACGAAGCACGAATACGCCACTTCCCTGTGTATCGACAGAGCTGCAGTTCTTGGGTTCGTGTCATCGTGTTTAAAACTGAACGTGTGTCTGTGCATAACCATCTTTCGTATAAGTGCCGTAGTTTCATATATATATATATACTTCCGCAGTCTGTCTTACGACAGGTCCTTAGCCTCTTCCAAAGCGAGTTCTCCATAGGTTGCGATCTAGTGCTTCTTCTTCCAATTTCCAGTATCCTCTCTTTTCTTTAATGTCATCCACTAGCTGCTTACGTCTTCTTCATCGTCTTACATTCCTGACAAACATCGCAGTTTTTATAGTACTTAATGTTACTCACATTTCGTGCAGTTACCTTACACATACAAGCAATTTTTACGCTCTTACATGTTTCGGCTACTTACTGTAGCCATCATCAGGGAGACACAATATTACAAAGACTTAATCAGCTTGTTGTACCTCGGTAAATGGTATATATACATCAGCGTTTTACAACAATCATTCGATGTACAGCATCATTAAAATTATTCAGATTAAAATAATGTATAGGCTATAATTAAAACATAAAATGTTAAAATATAAAAGGCTGTCTCCAAACAGCTTACAGTATTAAATATCTCCTGTTTTTATGGAGTGGTGACCCAGTGTTTTGATACCCGATGTTTACTCCATGATTGATCGTAATGCAAAACACGTAGGAGAGTAAAAATTGCTTGCTGCTGTGGTTGGAAGTAAAACTTGTATGTGTACAGCAGGTTTAATGAAAAAATCAAGGTTTTTTGTAAAATTATAACCATCTTGGAACTGAGAAAAACCAGACAAATCATGATTCAGTTTAGCTGGCCTAGAGGTTTGAAACCAGGACTTTTCGAATACGAAGGAGTATAAAAAATTCTACCTGATATTCCGACCCAAATATTTACCCGTTCTCCCGCTAAACACAGAATAATACGCCGTAACACTTGTTAAACGTTATTCCAAATAATTGCAGAATAATAGCATTATACATTTTTTATTTTTCTATAGTGTATCCTTTACTTGTTTCGGCTAACTTTAGCCATATTCAGGGAGGTTATTAACACACAGGAATTCTCAATTTGGTGTAGTAACGTATCGTAGACATCTGTTATATTTAAAATATTTATCAATATTATATGTATGCATAAACTAAAATCAGGTTAAAAATATTAATGAAAGTATAATATTCAACCAAATAACACTTTTTAAATAACACATGTTCAAGTAATATTGCAGTAACTGAAACAATTAAATTGTAATTAGTCTTTGTTAACTTTAACTTAACAGAGTAGATTATTCAAGTCCAAGATAATGAACACGGAATTTACGACGATAAAAATGATTATGCTCACATTCTTCTTGGTCCTCAGACTTCCATTAAAACAGCAAATACAAAAAGCAAAATACCGTCGCTGGAGAAGGCACAGTTCTGTGTGTTGTGTGTGGTTGAGGCTATATGTATGTGGGTGTAAGGAACTGCTGTGTATACAGTCTGGTGGTTTTTCTTCTTTGGTGCAGAGAATTTCTCAAATATCTCTCCAGACGGCGGATGAAGTTTTCCTTCTCCGATTACTGCAAACCGGACAATATGGCTGGACGTAAGAACATAGTTGGTTTTGCAATGGAAGAATTGTTGCGGAGAGGAAATTGCTGTGCATAAAATGTGTGTTGCCAACCTGATACTACCAAAGGTTTCCAGTCAAGAATCTGCAGTTGATTTCCAACTGTGTCTGTATTACTTGTACAGAATGATGGAACTAAACTGTAAGAAAATAATGTACAAGATATGCAATTTTGAAATTAAGAGAAGTTACCTAAAGGTCTTAAGGAACGAATCTGGTGTTACATGTAAAGGTGAGGAAGCTCGTCAACAGCATATACCACAAAAACGTAATAAAAAACAGCTATGAAATCCTCTAAGATTATGGAAAATTTCAAATATATTTGGGAACGGCATTAATGAATCAAAACTGCACTCGTTATGAAATTAAGAGCATATTATATTCTTAAAATGCGTGTTCCACTCGCGTCAAAAACTTGCGCCTTCCTGACTGTTATCCCAAAACGTAAAAGTTAAAATACAGGAAACTAAAACTTTCTTCTTCTTAGAAGCTTCGACGCTTGAATATGAGATCCCTACGAGGCCCAGAAAAGTCGGGAACGAAATACTAAGTGATGCAGCGTCATAACTGGTAACAATTAATACTTCAACTTCGCTGTTTTTTGTGTGTGCGTGCGCGCGCGCGCCTGTGTGTGTGTACATGGGTATGAGTGTGTATGTAAGGGTGTGTGTGAAACTTGGCCTCTGTCTATGAGATATGTTCCTAAGACAGATAGCTCGAGAAGAGGGTGCTGGGGAGAACACTTGGACCTAACAGGGATGACGTAACACGACGCTGCAAAAGACTGTCAAATGAAGATCTTCATAATTTGAACTCTTTTCCATTTATCATTACGATAAATCAAGTGATGGAAGATGAACTGTGTAGGGTCTGCAGCACGAATTGGAGAATACAGAAATGAAAAGAGGGTTCTGGTGGGGAAACAAGAAGAAAGTTCTAAGACCTAGGTGTAGCAGGTAACATGCTATTACAAGATAGGCAATGTGTCTATAACGTAACATTGTGGCGCGTGCGCATAACCGGTGTTGCAGTGGAAATGCAATAATGCATTTTGTGTTTGTTCATATTATTTCATAAACCGCACTATTTTCTAGAAAAAATTATTGGGCATAAAATGTGTTTTGATTTTCTCTACAACTTTTTTGTAAAACGTTTCTCATTCTGAAAATAATTCAGAGATATATTATCATAAAGTTACGTAGGTTTTCATGCAAAGTGCCCTTTATTCTTGTCTGATTTTAATTAAATCTGTATGTTCTCGACAGAGTTTCGAACTATCCTCAAATACCAAAGTTCATGAAAATCCGTCCAGTGAGATCCGAATTGTTCCATGCGGACAGACAGACGGAATTATGGATATATATAACGAAACTAATAGTCGCTTTTCGCAATTTTTCGAACGTGCCTAAACGTGTAAAGGAGTCTCCCGCCAAACAGTAATGGAACTTTGACAAAAAGTATTCTATATGACACGATATGAGGTAAAAGGCAACACTGTCAGTACATGGAGCTCAGGCAGCGTGCAACCAGGCCCCGCACCCCAACAAATGGCAACTTTACTCGTACCGCATTGCCTAGTTCATTTGGGTTTTCTCAGCTGTAAATGAACAGAACTTGATAAAAGCACTTACAAGAAGTGTTAAATCCACAACTACAGATTGTTATTCTATCCTTAGCTTTAAGTCCATACCGTTGGTATTATTCATTTCTTCCGCAGTCTGTCTTACGACAGGTCCTTAGCTTCTTCCAAAGCGAGTTCTCCATAGGTTGCGCTCTAGTGCATCTTCTTCCAATTTCCAGTATCCTCTCTTTTCTTTAATGTCATCCATTAGCTGCTTACGTCTTCTTCATCGTCTTACCGTCACTTCTATCCTGTCATCTAACTTTCATTTAATCATGTGTTTTAGAAGGCAGTTCCTACGCAAGATGTGACCAATCCAACTAGCCTTTCTTCTTTTTATTACGAGTATATGTAGGATATTCCTCTCCTTCTTGACTCTTTGTAATACTTCTTAATTTCTCACACGATCGGTCCAACTGATCTACTCCATTCTTCTCCATCACCACATTTCAAAACTTTCCAGGTATTTCTGATCTACTTTCCGAAGTGTCCAAGTTTCAGCACCATACAAAGCTGTGCTCCAAATGTAGCACTTTACTAGTTTCTTCCTTAAACTTAAGTCCAGTTTGCTGTTGAAAAGAGTCTTCTTCTTCTTGAATGCTGCTTTTGCCATGACAATTCTGGATTTAATTTCACGTGTACATCTTGCATCATTTGTTATCATGCTACCCAAATAATTGAAATATTCCACATTCTCCAAATGTTTTTGATCTATTATAATTTTTATTGGGTAGGGTTGCCTTGAAATTCTCATTACCTTAGTTTTTTCCACATTCATTTCCATTCCATAGCGTCTTCCAATTTCAATTAGTCTATCAATCATGCCCTGTAGTACCGTTTCTTCCTTAGCCAGCAGCCCAAGGTCATCTGCATATTTCACAGTGCGAATTACTTGTCCTATTTTGACTCTCCACATCCTTCAAGAACTTCCTTAGTAAGATATTCGATGCATAAGTTGAAAAGAATCGGTGACAAACTACATCCTTCCTTACCTCCTCTTCCAGTCTTCACACTTTTTGTCTGCCCCAGATCCAGTCGCATTTTAACACTCTGCTCCATGGTCAATGATGTTACTTATATCAGTACAATAAAAAAAACCGAACACAACTTTCCCCCAGATTATCACGTAGATGATCGAAACATGTCGGAAAGCATTTATAAATAAACACACATATACAAAAATAAGTTGCGTTGCATGATTTTATTTTACTTTACTTTACTAGTAATGTTATTGTGTCAACTGTTGTTTCTTCAATGTACATTTATTATTGTTGCTTATTACCTTAGTACGTAAAGTGTATCGGGCAACAAAGGGGAATCAATCTAAGCCTCAGTTTCTTTGGCCGCGGGCGTAATGCAATTTTCTTTCACGTTTCTTCCCTGCCGGCAGAAAAACACGATTTACCCTAACCAACACAGAGCACATTATATTTAAATCACTTTCTTAAAGAAAAACAATATGGGCCCTTTACATAGCGTTATTGTCCATTTATGTACACATAATTACCATGAAGACTGTCTTCATTCATAAAGTCATCCCAAATTCCCTAATGTGTTTAGCATATGGGTCTTCATCTCAAGCTGTGGGCTATACTTTAAGTGAAAAATTGTATGCTGTACCTGCACAATTACGTACAAATGTGAGACAATTTAATTACGTGAGATGTAACGTGTGTTTCAAATGCTTTTCCCACTACCTGCACATTGTATGGAACTATTAGACTCTTTTCTCAAGACACCTGCAAA
Organism: Reticulitermes speratus; assembly: GCA_021186555.1. Lineage (NCBI taxonomy): Eukaryota > Metazoa > Arthropoda > Insecta > Blattodea > Rhinotermitidae > Reticulitermes > Reticulitermes speratus. The sequence goes on along the minus strand of JAJKFL010000031.1, from coordinate 10,086,401 downwards.
CCGCCTCCTTTACTAAGCTCTCCCTAGCCTACTTTAAAGTTCTCTCTCCAACCCCACCCACTCAGCCTCGGCGAGTTACAGGCTATAAATCTTACAAGTCGCAAGGAAATATATAGATTCTCTGCTCCGGCTGCTCCTGAAACATCTCGAAAGTGTTTCGAACTAAAGCACCATTCACGACTTCCCATTATTACTAAATATCTTAAAGTATCTCCTTTTAAACATAACAACACAGTAGATCTATTTCCCAGCTTTCAGACAATTCAGCAATTCTGAACTTTTACTGTAAACCAGAGTTTATCGGCTGACAAATTTTGTGAATGTGATAAAATTTTCACAGGCGATACGTAAAAAACGTGCAAATTGTGCTAGATCGTATTTTCTCCATCAACACAGGAAGCAGCCTCTAAAGCGTCGGAATGATGCGGTTCGTCTGTCGATAACCGTAATCTATTGTCGTCGCCCAAAGCCAATTTTCACGAACGTTCAAGCCACTACAGATTTTTTCACATACACATGTTTGTTTGCAATCATAACAGTACATATAATCAACTGTATTAACAATTTATTTTTCAGGAGGTTATCAAAGTGGTATCTATGAAGGTTTAAATTATTCTAGGATGTGACATCATACAGGCTAACCGAAATTTATTACTGTTTCGGAGGGATTTGTTGCCTCCATTTTCGCAGGAGATATTGAATTTGCATGCCGCAAGTTCCACTCAACGTTGATAAATTTCTACCAGACTAAACTGGCGCCACATCTCATTATACCACTATCGTCACTTAATTTTATTAAGAAGAAACTTGTGTTTCGGTTCTATAAATTAAGTATTTAATTTATTATAAGACGCCTGGTGTATTTTATTTCGTTCAACATTTAAATATCCGCACAGTCTACGTATTTTAACAGCTTACCACATTACGTGCCACTAAACAAAATTATGTTGCTGAAAGCATTAACATTTCTTCAGCGCATTGCTATAGAGTTCGCATAGGTCTATTCAATACTGTGAATAATCAGCCGGCGTACATCCATTTTGTACGGAACTCGCTGCCTTTCCTGAGGTAAATGCAAAGCAATTCCTATACAGGCTTTGAGGGCTCCAGGAGTTTGGGGCTCCCCAAATTTCTAGACAGTCGGCACATGAATGTGGCAAGGTCGTCAGTCCGACGCACCGGCCGCCTATACCACCAGGAGATACACTTGGTACTCAGTTCTGTTAGAAGCTGAGTCGACCCCAGGATCATAGTGCGACCGGTAGGAATAAATCACTGAAAAATCTCAATGACCTCATCAGAAATCGAAGCTGCGACCTTGTGGCTTGTAGCGCAGTGCCTCGAAGACCGCGTACCCCTGTTTTTAGAGTATTCGTCGCATAATGAACGTAGGGGTTGAAGAGTACCGGATAAGAGGGTGCAGGTTAATTACCAACGGTCAAATCAGAAACGTGCAGCAGGAAGCTGTCGTTCTTAATCAAATGTCTGTATTATTTTGGACAGCTATACCAAATTACCAGTCTGTAACTTTCACGAGTTACTACTTCTTTGTACCAAACAAGCAATGACTCAGAATATGAGACTGACAAAAATTGATACTCGGTACACCCATAAGGCGTTTGTTTAACTATAATGATAGACACACTGTCCCATTTAAATGTAACAGCTATATGAAAACTCATTTCACATACAGCTGGATAGTAGGCTACGTACTTGATAAAAATACAGAAAATATTATGTTTCTATATGCAAAGTATTTAGTAATTTACAATGTACATTTCAAAGAACTACCTACCTAAATTTTTCCATCCGTCTTTGTAAATGTATTAGTGACACGTGGCAAAGGCCTTCTCTAGAATCTTTACTGTTTGCGTCCCGCTGTGCTATATGATTAATACTTATATAATATAATAATATACTATAATAATAATATAATACTTATATAATATAATAAGATTAATACTTAAATAGACGTATAAGTTTCCTTATATGCACAACAATATTTTATTATTATATGTAAATATAGTAATTATAACAAATACATTATCTTTAATACATGTTTCTACCTCTATAGGTCATCTTGAGGTTTATTCTATAAGGTAATGAGGTTTTTGGTTTTGTGTATCCTACATAAGTGATCACAAGATTACATCACCAACAGATATCAGGTACGTATGATATACAAAATCAAGAAACCTCATTACATAATCGAACAAACCTGAAGATGACCTATACAGGACGAAACATGTTACATACAGAAACCTGTACCTCTATTTAAGTGCCTCCTCTAGAATATCACAAACGCTTGGCCAATCAATAAATTCACTGCTCTTATGAAACCTAGAGTTTCGTTATCCTCTTCACAAGAGTCTACCACTGCACCATATCCTGACTCAGTTGAATCCAGTCCAAACACTTACACCCTGTTTCTTCATTACTCCCATTTATGCCTAGATCTCTCATATAAAGTCTTCCCTTAAGGTGTTTTAACTAAACTTCTGTACACATTTCTCAACTCCCCCACAAATGCTACATGCGCTGCCTCTCTCACTCTACTTTACTTGATTACCCTATTGATATCCGATAAAGAGGAGATACTCCAAAAATTCCTCACTATAGGTTTCCTGCCATCCATTACTCTCACCTCTTAGCTTCAAATATTCTCCCCAGTAACGCAGTCCCGAATGCTCGCAATCCACCGCATCTCTTCACTCAAGCTGTGAATTTAGTGTCACTCACATAAAACAGCAGCTAAGACGATAATTTCTGTGTTTTAATTTTTAGGTTTTCCGTTAGTAGATTAGAAGATATAACACACCGAACAAAAGGCGAACAGACATTTCTGTGACAAATCTTTGTGAACTTGATCTCGACAGTGATATTATTCTTCCCTTAGGACGGAGAGAGCAAGTTCGTCACAAAAGAAATAAGACTTCTCACTCCTCTACTATATGACTTTTCATGTCCCTCCCATGGGGAAAACCCTCAAGAGGGCAGTTCTTGTTTATACTCCTCATCCTTGAGACCCCAAAAAGGGCAACACTCTATCCTGGTTTCTTACATACACATCATAGTTTCTAGTGACTCCGACTGGGCTACATACACTGTGACACACTCCTGGCTTTAACAGGCCACCTTCCTGTAAACCTAACAACTTACGTATCACTTACGTGTCAGCATAGACCTGATACTTCAAATCTGCAGATGGTGAACACATACTCTTCCAAAACGCGTGTTTCAACCTAAAATACTGCACAAATTCAAAATACAAAACACCACAGTCTTAAATGTTCCTGCCGTGAAAACCTAAAAGTTATATGGGTACATTTATCAAATATATTTATAAATACGTTTTTGGAAACCTACATCTTAATGCAACCCTCCAAGCATCTTGCGTACTAGGCTCTAAAGTTTTATAAATTAGGGTTATCATCATCATTGTAAAAAGAAAGCTGAATTTGTTTCGGGCACCAAAATATTATTTGCCAATTTATAAAAATTTCAATAAGAAATAATCCAATACATGAATAATATCCCCGTGAAATTTTACGATCAATCTTGGATTACGTCGTTGTTGTTTATACTTAAAATATTCTCACCATAGCCATGAAGAGAATAAAATCAAATGTAACTGTTGAGTAATGTTTTCCGACATGGTCCAACTTACCTACTTACGTGTCTAGCTTACTTCATGTAAATCTACGGCTTAATTATAAAATAACTGGCACAGGCACAGGCACAGGCACAGGCACAGGCACAGAAGCATGGAGCCCTCTAGAAATCAGTGTTAACTTTTTAACACCTTACCGATATGGTGCACCATATAAATATACATCAAATAATGTGTGTGTGTTTTTTTTTTGTGGTGAAGGGCCCCGCAGCAGATGCTACGGACGCACCTCAGTCTAGAGGCTTATTGTGCAACCCTGTGATGAAGATGATTAGTTTTTTTTTTCGTTTTTTCGTGTAATGGAGCACCGGTGGAATGAATCTGACAGAGGAAAACCGAAATACTCGGGGAAAAACCTGTCCCAGTGCCACTTTGTCCACCACAAATCCCACATTGACTGACCCGGGATCGAACCCGGGCCTCCGCGATGAGAGGTCGGCGACTAACCGCCTGAACCGTGGTACGGCCACGCTATGTGTGTTTATTTACTAGTATTACAGAGATTACAATAGAAGAATGATAAAAGAAGTGAGAAGGTGTAAGTTTCATGAAGTAACTTTTCCGCATATGGTCACAAAGGACGTGGAACATCACGAAAGTTCCCACTCAGGCCCTAATACACGCATAAAATGTAAACCAAGTACCACCAGAACGCAGACATACTTTATAAAAACTCCTAATGATCCTGTTTGTAATAACTTACTCGTTCTGAAACCCAAGTTTAGCAGTAGAGTGTGCACGCGAAACGTCGGGACTATAGGCAACTTCTCCGGCATGACTGCGAAGCGTGTGAACTATGTAATACGAACTGAACCAGGTTTTCCACAATCCTAGCCCGGTAGTGAAGCAGCTTTAGCTCTCAACTGCAGCTTTACTCTTTCATGGGTCACAGTGTTGTTTTAGACAAAGCGGACCCACACTGTACCGGCTTAAACAAAACCGAGTGCGGGGCGGTTAACCGTAAGGCTGGCCAATTCCGGGGAAAAAGTAAATAGCGAATTAAAAACGGAAGCATAGAAGGAAAAATAATTAATAAAATTTACTCACCATGACAATAGGTAATGTCACAGATCCAAGTAATAATAACAATATTATTATTATTATTTTGTCTTTAGTGCAACCCCGGCATGGAGCCTCATGGTTGAGGTTTCTATATCACACACAAATAGACATACAAACACACCTGGTAGGACTCCTCTGGACGAGTGATCAGCTCGTCTCAAGAGGCCGCTACCTACACAAAACAAACACAAGAGTCGAACATCCATGCCCTCAGCGGGATTTTTTTTTTTTTTTTCCGGGGTTTTCCCCCTTTGATCCATTTTTGTACTGTTTTAAATCCTTTTTTTTGTCCTTCATGTCACTTTACGTTCCATGCTACCGTCCTTATACAACAAACACAACACAAACATCCATGCCCCCGGTGGGATTCGAACCCACGATCCTAGTAAGCGAGCGGCCGAAGACCCACGCCTTAGACCGCACGGCCACTGGGATCGGCTGGGGATTCGAACCCGCGATCTGTGCAATCAAGCGCCCGCAGACCTACGCCTTAAACCGCACGGCCACCGGGATCGGCTAATAATAGTAATAATAATCATCATCATCATCATCTTTAAATTCTCTAAAATCAAAGTAACTGCATTTATTAAATCCATTACTGAATTTATATTTTCGCCTGTTATTAGTTCAGAATCAAGGCAGTTAACCTGTTAACGGAGAGGCAGTTACAATAGCCCAATGTATTCCAAGAACACACAAAAAGTGCAGGCTGACATGGCGGGAACTCTCTACGACTAATACACGGAAACTGCGTGGTTCGAATCTCGGCCGTCACACCGGCTGTTATGGCTAACGTAAGTTGTAAATTTCTCATTCCCTCTAAGCAAATTCCGCGATAATATCACGATTATATAAGAATGACTTTATGCCAGATCTTTTCTAATTCATCGGTCGCCCTATCATGTGATGCTATACATTCTCCTATGTTGACGGCGTCGTTAAATATCCAGGTATATACAGGGCATACACAAAAGAATGGTGCGGTTTTAATAGTGTTCACTATTAAAACCGCACCATTCTTTTGTGTATGCCCTGTATATGTAGGTATATATTACAGGAGATGTTTACAACACTGTTCGTACAAGAGTCACCTGAATTATAAGTCGTACCAGTTAAATAACAGACCTGAAACTTTGTACAGCAATTGGCAAAGCAACGAGTACGTCCATCTTCGATCACGTGGCTACTTCATTCATCACTTTTTCGCCAAACACTTTTTTTTTTGTAGCTGCACGCCTTAAATACGGTCTTGAAGATTAAAATCTGTTGGAATAAGACACCGGGTTGACTGGTAATTAATTATCGACTTCTCGAAAGAATTTGCTGCTCCATCTTCGGGGTAGTTACATAAAAATTAACTTTCGAATCACGTAACATTTTGTTTGCATCTCAAATTAACTGGAAATGTACTCAGAAATGTAAACAATGATTATTGGAAGAACTGGAAAGTTTTAAGACAAAACACTGACTGGTGACGAGAGTTTGATCCTTCAGTAGGATCCAGTAAAAAACAAAATCTTAAATTAAAAATTCAGATTCTCCCTGTTCAAACACTGCTGATGTCAAAATTGGATGTAAGAGCCCCTAATCTGCCTTTCCGATTCATAATGTGGCTCTCTTAAACATTTACATTACGTTATATTCAAGTTTTGATATAATTACAGCAGTGAATTCATCGAAAAGAATCAAATCGTTAGGCTGACACGTGGGGTTTATATTACGACAGGGCGCTTTCTCACACAGCACCTTTAGGAAAGCAGCTTATGGCAGAAACACAAACAAATAAGGTTTTTATATTATATGTACCGTGCATTGTGTCATAAGTTTAAGTTAAACCAACTAATGCACAAGAATTATTAACAAAGTACATTTGTAACCCCTACATACGTTCCGGCAATCAAGTTGTCATCCTCAGGGGGCGTATCAAAGAATCGCAAGTATCAATGACATCCAGATACACATACATTTGGCATTATAATGGAAGTACACATGCCGCTTACAATATTAAAATGAATGATGCCTATAGTCATGAAACTAAACGTTAACAGTAAATAATACAATGTGTCTAAGTCAGTGATGTAAGCTGATACTTCATATAACACAGTAAAAATTATTATATACAAATATTGCTACGTGATTCAACTTAAACAATTAAAACATATAACAGTTTTTTTTAAAAAAGGTTACTGGCTGTTGGCCATGTATACAATCTACGTCGATCTCGTCCTGTGGCTTGGGATGTTGTGTGTCCGGTGAAGTGTCGTGATTTTTGTGCATTGGTTGGTTTGAATTAAACAAACAAATAAGCTTCGAAGAACTGGAACATCCAATTTATAAGACAAATTTGGTCCAGTGTCGCTTTTGCATTTCAGGAAATTAAGTTCACCTTGCAAGTTTCGTACTTCCTGAGGATATCCAGATTAGAGTGACGACAGTAATGAATTACCTTTCGGGAAATTACTTCAATCAATTTCCATTTCTGAGACAATTAAATTTAGTTATGACATGTGCATATGTACATAATTTCAAAATCATTTCGGTTAGGTAATGTAATTTTCAGACTTGGCATAAACAAATCCAGCTCAGTAATGAACCGCCTAACGCAGAAACAGTACTCCTGAGCACTTAAATAAATGACGGTAGGCTGTAGTCATGGGGAGAAAAACATGTTTTGCTTTTTGGCTATTAATTGTAAAACATAAAGCAAGAGACGATATTATTGCTGTACTCAAGCATTCTGTAGCTAAAGAAAAAAACATTTTGTAGTTGCTGTAATGTCTCACTGCTGCATAATATCCTACACCGCACGCTTGAAGAACATCACCCTCTTTGATACAGAACTGGGAAAATGCGGTCTGTCTTGTCACTCGGAGAACTGTGTAAGCGGATTTCAGTAGAATATACCGCAAAACCGTCGGGCAAAATTGATTCCGTGATTTGGATGCTTATAAGCTGGTGTTCTGAATCTCTTGTATCTTTTTATTCCCCTTTCTCCGACTTGAGAAAAGAGCAAAGAAGCCGTCGCTTTGTCGTTTGTTTCTTTCCATATTGCAGCGAAACTTCAGTTTTTCCCACACAAGCTCCAGCACATTATTCACAAAATATCATTGCGATGATCAAGTCAAGAATAATGAGACAGTCAGGGATATAGCACACGAATATTGGATGAGAAATGCGTAAAATATTTAGTCAGAAAATCTGAAAACACCATTTGGCAGACACATAAGCAGGTGGATGATAATATTAAAAAGAACTTAAATAAATGGGTCTATGGTTTGAAGTTGATTCTACTGGTTGAGAACAGCGCTCGGTGGAGGGCTAATGTGAAAGTGGTAATAAGCCTTCGGGTTCAGTAAAAGGCGCGGGGTCCCACGACTCAATAAATCATCTGAGGCTTACTGCATGAAGATGGTATCACTTCACACTTAGGTGCCGTATACAGGATCCGTTGCTTCGAAAATCTACTGTATATATATATATAATATATATATAATATATATAATATATGGCACAAGATTACATGAAGTTTCCACTTTTTATTTCACATTTGCGACAAGGTCGGGAAGACTGGTTCATGTTTTTAAAAGAGGAACTAGGTGACTTATTGCAAACGTCTATCAAAATGTGTACCGAATGAATAAATACATAGCGTCTACAGCTGCAACTTTCCTCAAAGAGAAAGCTGTTCTTCAAATGCAACTACTCACAAACACAACCAACGCCACAAGTCGAAACTTTGCATCATTTCATATCGTTCCGAATACAGTACGCTCCTGCAGCTGTAAAATAATAACCACTGCTATCATATATTATCATCACTATTACATACTTGTATCTGCATCAGTCCCTCTTCAATTAGGCCCAAGTATAAGGATAATTCTTAATCTCAATGAAGAAACCTGATTGTCTGGAATCAGTTTCTCGTAGATGCTAGGACATGTTGTGGAAATTCATTACAGACAATCGTTCTACAGTGACGAGCCTAGAAGATGCTTCTATACATAATTTTCTAAAACTATCAAACCAACCCGAAAGGCCCAATTACATAAACCTCAGTAGATAACAAATCACAGAACTAAAGGATCTTGTATTATTATTATTAATGGCGATGAGAGGGTATTTTTAATACTTCCTGTATTACGGAGCGGGCACGCAATGGCGCAGTTGGTTGAGGCACTGCGCTACAAGCCGTAAGGCCGTGGGTTCGATTGATTCCTAATGAGTACCAGGTATATTTCCTGCGGAGTAAAGGCGGTCGATGAGTAGGTCTGAAAACCTTACCACTTTCATGTGCAGATTATCTTGAAATGTGGGAGCCTCAACCTCCCTCCAGGGCCTGTCCAGGCCTGTACAGGGATTGCTTTGCCTTTACCCTTCCTATGGGAAGTATTTTATTATATGCGCTATTAACGTGCCACTCCAAATTATTGAGCCTCCCCTTGGGCATGAGAAGAGAGAGAATGGCAGAAACAGCTCTTCATCCCGAGAATGAAGTAACAGCGCCAAAATACTAAATACAAAATGCTAAACACACAAGACACAGAAAATTGCGCAATAAATTGGAGACTAGAAATCTTTACCCTTTTCTTCCTGAGAGATGTATCAAGCAATGAATGATACTGTGAGCCATACACAACTAAAATCCTGTCGAGGAAGTTCAAGCGTCAAGGTACTGGGACAATTATAAACCAATCACAAGACGAATTTAGACAGGAATCCCCTTGACGTATCTGCAGAGAATTCCTTTCTCTGCTGCCTACAAAGCCACTGCACCATAGTCCAGCGCACATCGCTGTCCGACGTGAATGTGCGCGTTTGAGGACTTTCATTACCGGTCCAAAGACGTGAAAATCGGATGGCGACAAGTCAGGACTGTGTGCAGGGTGTCTGGGAACGTCCCAACGCATGGCACTCAGTGAGTCCTGAGCACTGTGGGTAAATTCACCGAAGGCATCATCCTATTGCACGACAATGCCCGTCCCCGTGTGACCCACGGAATTCAGTACCAACTGAATTCCGTGTGACGGAAAGTTCTCAAACATCCCGCATAGAGCCCGGATTTAACGCCATGCGATTGTTACGTCTTTGGACCGTTAAAGCAAACCCTCTAATTCACGTCGGATGACAATGTGAAAGAGGTGGTAGTGGTGTAGATAGCAGCTCACTGATATATTTGGAGAGGAAAAACGATGACTTGCGCATCAATGGGAATCCTGTATAAATGCCTGTGGTATTTTTGTAACTGTTGCAATCCATACTAACAAGCAATTCTTAAAGGCTTTTCAGTCGTACATGCGTCATAAAACGATGGGAAAATATTATGTCCTGTAAGATACTCCCTAGCCAATCCCGGCGGCCGCGCGCTCTAAGTCGTAGGTCTGCAACCGTTCGCTTGCCGGAATTGCGGGTTCGAATCCCGCTAGAAGCTTGGATGTCAGTCTCTTGTAAGTGTTGTATGTTGTCAGGTAGAACTTTCTGCGACGGCCGATCACTCGTCCAGAGGAGTCCTACCGAGGGTGGTGTGTCTAACTGAGTGTGATCTCGGAACCTCAACAATGAAGAGGCCCTGGCCCATTAGAGCTGTCGAGCCATGAAAAAAAAAAAGATAGGCCCTACCCCCGAGAAGGTCCTTGACATGAACCAGGTAAAATGGCCTCGAGAACGACAGAGGGTTTAGAACTATTAGTGATACAAACGGTTCTAGGCTGAAAAGCAGACTTCTGTGCTATGGTTCCAGTCTTGACAGTTCTGGTTTGAAATATTCCTGCAATATTTGTTCAAAGGTGATCACGTCTCTGTAATAAGGTAATGCCGAATAAACTTTCTTAATTACAGATGATATGTAAACAGTTAACAGATAAGAAGCAGCCAAATTCTTGGACCGCTTGTCCCTGAAGATAAAGGCACTGCCCTCCTTCGAAACGTTGTAATCACTTACCTGTCGACATAGTATACCATCACATAAGACTCGAATTTGTAACTCGTAGGTAGTCTGGACGTCCCACAGTCTGCTGTCGGTGTGGCGGTAAGATAAAGGGAAGAAGACAAACAACGGGAGGTAGAGCATAAAAATTTCTTACCATTTTTCTGCTTGAACAAGAACAATTTGATGTTAAAATTTTTAAACATAAATCCCATTGTCTTTTTTTAACGTGGGGGCATGGAGTATCCGTTGTAACATCTCCGGAACGGATGTGAGGAAATAAACATTCATGTCGTAAATAAAACAAACTGTTATATTATGATAATTCTTTTGGATGAAGAATAATTCGCACATATATGTAAATTTTTCCCAAGATGAAGCTCTAAAGGAACATGAACAGACTGTCAGATTAACAAACAGACTTCAAGTTTCAAGTCAGCGTGAAGTTGAACGAAAGCTTAGCCTTCAGTTTTCATGTGTGCAACTGTACATACAAGCGCCATTTATTTACACGGAAAGTTATATAGGAAGACATGAGGACCCACCACACTAAGAGAACTTCACAATCCTGAGCAGCGTAAACATGCATTACAAGTTGAACACGACAGGATGTTCCCAAAAACGTGTAATAGGAATTCCGACAGATTGATAAAAGGTAAGCATTGTCTTCATGATCAAATGCGAAACATGATGTTATAACGACAGTAATTACGAAGAAAGCTGCCTTTTTGGGATGTGGATCCGTACGGTCTTGTAGAAATTTAGGAACGTTTCGGAAAAATCTACAGCCTACAACTTCAGGTTAGGTTTCTCCGAACTGCTGATACATACTTACACCCCATATGATGTCACATTCCATAATACAGTACTCTACTTGGTAAAACTTCTGAGCTTCCTTATACATATAACCTAATCAAGCCACTCCATTAAGACTATTTGTTTTCAATTATCACTTTAAGTATCAATTGTACAAGCTTAAACAGGACCTATTTTGGAAACACACTAACATTTACGTTTGGTTCCTAGTGTTCGTGCTTCATCGAAAGTGACCGGTGTGAAAGCACATTAGAGAGGTCTTGTCCGCCCCTCTGTCTATTGGCATATTAAAATCATAAAAAAACACCATGACATATTTTTATATTTTTAGAGCCTTCGTTCCTTCGAAGCTTTAAGAATCCTTCTCCAACTAACTGCCGGAGTTCTATCTTAATACACGTGGTCAATCCATATAATCTAAATGATGATAAATAATGATCGTTTTTCTTTGTCACTGTGACATGGTAAAGTTCATGTTTATAGCCACTGTTCAATGCTGCCAGAGCTTACAGCTACTATCGCATTCTACATTGCAACACTATTGTCATGAGACCATTATAGTAATTTTGAAATTTTAGGCTACAAAAAGCCAAGAAAACGACTTATGTTACTCTGTATATGAATCCCCTCTCGTCATGCTTACTGGCAGTGTAGGCCTTAATATTCAGAACGTTGTTTCATTAGAATACATCACAGCAAATCTAACCTTAGACATATTAGAATCACAAAAACATACAAAAACGCAGTCTCATTCAAAGCATGGTACTCGGGTACAGTGGTAAAATTTTGTGTGTTCATAGCAAACACAAAGCTAGGCGAAACACGCAGTGATAAGCTCAATGGATTACACATGGTACGGGCAGCACAGAAACGAAGCAAACATGTCATACATTATAAACAGACAGACATTGTCTAGGTTATTTAACAGCGTCCATAAATTACATAACAACAAGAACGGATTAAGGCATTTCAGAGGTTGGACTGGATTCATGGCTCCACAAACGCAATGTATCCTGACCCTGGGCTACGGAACAATGCCTGCACGTCACTCCGCTAGAACAACACTTCCCACTTTCTGGCGAATATTGTTTCAGTAATATAATCAGAAATTGTGTTCCAGAGAACAGTCCACCGAAACATTTAACGTCTGAAGAGGAAGACACTGCAAAACAAATTAATGTTGTAGCATAATGTTTATCACTGCAGTTTGACATAAGTCTAAGAAAGGATGTAGTCTGTGACAAAGCAACTTCTGATTGAAGTTTTGTATAAACCCTCTCATCAAATTCTAATGAATGTACCTTAGGCCGCCGACTGTGGTTGAAAATTCTGCTTCGTATTCAGGAAGTCTAGGGTTTGAATTTGAGTCCTGAGGTCGTTTATCTTCACTATTAATGCTTTTCGTAGCTGTCCTCTGTCCCTCCTTCCCAAATCATCCTATAAGTTGATGTTACACAAAAAATGCAGCTGAGAGGACTTTTTTCAAACAAATAATCATTAACACGTGTTAACTATAGGCTATGAATTCGGCCTCTCTGATATCAGCAATTATAGTCGTATTGAAGGAGACTTTACTCTGCATCCCGTTGGTGATGACACTGTTGTCATTTAAATAATCCGGAAAGAAGAATATTAATATACGTATACACATTAATTTTCTTAGGCGATTTCTGCCCCTTCCACCACTAGATCGAAAATTTTTATGACTGCACTTCCGGTTCCAGTCCGTGTTTACAGCGAGTTGTTTAAAATGCGTAAGAATTTATCAGAAGAAAAGTTCGTAGTACCTCAAACAGTCAGGAAATCCCTCACATCATACAGAACCAGAAGCTGATTACCGTCCTTACAAAAGTCCACCAGGTCTAACATTGCGTATCAACTCTCTTCTTTCACAATGAGGGCTTGTTGGCCCACCGCCCAACCCATAAGCTGAATAACACCCCTTGTCGACTGTCTGTGACTACATATGCAGTACATTCGCGGCTACCGTGCATAATAATCCGAGTAGTGCAAATAAGAACACACTACAGGCTATAGAAAAGTAAAAATATAGTACTATAATAGTGAGACCTCACACCAAGGTTATAATACGTAATACCACTCAATTATCTACATATAACATTTCTGTATTCTCATACAGAGCCTGAAGATGGCTCATTTCGGCCAAACATGCAGCATACTGAAAATACTGTGTTTTAAATAAATTGTAATTGTAATTGATGGTGTTTTTAATTTAGTTACATAACATGAGTTATGATTTCCCAATAATATATTATCAATTACCCTTAAGAATGAATAAAAATCAGCATGCAGTAAACAAAGTCAGTATGCTAGATCTGAAATAAGCTGGTAAACAAAAATTAACTGATAAAGCATCCCGTATCCCAAGTGAGTTTAACAAAATGTTATGTGTCCTTGAAGTGGCGGAGAAAAATTCAGGAGGTTCAGTCGGCCCCAGTGTGGAGCTGTGTGACAACAGGATCCTAAGTGCGGGCAATATAAACTCCCGTTGTAAGACCACTACAGCCATGACGAACATTGTTCCAATCAGAGAACATGCACAATAAATACAGAAAGGAAAAAAGAAATGAGAAAACGACGTGGCCTAAAAGTAAAGAGGTATGTAACGAAAGGGAACTAGCAGGTTGTGCCATGGCTCAGGCGGTTAGTCGCCGGCCTCCCACCGCGGAGGCCCGGGTTCGATCGCGGGTTCAGTCCATGTCGGATTTGTGGTGGACAGAGTGGCAGTGGGACAGGTTTTTCCCCGAGTACTTTGGTGTTCCCCTGTCAATTTCATTCCACCGGTGCTCGATTACTTGGAAAAATGAAAAAAAAAAACTAATCATCTTTCTCTTCATCTTCATCATAGGGTTGCACAATAAGCCTTAAGGCTGCGGTGCGTCCGTAGTATCTGCTGCGGGGCCCTTCTCCACACACAAAAAAAGGGAACTAGCAGAAAGGAAGGGCAGTTTTATAAATTTAAACATGGAAGATAAGGAAGTATTTTGATAACAGTTTCTGCCGCAATTACGTCCCGTCTGAGCATTTACTCGCTGGCATGCAGTGATGTGTAAAGTTGCATTTAAGGTCTACTGTGCTATGCAGGTTGAAAACAAATTTGCGCACAATTTCTCCATACTGTAATTCCTTGTTAAAAATAAGTAAGTCAAAACTACTCTACAACACACATCTCGAGGCGTTTACTTTTCAAGACACACGTCACCTTCAAATGGCGCAAGAAATCCAATGACCAAACAATGGAGGCACTGTAGCTGCAATAGGATATGTCGCGTTCAACCACTACCCGACATTTCCCCCATAGCGTGCTGCAGCTCCGTCGTGCTGACACCACATCTGCCTCCCTTCTTTATACAGCGCCGGTAAACTGTTTCAAGAAAATTACGATATCGTTGGGCTGTCAACCTGTCAGTAAGGAGCGGGGGCCCACCACAATGTCCCCGACGATACCAGCCCGAACGTCAACACTGAATCGGACTTAATACCCACATCCGCGAAGAGGATGAGGATTATTCCGTGTCCAGAAGTGACTCTTGTGGACGCTGAATACAACTTCACGCGTAAATATGCTTCATATCTCCAGTCTACAAGCCCACGCGAAGCGTTTTGATGTAGCCATTTCATCCGCAGATTACGGTTCTCTGAAAACGTACGTGCGCTCCACAAGTAGTGGTATGCATGCAACGAATTGTCACGAAGTACTTCGAGCACCTTCGGTTTGTATACTCCCAATTCTAGTGCGAAATCGCGTGAGTTTCTCCATGGCTCTCGTCCCATAGCTGCAATTATGGATTTTAATTGACTGATGTACATACAGGCCGTGAGGGGCCTGCATTCTCAAGTACCTTAGGCTTTACGCTTCCTGTCTCACGAAGACACTCCCTTGTTTCCTTGTCAAAACTGCATAGCCTAGCCACAATCACTCATGAACTCAGCCATTAACTGTAATAGATGACACGTGTAAGTCATAAAGTTTCTCTTTATTCAACGTCTCAGATGTTTCAATAAAGTCACTCTTCTCAAGTTGAAATATTTTGCAGAGTATTTCCTTTCTAACGTGTGTAATTTATGTTTGGCCCTCACAGTAAGAGACCAGATTTTATACCAACTCGAAACAAATGAACAGTCACCTTCACATTTTATCCTTCTCTTAATTTCTCCATGAACCTCGTTCCTGCATATTTGTACTCTTGTCAGGTATGTTCTCTAACATCCTCAATGATTTATTACGTCATTATGAAGCAGCTGCAGTCGGGTGGCACCGGTTACCATTCTCTTCAGAAATACTGGACCCAGGAACGCTTGCAGAGAATGATAAGGGCTTTAAGGTCTCACACCGCAAATAATTTTTGTCAGACAAAATCCTATACTTGTATTTATGTTTTACGTCTTCCACAACCGTGTACTATGAACATTTATGCCAGGACTTAAAACTGTAACCCTTACTTCATTAATATTAGGCTGAAATACTTACGGACCATTCAACACACTTCGATTTAGAAGAAAAATGAAAATGACGTAGACTTTGATATTACGTCGTTTAATTGCATTACTAATTAATTAAAGATCACGATCTTACATCGCGCTTGGTATCTATCGATCCGTTTTCTGTTACAAACACTTCTGCTTTAAACTCCCTGTGGCCTCATATTTTGAAACATAATCCAAGTGTAATACTTTGTTAATTATGTGGTACTCTCTGTGGTGCTGTTGCCAGTAATCCTGCCATGCAACTTATTCCAGTTTCCTGGATTCCATAGCTCACTAGTCCTGCCCGTGGATGTTATCACTTACTAATCCGCCGCACAGACCTTCTTGTTAACATATTGATCTACGTATCCTGTCTCTCTACCCCAGGCAATACTCGCAAACAACGTCGCAGTTGAACTGCAGCATGCATGATATCAGCTTCAAAGCTGCTTACAATTTGCACTCTACATAATTTCATTTTTATATAAATTCTGAAATTATGCAAACTGTTCCATTTCAAACTAAATATAGTGTTGTGTGGGATCTGTGGTGGACAAACTGTCACTGTGCGGGTTTCTTTACACGTAATTTAGTCTTTTTCAGTCAAAATTCAACCGACATGTCATATTGACATTATATTCATCTACCATCGGATGCTACAAAAGGTAAAAGTTGTCCATTCCCACGCCACGCAGGCATATAGGGGGAGTAGCGGTACAGCTCCAGTCATTCTTAACCTCGGCATTAGATGTAGGTAAGGGGTCAAATTCATGACCCGGCCGCTTTACGCCCAGGAAAACCCCCGTTCTCCATTGAATAGGAAAGTGGGTGTGCCCCAGAACAGGTGTGGACGTTTTGGAGCAGATAAAGGTATTTTTCCCCTACCGGTATTCGAACCCCGTAATGTCAAAGCCCGCAGCCTAGTCACTGTCCTGACTACTGTACCTCAGTTCCCACTATTCGACGCCACATAATCAAGATATTGAGAGCATCGTTAAATAAACTAAAAAGACAAGAAGTCCTGCAGTGCATGATGATAACCCCATGCTTAGAAGGTCCTGAAACATCACAGCTTCCTCGAGAGGAGCAGTGAGGATGCAGTCTTGGAGAACAGCCACGAGTGTGCTGCGTAGACAGGCACAGCCGACGAAACGCGATCCGTCAATTTCGGAGTTAGAAGAGGGCAAATGACCTCTCAGATTCAGCTATTACAATGTTGGCTAAGGCATCAGTTTTAAAAGGATTCTTTGGCCACTACATAAGCAACGGACACAGGACACGAAATTCTGAATCTGAAAGTGAGAAGTCTCTATAGCCAGGACGCAGATCAGGAGCAAAACAATTAGCAAAGTGTAATTTAGACTTAGTGACGGTATCAGAGGGCAGACGTAACATTGGTTGCAATGAACCAGTACCCTATTTATTACACGTTTTTCTGCAGAGAAAGTGACGCATTTTTTTAATCTTCCTCCTCCAGCTGATCCCAACGGCTGTTATATAATGATGAGATTTATAAAGAACTATTCCTACGTAGTACATAAAATTTATTACCGGGAGATGACGTTTACAAATCAACAACCGAGACATGAGTTCACAATAAATTATTAAAGATAATGGGATTGGAAGCGCGGCTCGACGAAGCCCGGGCGCCAGGTCATCACGGCGCCCACATATTTTGTCGTGGCGGCTTGTATTTTCCATAGTAATTATTTTTAGTTCATAATAATGCATATCGAGGTTTTTAAATTCCAGCTCAATACTAATTGTACCACAGAACCGCCTATCTCCGGCAGCGAAAATTCTGAAAAATCAAAATTTAGTTCAGCGGTCATTTCCGACAGCAAGTATTAAGATTAAAAGTCAGGGGGCATTACACTGCAATACCATGACGTCGCTCGAAGTTTGGCTTTTGCGTTGATTAAAGGGTGCAGTCTAATCAACACAAATAACTCGCATAACCTGATGGCAAAACATTTTGTGGTTTTAAATTTTGGTGCTGGTTCCTAGTACAAAGAAAAATTCCGCATTCCCTAGATTAAAGTAGCAAGTGCTCTCACTTAATATTATCTGGAGTAAATCCTCGTCCATTGAGAGGGGTAGAATGCTCAACTGTCTTGCGTTGTGTATATCGCGATGGACAAAATACCTCATGGGTAAAACTGGGATATGTAAAATCAGCTGCGTAATTTCCCATTCATACGTAAAAACTTAGAGGCGTTACAAAGAAGTGAGTGACGCTATTTTCACTTTGTGATACAAATAATACAAAATTAAATTTGGCCACTTCTAATTAATATTTATGTTTCGATCTGGACAGACCCTTAGGGTTCCAGGAGGTCGAGGCTCCCAGATTTCTAGACAATCGGCACATGAAGGTGGGAAGGTTGTCAGCCCTACGCACCGGCCGCCTTTACCCCCCAGGAAAGATTCCTGGTACTCATTTCTGTTAGAGGCTGAGTCGACCCCAGTGCCATAGTGCGACCGAAACGATTATGTCAAGGAAAAATTCCAGTGACACCATCGGGAATCGAACCCGCGACGTTCCGGTTTGTAGCGCAGTGCCTCAACCAACTGCGCCACCGCGACCCCTATGTTTCGATCTATCAGTGCAAATTTCCAGGAAAGTGCCTGCTAAAACTAGGCCACAGCCTAATAAAACAATACATATTCTTGCATTTATAATGGCAAGCAGAAATAAAATAGAAGTTAACAGATTTTACTGTAAGTGACGTAAGATGTGTGTGTGTGTGTGAGTGTGTGTGTGTGGTAATATCGGAGAGATTAGAATTAAAAAAAGTGCGTTTTGGAGGGTACTATAATACAGCAAGTTTGGCACAGTGCGCAAATTCAAATTTTCCGCCTTCGACAAATTATTGTTGGAATTTGTACTTGCGTGTGTAACCAAATCAGCAGTGGATAAAGAAGCATTAGACAAGACTTAAATGTGTATGTCAGGAATAAAACATTCCCGCATCGAGGCTTCCATAGACACGCCCTTTGATAACAGAAAGGGAACTGCGGATCGTAATTTGTCGTTCGTGCATTCAGTTAATGGAGCAGCTACGTTGAACGTCACGACTACTGCCAAGAAAACAAACGCAGACCGGTTTACATGGTAGGCTCTTCATATTGCCTCTTACAGTGTTGCCTGAATCAGTACTAAAGTAAACTAAAACAACCCATAATTTTTCCTACCGTAATTTTATGTTACACTTGCATATAGGAGAAAGTGGGCAAAGTGGCCAATGATGTCCCACCATCAGTTACTTCGAAACCTTAGCTCTAGGAAGCTGCACATATCATGCAACTAGAAGGTCTTCCAGTGGTGAGTCTGGTACTGTGCAAATCACAGTTGCTGTGTTTGTCTGAACGCCCTGACATTGTTTTGTGAAGTAACGTGATTTGTAACCCCATATATTTCAGGGAGCTATTCTTTAATAGCCGATCCAAGTGGTCGCGCGGTCTAAGGCGTGGGTCTACGGCCGCTCGCTCGCTGGGATTGTGGGTTCGAATCCCGCCTAGGGCATGGATGTCTGTCTCTTGTGAGTGTTGTGTGTTGTCAGGTAGAGGTCTCTGCGACGGGCTGGTCCCTCGTCCAGAGGAGTCCTACCGAGTGTGGTGTGTCTAAAGTGTGATCGTGAAACCTCGAAAAATGAGGCGGCCTAGGCCCCCAAGGGGCTGTCGAGCCATTGAAAAAAAAAAGTTCTTTAATAACTTTCTGTTTGAGAACTAATTGGTTTCTGGACTTTGTCCATCGTCCGGATACCAATTAGTTCTCATTGTTACATACCATCGTCAGAAATCTTTTAGAACTTTCTGTTTGTTTATGCATACATTAATTTTACCAACAGTTTGCGTGAAGGAAGAGTGGACTTTTCTGTACTGTTTATAACGTTACAAACTCTCGCAAGCCACGCCATAGTCACGTGATCAGCCAGGGCATCTTTGCTTCACATTTGGGCACAGTCGCCCCACTTAAAGATGGGTAAAGATGCCCCACTGATATTTTAACTCGCTTGGTTGACCTATGTTCATACATCAAAGTGTATACCGTATTTTCATTGATATGTTAATGAAAGACTACAGAATTGTCGCCTACCTACTACAATATATTTTATTTACCCCTGTTACGTGTTAAAGAAAGTATTAAAATGGCACGCCTTCACTCCTGACGTCCATCCATCAACACCCATCCATGTTTCTCAGGAAAAAACGCCAACCAAAATTCTCGTGGGATTGTGCCCTCCACCAAAATTATCACACTAAGGGCCATCAAAGTGTAACGAGAAGTCTCCATGGAGAGGTTCTCACCAGTTCGCCAATCATCCAGGTAGAGATGGTGGTGATGGTGGTGGTGGTAGAGATGTGGTGGTGATGGTTGGTGGTGGTGGTAGAGAAGGGGTTGGTGGTGGTAGTGTGTAGAGGTGGTGGTGGTGGTAGAATGGTGGTGATTGTAAGAGATGGTGGTGTTGGTAGAGATGGTGGTGGTGGTAGAGATGCGGTGGTGAGAGAGTGGTGGTGTTTGGTTAGAGATGGTGGTGGTAGAGTGGGTGGTGCAGGTGGTGGTGGTGGTGAGATGGTGGTGGTAGAGGTGTGTGGTGGTGAGGGGGTGTAGAGTGGTGGTGGTGTACAGGTATGTGGTGGTGATGGTGGTGGTAGAGGTGGTGGTGGTGGTACAGATAATTGTGGTGATGGTGGTGGTAGAGGTGGTGGTGGTGGTAGAGGTAGTGGTGGTGGTGATGGTGGTGGTAGAGGTAGTGGTGGTGGTGATGGTGGTGGTAGAGGTAGTGGTGGTGGTGGTGATGGTGGTGGTAGAGGTGATGGTGGTTGTAGAGGTGATGGTGGTTGTAGAGGTGGTGGTGATGGAGGTGGTAGAGGTGGTGGTGATGGTAGTTGTGGTGGTGATATGATGATGGCGATGTGGTGGTGATATGACTATGTGGTGGTGGTGGTTAGTAGTAGTGGTAGTGGTGGCAGTGGCGGTATTGCTGGTAGAGGTAGTGGTGTTGGTGGTGGAGGTGGTGTTGGTCGTGGTGGTTGTGGTGATGGTGATATGATGATGTGGTGGTGGTGGTGGTGGAAGAGGTATGGTGGGGTGGTTGTTTGGGGGGTGTACACGTAAAACTAAAAATTTATGCAACATGACGGTAGGTTTCAGGTTCTCTTTCAACTCCATTGTTCAACGCACAATTTTCCCCCTTTCACGAACTGCATGTCATTTCCATACTACTCATTAAAGGTTATAAAATATAGTTCAGGACTCTGTTCCGAAGGAATTTGCTTCCTTCATCTGCAGGGTAAGCGATTAATAACGCTTTTTTTCAATTCCCCTTAATATTAAAGCTTCACGCTCCGCCCCTAAACGCCTGTAACAAATTACCAATCAACAGATTATCACAGTCCAGAATTCTGAAATGTTCATCAACAACGCTGTGAAAACCTCAAATCACAGACAATTCTGTCCTGCACACCTGACAAGAGCAATGCGATGTTTGTGACTGACAGCTTTATGCAGTCCAAAGTTCGGCTACCCGAAGCTAGACTGTTACTTAGATATCAATAAACTCAAACCCCGCACGCTGTAAATGGATGTTAATGACAGGATGATCATCATGCACAGCTTATAATGCAGTAAAACATCACTTAGGTCTGCTTCAACTGCATATTAACCTGTCAACAGGCTTTTTTCTGGCAATTTCCAAAGTTAAGGCACAATGTTACTTAGTTTCAGAAACACACAACAAAAAACGTTAAAAGTATACTGTATTACTAAAATATATCAGTTGTAATAACTCAATTTAAAATGCTGCGAAATTCATTGTAACTTGAATTTGTTTAATTTTTGTAAAAATAATTTAAAGTTTATCGTACACCTTAATTTGTAAAGCAAAATACTGTATGCCAAAAATTATATTTCAAAACCCTGTAAGAGATTTCACTGTGCTGAAACGCCTTTAGCCTTTGTCGGTGTAATGTATGAGTTTTATCTCAACCAAGCTCTTCGGCTAGCTGCTGGATAACAGATGTATTTGTATATAGTTACTTATTTTAATGACCATTTTCCCATTTCGGTTATGTAGCATCTATGATTGTAATTGATGAAAGGTTTGAGAATATATGTCGTGGAAACTTAATATTTTGAATCTTAATATTTTGCATCGTCCATGTATTTTACTTCACAACTTATTAAACTCCAGTAAAATACACTTGATACATTATTACTTTACATTATATTTTCTCCAAAATGTAAAATAACAATATACATAGTCTAACATGTGTATTTTGTTGGAATTTAATAATTCGTCGTGGAAATTTTTTATCGTTACTTGCCACAATCTTCTTGGAGAATCTGAGTAAAACATTGAGGACCTCCGTTAGGACGGCCAGTCTCAGACAAAAGAATAGAAAACAGAGGAGAATGATAAGAAAGGTGAAATAAGGCGCTGCAAGCGATCGATAATATTCGAATAACAGCCGAGCGTAATATCCTTGGAAAAATTAATAGCGAACAAACACATTCCACAGGCATTCGATTAGGTCATTATATTTGCCGGTTCCAATTATTTTGGCTCATAATGCATGCCCACAATTTTAGTTTAGTTGCGTGTGGTAATATTGGGATGATAAGAGACTGCTTCTGAACCATAAAACACTTCGTCTCCACTTCAAAGGCGAACCAGTTGATGTCTTACTCATGTTAAGTACTACAGCCCCATAACTTGGCCTTGGCTTCCCTCATGACAGATGCCCATTCTGTTCTATCCAAAATTCTTGTTCTCCATCTTTTCACACCCATATTCCTCAAGTCCATCGACCTGAATCTAAGTCTTCGTTCCGCCACCCCCCCCCCCCCCTACTGGCTTGCCTTCCAGTAACTTCTTCAATGTCCTTTCACCATCCACTCTTACAACACGCCCAAGCCATTCCGATCAACGTACTTTCATTACAGTTGCAATATGTGGAGATTTAAATTTGTTATGCATTTCCTGATTCATTTTTATTCCCCAGTAATCATTTTCACATGTTGGCTCATATATTTTTCTCAAGATTTTCTTTATCCACGTCATTAAGGCTCCTTCCATTTTATTCTTTAGGGTCCATGATTCGGCACCACAGGTCACAATCTGTCTTATAATTGTTAAATACAGACAGGCTTTTAATGACTGTACTATACACCTCTTCTTTAGCATATGGCCTAATTCGCGGTAACATTATTTTTTTTTAGTCGTCCTCTTCTACCTACTCCGGTTTCCCGTTTCAGTGTCGAGGTTGTAATTTCTTTTGATCACACTGAGAGACACGCCACACTCGGTAGGACTCCTCTGGACGAGGGATCGGCTCGTCGCAGAGACCTCTAACTGACAACAACACACAACACTCACAAGAGACAAACATCCATGCCCCCGGTGGGATTCGAACCCACGATCCTAGCAAGCGAGCGGCCGAAGACCCACGCCTTAGACCGCACGGCCACTGGATCGGCTGGTAACCTTAATTACGAACAATAATTAACAAGTTGATGAAGCGTAGGTAAATAATCGTTGTTTATTCTAATAATCATAAGCAACCCTCAAACTACTTTTCTATAGGTAAAATGCAGAGGTTTTATTGCCAAAAGAAGTGGTGCATGCAGGTTACCACGGTGCTTTGGAAACTTCAAAGTATCCCAGCCTAGAAATAGGCTTTACTGAATCAGGGTTTTCGTTGTTTTCCTCAATGCCTCCAGGCCAATACCAGTAGAGTACCCCAAATTATACAACGACAGCTTCCTTTCAGATCCCTTTAAATTCATCTTTCAATAATAATTCCTGTCATACGACGCTATAAAATCTGAGCTACACAGAGCGTCATTAAATAAACCATATATAAGAGGATATATACAAGAAATAAAAACACAGTAATGAGCTACAATCTTTTGTAACAGCAGCACCGAGCAAAACATGCTCCGTAATTATAAACTTCCTTAATGATTTCAATGATTTACAACTCTGGCTTTATTGAAGCCAGGATGTTAAAAATGTGCCAGTGACAACGTGCATCCTCAGGGCTTTACGAATGCTCTACATGTAGATGTGCAGAACTGTACACATCCTGCTAAGCATAATCTTGTCCACTTACTGTTACTCAGTATAATCCCCATATACAGCACTTCAAAGCTGTTTGGCATAGAAAGCACATAGTACCCTTCATGATGCGCTTTAATCGGAGCCAAACGCAGTTAAGTATAGTGAACTTAAATTACACGAAACGGCCATCGCGATCATTCCATCTGCTACCATACAGTTCATCAAAGATTTTCATCACTAGACCAACTCGCCGCCAAGCGAAAAACGTGCAAACATGAAGTAACTACAAAAACTTTTGGATGTGTATACTGCACACGTTAGGGTTGGGTTTCACATCCGTGGTTTTAATAAAAGCTACGAAAAGAGAGATTAAAATTGCAAGTAGCCTAGTTACTCTGTACGTCAGGGGCTGAGCTAGAGATAATATTACAGTATACACATCAACAGATTCTTGTATTAGCGTATTAACGTAGCAAGTAAAGGCAAATATATAGGACATTGATGAGCTTTATAAGGTAATATTAAATTAAATATGTGACAGTTCACAATAACCTCTTTCAAATGTAACGTCACGCGCTTCTAAAAACAGCGTAGGGTAAACTGCGAGTAGTTTTGATACAATTACCGAATAAATTTAAGATGTGCTAAAAGAATTCTGTTCATAGAAAATACCTTTTTCTTAAATTTCAATTTTTTTATTTAGAGACCATCCTAATCTTATAATAGTAGTAATAATAATAATAATAATAATAATAATAATAAATGAATGGTGCTTGAAGATATGGTCTGAATTCAGCAAGCTCAAATTTTGTAAGTACGGCAATGAAACTTCAAGTTTTACACAAGGAATGAACTTCTTAAATCAGCTAATGGCTCTATCTTCGATCACGTACGAGTAGTTAACGATTTTCACCAAATAACACGAGTTAGATAAGCTCACGTGGCGTAATTCTACAAAGATAAGTGAAGGTGACAAACGTTTTCTCTGATTTCAATTATTTACATCAGTATTTTAAAGTTATTAAAAAAGCTTGTTCACAGCAGACACAAGGATATACTATTTTTAAAACTTTCATTTCAAACGTTATGAACTGCATCCTACATCACTAACCCAAATGGAGGACTACTAACTCCACCTTGTAACAAAGGTGTCTGTAAAAGTTACAAGGCAGCCAGAAATTCTCTCGTAAAATAATATTTTGGAGATTCTGTTATATTTTCCTGTTCTTCCACGTACAAATATGAGCCCACCTGCTCCTATTCGATAAGGATGGAAATCGCATGGCCCCAGGGTCAGGGAACTTCCGAGAAAATTTAACTGCTCCGCGAGGTAATCGATATTGTAGTTATACAACACGAAGAAATTCTCGTGCCTGCAAATGGTTCCACTGATGCAGCGCCGTTATTGTCACCGCTTCGAAGGCTGCGTCACTTAACGATCTGCGTTATCCCCAATTCGCATGAACGCTCCGTTATAACGATTTATCCTTTACACTTCGCTTTAACTTTCCTTCCCATAAGTATCACTATAAGGCTATTGAGGATTCGGGTCTCCTTGGATGTGACACCGTGCCTTTGGGTGATATGTTCCTTCGAAACGTCGGGATCCAGTCATCCAACAACACGTCACAACCTAGAAGACCTTAAACCTTAGCAACACCGCTGTAAAAAAGGTAAAGGTAAAGGAGTCCCATTACAGGCCTGGAAGGCCCTTAGGGTTCCAGAAGGTTGAGGCTCCCAGATTTCTAGACAATCGGCACATAAAGGTGGTAAGGTTGTCAGCCCTACGCACCGGCCGCCTTTACCTCCCAGGAAATACTCCTGGTACTCATTTATGTTAGAGGCTGAGTCGACCCCAGGGTCATAGTGCGGCCGGAAGAATTATGTCAATGAAAAAATCCAATTACACCATCGGGAATCGAACCCGCGACCTTCCGGCTTGTAGAGCAGTGCCTCAACCAACTAGCAACACCGCTGTAAGAACCACAAATCTCGCACCATCATTATTATTATCACCACCATTAACACCACCATGATGATCATCATCTTTCGAGTACTTGACTGTTCCGTACCTAATTTTTCCAATGACACCATCGGGAATCGAACCCGCGACCTTCCGGCTTGTAGAGCAGTGCCTCAACCAACTAGCAACACCGCTGTAAGAACCACAAATCTCGCACCATCATTATTATTATCACCACCATTAACACCACCATGATGATCATCATCTTTCGAGTACTTGACTGTTCCGTACCTAATTTTTAAGTTTATAACATACAGAATGATTATACAGTAACTTTTTTTCCATAACGCAACAGCCCTTAGTGGGTCAGGACTTCCTCAATATCGAGGCTTCACGATCACACTCAGACACACCACACTCGGAAGGACTCCTCTGGACGAGTGATCTGACCGACGCAGAGACCTCTACCTGACAACACACAACACTCACAAGAGACCGACATCCATGCCCCCATCGGGATTCTAACCCACAATCCCAGCAAGCGAAGGGGCCTCACAACCACGCCCTAGACCGCGCGACCACTGGGATGGGCATTGTACAGTAACTACATAATTTTAAATGGATTTCTCCTAAACGGAATTCTACGTTGATACAATTCTTGACCCAAGCTCGTGCACTACCACTCAGAGTCATACTACAATATAGGCCCTCAGGACTTTACACATAGTCCTGCAACCTGGAACACAGGCGTAACACTCTTTCTCAAGAATTCAAGAGATTCAGCGGCAAAAGTATTACCAATTTGTTGTTTCAGTTCATCAAGTGTTCTTTGTCCTGCACGACAGACTTCCTCTTCCGCCCAGCCCCACAAAAACAAAACAAATTACATGCAGTACGATCGGGACTTCAGGAAGGTCATTTTTTGTCCTCGACGCCCAATCCACCGAGTAGAAAAATGGTTGTCAACCGTGATTGGAAAGGAAAAACATAATGTTGACTGCTTCTATCTCCCAAACGGAATGCTATATTTTTACGACTCTTGCGCCCTTCTTAAGCTTACACACTACAATTTTATGGCCAATGTATTTGCTTGACAATCATCCTGTAGAATAACAAAAGGGCGATATTTGTACTTTTGTTTTTCTTCGGCTAAAAAAATTGGATTGTAATCGCTCTTCTAGAAGAACTTTGTAGGTACGAGTCGCGATGAATGTAAATGCGGGGGAAAAAACAATTGAAATCTCGGTGCAAGAGACAGAGAAGAAACAAGATTACAAGTAAGGAAACAAGACAAAAAATTGGGAAAAATCATCAGTAAGAATACTGAGAAATATGCTTTGTCTTCCTTTTATATAATGGGTTCCTTCTCGGAGAAATTGACTTTTTGCTTCGTGGTTTCTCCTCCTCTCAGAATTACTATATAACGATTCTCTTCCCAACTACAGTAACAGATTCCTAACTTTTACGAGAATTTGAGTTCTTTCCTGAAACTCTTTTATTGCAGTTCATAAATATGTTGACTACATCAATAACCGTGCAGGTCTTATACACTGGTTCCTTGAAAAATTAACTTTTTTGCAACGAAATTACAGGAGGTTCAATTACCGTCTCTGTGCGTCACGTGTGCCGGCAAGTAATTTTTCACCGTCAAAACTTACTTTCACTGGCAGACCCATCAGCCACTGGCGCACGTGTCTCCGTAGAGTCTACGGCGTAGACTATTCCCAGTGAATATTCACCTGATCACGCAAAAGAGAAAACGCTGTAATAGCTCAGTCAGCACTGACAGCTGACAGCAAAACAGTTCTAAGATTGTGACACTTTTTCACTAAATATAACTCTTAAAAGATTAGTCAAACTTGAAGCATATAAATTACGTATCTTCCACTCCCCAGTCCATTTTGGTAGTGTGAATTAACTAAGCCATGATAGTCGAGCATTTAAAAATGACTACATCAGACACAACTCTCAGAGATTCAAATGAAGGACTGACGGACAATACAAGAACTACAGAACTTTTATTGGATTTATCGAAAATGTATGCTGCTTGTAACGCACGGCATTACAAGCAGCACCACAATTTTCCCATCTGCTCCCATTAGTACAGCGGTTTTACGCAATGCCACTGTTCAACAAAACACACAGTGCGGTATTGTAAATATAACAGACCTATTTGTGAGACCTGTCAGCAGTCTCACACCGTAACAAGTATAACAAATGTTAGGCACTGGTTACCGCACAAGGAAATAGTACTCTAACGCAGCAGATTTACAAATTAAACCCCCCCCCCCCCCCCCCCGTGAAAATGATAATTCGGAGGTTCAAAAATCTGTTAGAGGAGGTTATGTCAGTGAAGAGAAACTAAAACTGTAGCTAGGACAGTCTACACAGACATGGCCGTAACAGTAACTTGGGCCGTGGTTCATCTACATTCACGGTAAGAGGCGACGCTGACTTGTGAATGCAGTGTGCATGTGTTCTGGTGTGACACGTTAAAGGAAATATGACAGGCTAAATTATTATGAACATTACAGTATAATGAGTTTCTGAGCATTTGTTCCTAGGGGGCAGGAAGTGTATCAGCTCAGTGGCAGATTCAGTGGTTAGAATCACCATCCCCAGATGGGATGTCTATGTTTCTTTGTAATACTATATATGTACACAGCTTTTCTGTGTGTTATTGCAGTAAGGTAGTTAATTCCTACACCCTTCCTTTCCAACCCCACGCCTGAGACATCTGGTGGTAGAAAGTGAATTAGGACAGGGCCTACCGAATGGGGTCCGCTTTGTTAAACAAAATACAATCCATAGTGGCGGCACGCTACCCGAAACACTAGCGGTTCGATCCCGCGAAATGTTACCCTTGTGCTCTTGTATCATGACCCGCAACAGCTACGGTGGGTACCAGAACGTACGGTGTTACAGCAGTGGCGCCTAGGAGTGTTAAAGACCAGCTAGCGCCACTGCAATAGGGTGACACAACAGCAATGGCGGCAAGGCACAGCACTACTCTACAACAGTTACTACAGCTGCAGTTGGAAATTCAAGTAACAGATAACAATATAATATGCACACTGGGCTACAGAAGGCGGGATGTGTGTCCGAGATCAGGGTTGGCACGTGATTTACAGAATACTTGAACCTAAATTTCTACACAAAAGCTTGTTTAAACGCTTCGTGCTCCATGAAAGTAATAAAGTGACAAGCCTTTCCATTAACCGAAGGAAATTTTACACAAGCCTACTAAAATTAAAATAGAATATATAATATATACACCTTAACAATTCTTACCTAGATATATTTAATCTAATTCATGTAGTGCAAAAGTTGACTGGGAATATTCAATACGATCTTACGGTTCTGCAGGTCTTCAGTTGATGGAAGATGTCACTAGGGGCATCATAAAGTGGTAAGTGTTCTACTGCAGTACAAAGTATGTTTTTATGAAAAAATCTTACATTCGGATTTATATTTGCATTATTTTATTACTATTATTGTAATTATTTGACTACAGTGTCTGCAGCAAAATACGTAGTACAACATCAATCAAGGTGATCCCTAGAGGTTTTCCTACCGCAGCTTAGTGCGTACTCAGCTTATGAAACTTTCAAAACTGACAATGGTGTTCTTCAGAAACCCATAAATAATTCCGTAAATACAACCCTAAAATTTGGACGACCCTGAAGGCAAACCAACCACGTGGATATGCAGCAAGATGGAGCGGTCGTAAAGACATATATACCTGCCGCAGGTATCGACTCCAGAGAAAATCTAGGGCAGTCCCAGGATCTCTCTGCTGTTGTTTTTCTGGACCGCCCCTGGGAACTTAGCTCTTACGGCACTGCACAGAAAATGTAGTCTTCAGTGTCATGAGATCTGTGATCCCAGTACTTGTAAGTAAACGTCTTTATGTTATAAACAATTAGACATCTGTGTGATGACTACCTTTGGTTCTAGTGTAAATACTACAGTAATTATGAGTAGGTCCTACTAAAAGTGAATGACATTACACGAGTTCTGTAATAATCAGAGATTCATCAGTTGTTTAAATGTCTTGGCTGTGACAGGCGGCACATGTAGCACGCAAAAAGGAAATTAGAAATGCTTACACGATTTTCGCCGAAAAATTTCAAAGGAAGATACAGCATGAAAAACCTAGATGTAGATGGCAATATAACATTAAACAGGGTCTTAGAGAGGAAGGGTGTGAGGGTTTGTGTGGGTTGTGTCAGGTCAAGGTTCAAAGACAATTAATCTCTAAGGTCCCTGAACAAAGCAGGGAATTTCTTGACGAGCGAAGAATCTAACATTTGACTACAAATCCGTGGCCAGCGTTAGTAAAGTACGCGAGAAAATTACAGCTTGATTGGATCGTAATCTGCCGGTACATGTACAAGAGTTGTGCAAATCAGCAGCACAGTTTCTTAACTCACGTTACTGAACGAACTGTTGCTTAATATGTTAGCTAGTGTGATATTCGGATGTTCAAACCCTCCGACACAACATCCTGAGATACGTAAATCAAACACTAACACCGATTTCCATACGATTAACATTATCCTCAAGAAATCTCTTTTTTACATCTTTTGGCTCTTTTGTAATGGGAAGTTACAAAAATGGGCCTATTAGCTTTGTTTTGTCTCTCCGTTGATCTACCTGTCCGCAGGTAGCAATGCGAGAACCGCTGAGCAGGTATTCATGAAATTTGATGTTGGTGAGTTATAATAAAATGCATACACACACACACCAATTCTGGTCAAAATTTGACGCTTTGTACGAAAAAGTTTTGTCGTTTATGTACGACTCTTGAGTGTCAATTTTTATATATCATGAAGGGGAAAAAATGTTTCGAAAAAAATAGTGTAGAGAAACCTGAGGCAAACATTTTATAATTAATACACGCACGCATTTCGTGTTAATTAAAATGGGAAACAGACGCGCTAGAATTTTAGCTATTTATACGCTTACGAAAGTGAATATTCAAAAATCAACAATGGTCTTCATACACACGAGTACTACCGAAATCAATTACCGATAACAATTAAACGAGGCTTCCTCCCAAATGAATTTACAAGTTTACGCGTTCAGAACTGTATATTTAATTAAAATATAATTTAACGCACTGCCACAACCCTTCCTTTATTAAAAATTAAAACGTGTTTCTTTCTAAGTAATCAAACAAATGGGCAGAACGCAACGGTTCACGTGTGTATATCACCCTACTTCCGCCCCAATTATACATCTGATCTTTCCTAAATCAAATACTCTAACCCATTAAGAATAAGTCCCGTCCTACAAAACTTCTCTAGTCCCCTCTCTAGTTAATATAGGTCTAATCACACCAGTATATTCTCTTCTTTCATTGTGAAATTCATTCTGAATTCTCATTTTTGCTTCCACATAGTGAAAATCTAACAAACTTTTGGGCGCGTTCGCATAATGAATACATCAACCAACTTCTGAACTTAATAAAATACATTTAGAAGCAAGTATAAAACTCCAACATGTTTCGGCACCGGGGTGCCGTCATCAGGGAGTTATTCAGAACAAAGGAGTACAAGGCCAACAACATCTAGATATTGTGTCTCCCTTCTTAAAATGATTAAAATATTAAAATTCTAAAATATACAGAGTTAATAATCATAAAATTACAATGTTGTAAATCTAAAATTTTTAAAGTGAGCCGGTCCAGACAGAAGTTTCCATTTGTTTACACTGTGTATGGTTCATGTATACGAACATCTGCCTCGATGTGTTATGATCCGAAGAGATACAGCGTGTGAAGTGTGTCGTGTCAGGTGGTGTGGCAGTCTACCACACCGCCTGACACTCCTTTGTTTTGAATATCTCCCTGGTGATGGCACCCCGTTGCCGAAACATGTAGGAGTTTTATACTTGCTTCTAAATGTATTTTATTAAGTGCACAAGTTGGTTAATGTATTAATTACAATAATATTCACGGTATGAATAACATAATATTTGCGTTCGCCTAAGTCGTGAAAAGCGCCTATTAGCTTCGTCACGTCTGTCATTCCGCATGTATCAGGGCGAATCCCTCTGGACGGATTTTCGTGAAATTTCATATTGTGGACTTCTACGAAAATCTGTCCACAAAACCCAAATTTGGTTAAAATCGGACAAAACAGCGGGCACTTTACATGAAGACCTATTTGCGTTCATACTGTTGAGAGCAGTAAGAAATAATATGTAGCTCGACAACACTGCAAACGGACGTCATTGTTACGTTTCCATGGCAGCACTGAACACTTTACACCTACAAGTAGGTCAAAAACAACAATATAAAGGCAATGCACTGTTGCGTTTCCATGGCAACAATGGTTAGGCGCCCGTGCCACGATGTTACATTATACGTAAATTGCCTACGTTGTTCAATATTTTCTAATTCATGTAATCAAGTTGACACTCATCTTAAACTTTTGACATACACGTATAACCTTTGTTAAGTGTGTCTATAAATAAGTTGTATTTAGATCACTTTCGTACCTGTATTTTTGAAAAATAAATTTCAGTCATAAAGCCTGACTTCCTGTTGCACAGAGTCTCGTTCTACAGATGTACTGATATTGCAAATGTTGTTTTCATACATCTTAAAATAGTTATTACGTAAATACAAATTCTAAATGTTAATAAATGTTAAATTTGTTGGACGTAACTTCAGAGAGTCGAATCGTCGCTATGTTTGTAATTCTTGATTAACAAAGAATATTTCATACACAGTGTGTAGATATATTTAGAATCTACCTCGGTACGAAATTTCACATAAACCTACTTAGCTCCAATGGTTTATTACTTACTGCCACCAAAACGAAAACTGAGACCTGCGCTCTTCTGGGATATTACACAGCGTTGAGTGGTAGTTCTGGGCCGACTTTTTAGGACAATCTATCGGTCCCATTTTCAAGGGTAAAGTAGCCGAAGAAGAAGGCTATAGAATATTTTCACATAGCCGCCATTTGGTATCTTACATTTTTTCCAAAATGCTACCCTAACAACAGCTGCATATTACTCCGCGATCTATAATAAGACCTTACCGTAAGTATCGCTAGTGTTTTTCTCGCCTCACAAGTTCGCGCGTCCTCCATATTATTAACACTGACTCTAGACGTTTAAATGTATAGCACTGGCGTGTCCTCCAGCGTTATAACGTTAATAATACGAAGTTCAGTCACTCCAGAATTGCGGCTCCTCAATACGCAACGTGCTTCATGTCGCTTCTTTGACGCCTAGAAATTGGAGGCATGTTCTAAAAGTCTGAAATATCTGTGGAACTTTGGTCTATTTGCTTCATTTTTCCTACCAAAACTTTGTATACACTTTTACGTCCTCATGCATACTACATACTCCTGCTATTTTACCACTCGTCTAAGTGAAATCTCTGATATGCATATACATATTCTTCCATCAAATATACTAAAATCCGCTATTAAGAGTGAATGGCACGTCCAAAATTAACAGGCCAAATATGTGACTCCATCGATATGAGTATTTCAGAAAAATTAAAATTTCCGGATGAAAGTTGTAAAAGCATATGTCTTACTCCAATCTAGACGCCCTGTAATCGAAAAAAACAAATTTTCATTTTTTGTTTAACATAATTATGTGTAGTGCATAGAATGCCATAAGCAACAGAAATAATAACGCCTACGGCAGATAAGCCGAAATTAATTAATTGTTTTTAAAGAACGCGGTGAGTTGCATCTGACACACTAATTAAATTACATTGTGTACTGATGAATAAAAAATGCGAGGGGGCTTATATTTCACCTTTCGGAGAAATGTCTCCTCTATGAGGCCATAAATTCACAAAATATGTATTTCAAAGGAGGAAGTTATTCCCAATTATATAAAAAATATCCCAGTACAGTTAAGACGCCAAATTTCAGTAGGATGAAATTATTCAGGTCTATAAACTAATAATTATGTGTGTTGGAGAAAAATTTGTGCAGAAGAGTGAGTCTTATACCTTGAAGACGGAAGCAGTAAGCTCCTCCGAAACAATGATACCTATCTACCACACTCCACATCTCAGGCCACTGTAATCTTGGTATTTGCTAGCATAAAGGTGTAGCCTATAGGCCCAAATGTGTCTGTAGCCTACCTCCAAACAAAACCTTCAATCCTAACTCCAAAAATACATCAGTTATCGCCTTGAACCAATAGACAAGTTTGAACTACGGGCGACAGCCATGTTTTCGCATGTTTTGAAGCTGAAGATTCATGCCTGTTGGAATGTTATATCATGCTGATTTCTAAGTTTAGAGGGCATTACGATCCTTTGGAACGTCTGTAACTACCTACCAATATTTCTGTGGAATCAACTGACCCCATCTTCAGGGTATTTGTGCAAAAATGGGCCTGTCTACGTTCAAGAAGGAGGCAGTATGTTCCTTCGAAACACTGATATATTCAGGTACCCATACCTCATTGTGGGCCGGGGATAGCGTAGTCGGTATAGCGACTTGCTACGAATTGGATGGTCCGGGATCGAATCCCGGTAGGGGCGAGATTTTCAGCACCCGTCCAGACTGGCCCTGGGGCCTACCCAGCCTCCTGTACAATGGGTACCTCATTCCCGAGGGTAAAGCGGCCGGGGCGTGGCGTTGACCACCCACCCCCATCTAGCGCCGATGTTAAAGAAAGAGTAGAGCTATACCTCTACTTCCCCTCTGGGTCTTCATGGCCTGTTCTAGGGTGAACTTTACCTTTACCTTTACCTTTACCTTTACCTTTACCTTTACCCATACCTCAGTATTCCAGAACACAGACGCAGCGCATTCTACAAAACAGTTAAGGTAAAGCAATCCCATTACAGGCCTTGACAGGCCCTTAGGGCTCCAGGAGGTCGAGGCTCCCAGGTTTTTAGACAATCGGCTCATGAAGGTGGTAAGGTTGTCAGCCCTACGCACCGGCCGCCTTTACCCCCCAGGAAAGATTCCTGGTACTCATTTCTGTTAGAGGCTGAGTCGACCTCAGGGCCATAGTGCGACCGAAACTCTACAAAACAGTTACTTTCCCGTTTTTCTGGAGATTTATTTCCAAACCAAGTGCCACAACCTATACTGTACACAATACATTGTGCTTCTCGCATCTCACACGTTCACAAGAAGGCAACGCTGGTATTATATACTGCAGTTAATTCAGTGACAGAATTTGGGACTGTTTCTGACATCACGTGTTGAAAATCTGTCGAACAGTTGAGTTATCTGGGCTGGGGACGGGAAGGGAAGGGGCAGGGCGAACACACAGACGTGACGTCTCACGAACGGAGGGTATAAGACAGTAACTTCAGCTGGTTTCATTCAACTTTTATCATATTCCAACCAATCTCTAAGCCTTCAATTCCACTGCTATTTGCTTGACTAAACCGTTCCTTCTAATAAGATTACCTACAACAGGAACATAAATTGTTCAGTTTGTTATAAAGTGTTGTAATTGAATCCCTATCTCGGAGTTTCTCTGAAGTACTGAAACCACAGGAAAGTGGACAAAGTTACAATGCTCTGTCCTCTGACACAAGGAGATTCAGAACATGACAGTCTGAATTAACTTTACAGATCAGTGACTCGCAAATGGTGGTCCGTGTGCCGCTAGGTTTGTTGTACATGTGTTTTCATGTTTAAGGCGCGCGGGCGACACAAGTGTAAAGACTAGTCGATATTCTGAACTTCCTTTAGTAAAAGCCTCAGTAGGTAAGAGCAGAGATCGTTCTGGTCGGTATAGTGACTAGGCTACGGAGTGGACGATGGAGGAATCTCTGTTCGAC
Organism: Reticulitermes speratus; assembly: GCA_021186555.1. NCBI lineage: Eukaryota > Metazoa > Arthropoda > Insecta > Blattodea > Rhinotermitidae > Reticulitermes > Reticulitermes speratus. Next base: position 10,050,629 of record JAJKFL010000031.1, on the reverse strand, counting down.
TTCCGTAAGAGGCAAGAGAAGGCAACTGTTCTCCACAGCAACTCTGGGGCCGACCCAGCCCCGATTCAAGGGTAATGGAGGCTGTTGCCTCGAGGGCAAAGCGGCCGAGGCGTGAAGCTCAACGCTATCTTCACTTAACGCCGAGATAAAAATATGTAGAGCAACACTTCCCAACCTTGTATGTATGTGACCCTAAAGTAGCAAATGGTATGTGACCCGCGACCCTACCATGGAAACGGCAGTAGTCAGTGATATTTATCAATAAATGAACTAATACTAATGCCTTTTCTTGAACACCACATAACATTGCCACTTATTAAAAAAATATTAAATTTTTAATGTTAAGTTGTAGAGCAATAATATCACCCCCCATATGCCTTCATGCTATGGTGCTTAAATGAGCATGTGGCACTTTTATCTGTACCTGTACCTTGGCAATCACTTCAATAGGTTTAAGATCACTATCGTACGTTTTCTTATTGATATAACAATAAAGTAAGTAAAGTTCACCCTATAAAAGACCATGAAGACCCAGAGGTGGAGTAGATATATAGTTGTCCTCGTTCTTTAAACTCGGCGCTAGATAGGAGGGGGGGGGGTGTGGTTAAAGCCACACCCCGGCCGCTTTATCCCCGGGAAAAAGACCCGGTACCCGTTGTACGGGAGGCTGGGTGGGTCCCAAGGGCTGGTCTGGACGGGTGCGTAAAATCTCGTCCCCACCAGGATTCGATCCTCGGACCGTCCAACCCGTAGCGAGTCGCTATACCGACTGATGACAATACAATAGATTTTTAAAAAATACATAAAATAGTTTCACATGAGGTGTAGCTATTAAATGAAACTGCGCGCGCAGCTCCCGATTGCGATTAAATAACGAGACTGCGCGCGCAGCTCCCAATCACAAAGAGTAAGCATCAAACATCTTGTGAAACTGACGAAAACTGCTACTGAACCCTTCAATTTGTCACGTGATAAGTATGAACAAGACAGCGACTGTGCTACTTACTGCACTGTCACAGAATTAGTTCAGGGGATGCTTCGAGGCCTGGAAGGCTCGTGTGGAGAGCAGAGTGGCTTCCGATGAAAATTCCTCACACTGTGAAGCGTATAAAGTGTACATACAGCAACTTCATTAAATGAAGTTCTGTTTTTCAATTAGCCTCGTTATTTAAAAGCTACGCCTCCTATGTCCTTGTACATAATTTCAATTACAAATTCTGAATGTTGTAATTAGAATACGTTTAACGATATTTAATACCGCACTGTTAACTTTCATATCATCAATAAAAAGGTTTAGTTGTGCCAGTGACACTATTTGTACACTACTATTTAAGCTGCATAACGTAAGCTGGGCAGAGGAGCTGCTGTAGAAAAACCCGGAACGTTTTGGCGGTGTGTTTATATGAAATGGTCGGGCAACTGTCTTCAATACAAGTAAGGCAACACTCTACGTGTAACATGCCAAGAAGGCACACAGGGGAAGTACAGGTACACCTCTACTCATTCTTAACCTTGGCGCTAGATTGTTGGACGGGTGGTCAACGCCACGCCCCTGTCGCTTTACCCCCGGGAAAAGAAGTCCCAGTACCTGTACAGGAGGCTGGATGGGACCCAAGGCCAGTCTGAACGGATGTGGAGGAGAGTAAATCACGTTTTCCCACCGGGTTTCGAACCCCGGCCAGTCCATCCCGTACTGAGTAGTTACACCGGCTACGCTATCCCGGCCCCTTCATCAGTACAAGTACGCTGTATACGTACAAGGAGGTACGTTGAGGGACGGCGTTGACAAAAATATGCAAAATATTCTGCAGCATTCCGCGCAGTACACAACATCTGATTACCTGATAAAGGCAGGATTTCAGTAAGGAAAAGCACTACAAAATGATCGAGGTTAGAAAGTCGGCAAATACGAATATTACCGTCATGTGACGCGGTATAGACTGGTAGATGTGTACTGTCGAGAAGATGAAGTAGTTCTGCATTATGCTGTTCCTTTTGGGCATTTTCCGACGTTTCGAAAGATTGTAGTGGCTTCATCTTCAGTGTCAACTAATCAAAAAAAGAGTGACTGCTCGACTCTGAAGATGAAAGCACTTGCCCTCCTTCGAAACGTCGGAAACCATTTACCCAATGGCACAACTTCACATGCCAGATGACTTGGATCTTCAAGAGCACTGCTGTGAAAACCTCAAAGCTCGCGTGGACTGACGTTCCAGAGAAACCTGCTGCATCCACTATCAGGCGCACTTTAATAGTGCTCATTTAACTTTCGTCCGGTAACCACCAATAAAAAATACGTTGTGAAAAAGGATCTTCATACCTGGTTCCGAAGACCCTATGACTATTTAATATTATTTTCACCGTGCATCTCGTATATATCAAAAACCAAGACCAACTAGATGCACAATCACTATTAAAAACGTTAACAGTAGTGTTACATTAAACCCGACATGTTTCGGTCAGGTACCTGACCATCTTCAGGGGTACACTACATTAAAATGCTATGTCCATATGTAAAAACACACTTGAAATGTGAGCATATAAAGTCTAGTCGTGTATGATGTTTATATAAAACACAGTTTTAAAGTCACTAAAAACTTTTATAAAAGGTCAACACTTGATATTCCGCACTGGTTCCACCTTATAATGGCTTTATAACATGGCTTTATTACGAGACGCGTTGTTGTGTTGAAAAAACAGGACGCATAAGTGAACATACGAGGGCTGTCCAAAAAGTATCCGACTATATTTTTTCCCGCGGTAAGTAATGGCGAAAGGGTGGGGAAACTGAGCGTAGAGGTAGAAGGGACTTTCATGCGCATGCATGATTTTTTGCTGCCTCTCAACACCGCCGGATGCGTCTGTCGCTGCCAGATAGCGAAGTGGTGTAACACGTGTTCGTCGCATTCTCGTTTCGCTCAAGATGACAGAATGTTTGGAGCAGCGATACTGCATCAAGTTTTGTCAGAAACTTGGGGATACCCAAGCGGAAACAATCCGCAAAATTCAGCAGGCTTTCGGTGATGATGCAATGGGGGTCACTCAAATTAAAGAGTGGTTCAACCGCTTTAAAGATGGCCGCATGTCGGCGGACAGTGACCAGCGTTCCGGGAGACCGTCAACGAGCCGAAATGCTGATGTCATTGACAAAGTGCGGACATTGATCATGGAGGACCGTCGTTTGACCGTCCGGGAAATTGCTGATGAGGTTGGGATCAGCAGAGGTTCCGCAAACACGATTTTAACTGAGGATGTGGGCATGCGAAGAGTGGCGGCAAAATTTGTGCCCAAGCTGCTTTCGCCGGAGCAGCAACAACTCCGCCTTGAGGTCGCGCAGGACATGCTGGAGTGCGCCAACAGGGATCCTGAGTTCCTGAAGACTGTGATCACTGGTGACGAGTCGTGGGTGTACGGATATGACCCGGAAACCAAGGTCCAGTCGTCACAATGGAAGCATCCAACATCCCCGAGGCCCAAAAAAGCACGACACGTTCGGAGCAATGTGAAGGTGATACTGACTGTTTTCTTCGATTACCGGGGTGTTGTGCATCATGAGTACGCACCACTAGGCCAAACTGTTAATAAGGATTACTAGCAAGAAGTCCTCCGTCATCTTCGTGATGCAGTTCGGCGCAAGAGACCGGAGCTGTGGGACGCACGCAACTGGCAGCTGCATCATGACAAAGCCCCAGCTCATTTATCACACCTGATCCAGGGTTTCCTGGTTAAGCATGGCATTCCGCAGGTTCGCCAGGCTCCCTACTCTCCTGACATGGCTACTTGTGATTTCTGGCTGTTCCCGAGATTGAAGACACCGCTAAAAGGCTCCCGTTTTGACAGCCGCGAGGACATCATACAGAACGCGACGGCGCAGCTGCACACCATTCCAAAACAAGCCTTCCAGAATTGCTTCCAGCGATGGAAGGACCGCTGGGCTAAGTGTGTGGAGTCACAAGGGGCCTACTTTGAAGGGGATTAGGTATTGTAACCACCCAGATACAGAACTTTTTTTTCCCGGCCCAAGGTCGGATACTTTTTGGACAGACCTCGTACATAAGAAGTATACGAAAACAGTGTTATAAAGCCATTATAAGGTGGAACCAGTGCGGAATATCAAGTGTTGACCGTTTATAAAAGTTTTTAGTGACTTTAAAACTGTGTTTTATAAAAACATCATACACGACTAGACTTTATATGCTCACATTTCAAGTGTGTTTTACATATGGATATAGCATTTTAATGTAGTGTACCCCTGAAGATGGTCAGGTACCTGACCGAAACATGTCGGGTTTAATGTAATACTACTGTTAACGTTTTTAATAGTGATTGTGCATCTAGTTGGTCTTGGTTTTTGCTATGACTATATTTTATAACTTACGCATGTTCCAGAATAATATGGTGTGAGAGTGGGTACCACATGTTCCAAATCCTATCTGGAGGTTTAAAAAAATGAAGAAAGAAATATTTACATTACTAACTAAAAGTTGGAAGTAACTGGAATAAAAATTTCAAGAAAGACTATCGTGAATGTGACAAATTTATTATTATTATTATGCTACTGCCAAACACAGAGTACAACAGAGAGTTGATAAAGACGAAGCCATATGTGACGCAATAGAAGACAGTCCTAGAAAGTAATCAACAAATATTCACGAGTCGAAGAACAAACGCAACCCCACTAAAATAGCATAACAAGAGAGTCCGAGGATTCCCAGTCGAACTGAGTTCAGTTGAATGAAAACACGGCCTAATCATGTTGTTATTTATGTACCATCCTACCCTTCAAACACTTCAGCCCACAGCCAACGCAGCAAGTATTGAGTTTTGCCACTTGCGTATTGAGACGCTGTTTAAGAATGACTTTTGATTTCAACTGGTTTACTGAACATGTCATGCTTAAGTGTCGACATGAGTAACGCAATATTTTGATTCTGTATAACGTAATGTAGGCCTATGCGCGGACCCTTCTTACAAATTTCGTTTTTCTGATTAAATTATAATAGTATTTTTGTTTTTGTCACCGAGATATTGCATTCACAATAACGTTTTTTTACATCGCTCAACAGCCCCTAGCGGAGCAGGGCCTTCTCATCAACGAGGCTTCACGATCACACTCAGACATACCACACTCGGTAGGACTCCTCTGGATGAGTGATCAGCCCGACTCAGAGGCCTCTACCGGAAAACATACAACAATCACAACAGAGAGATATGTATGTCCCCGGCGGGATTCGAACCCGCAATCCCAGCAAGCAAGCGGCCGCAGACCCACGTCTTAGACCGCGCGGCCACTGGGATCGGCCACAATGAAGTATATAAGTCAGTGTCATTACTTCCCAAGGATTCTACAATTTCTCTTTCCTTCGCTCTGCCTTTCAATTTTCTGTTAACTTCCTACATATTCCTTGCTGTTGTGTATTTTACTATTTACACCGTAGTCATCTTCGTAGAAACAGCGTTAAATTGTTAAAGTTAATTCAAAATTAAATTTACGTGATTAACTTTAGAGGAGATTGGATATCTTGTTACATAAACCATACTTCTGATTTTGCTTTTTTTGAAAGGGTGTATCTAGAATATTTGCGCAAACTCCAACAGTGATTTCACATCAAAACACGGAAAAATTTCATATAAACGTACGTCTGGAAAGGAGTGGTTTCTGAGTTTAATTGAAAGATTGCATTCAAAAATAAGTACCTTAACTATGTAATATTTTACTTACAACTGACATAACACATTTACAGCACGCGTTCCCCATTTAACAACTGTTCAGTTGTTACTGTTTATCAAGTCACAATTCACAACAAATGCTCAAAATGTCCTCCACCTGAATCAATGCACGCATGGACACGTCTGATCATGGACTGTCGCACCCTTTCAAAGGTCCCGGGGCGGTTGCGAATGGTTTGACAAGCATAAAAAATGCGTTGGTGAAGTGTCTCTTCATTTTCAAACTGGCGTTGAATACACTAAGGTTTTTAAGCATCAACAAAGTTAAAATTCTAAAGGTTTGAGGTCTACAGGTTGTTGGGCAGTACCTCGAAAACTAATTGTTTGCGGACATACAGTATACTGATATAAAATGTTTTCCTTATTTTGGTGTGGGCAACTCACTCCTGAGGTTTGTCCAAGCATTTTAGATACACCCTGTATAGGCTTAATTCGAAGGTTACGATCTTCTGGGATATGGAATATAAAACACTGCATTCTGAAAGCTTTCATTCATATCGTCATGAATGCGAGTATTCTTCGTACAGGCACACACTTTATCATTTTACGTGACCCAAAACTACAAATCGCATGGGTTCAAATCTGGCGAACGTGAAGATCACAACCCCTGCTTATTACTGCCACCAAAAGAAGTCTCTAAACGAGACACAGAACTGTTTGCAATGTGAGCTGTTGCTGAAAAGGGCAAAGGTTCTCTCATAATTGTACAGGCGTTCAAAAATGGTGTCAGGGCGTGTGTTACATATTGGTGTAAATTAATGTTCTCAGAAAAAGAGGCCCAATGAATTTAGCTGCACTCATAGCACACCACACACCAAACTTAACGTCGTGTAGTGGCACTTCGCGGATTAATACGGGGTTTTCTGCAGACCTATAACTGTTATTCTGAGAGCTCACATATCCAATCGGACAAAACCAAACTTCATCGCTACACAGAAAGATTGTTGGGTCTATTTCTCCTGTCTGTCTGTCCGTTCGTTTGCTGTGCAAGCCAGGCCAGTAATTCTCTCGGATATCTTCAAACTAGCTCTAATTTATTCCAGTTTTCCCTAGTTAGCATGTACCATGTGTCTTCTGTGCTTCTTCTTAGTCTGTGTATAAAAAAACCTGTTGTTCAAAATCTTTGTAGGCAACTGTGAACTGTTTTCCCGTCCGGAGCTGTTACAGCAAAATAATTTCTTCTGAATTTAATATGACGCTTCCGATAGCAATGTATTTCACGTATCTTACGTACCGTACAGACATCCGTCTAAACGACTTCACATTACGCAACACAGACCTCACAAACTCTCCGACAAGCAGCGTGGACACCAGCCATTGAGTGGGCTTCGTGTGCAATAGAAGTGACTCAAAAGTAAGGGACTCGCAATTGTTGCAATTCAAAATTCATAATCCAAAATTCCTAGCAAACTCCAAAGTCGTCTGTATTATTTCCACAGGCAATTCATTGTAGCATCACGACAGTTTCTCCTTCAGAGTTTAACTGAGACAAACAATTCTAAATTCCCTGCAGAATTATTGTAGGTGTGCTAAAGAGTCTTGTGAATTAGTTGAATCCAATCCACATCCTCACCCCCTTTGCCGTAACATTCATTTTAATATTATTCTCCCAACTACGTCTAGTTCTCGTAAGTTTACTTTTTTCAGGGCTTCCAATCAGAACTGTGTAAGCATTTCATTGCCATCAGCTCTGGCCATATCAAGTGAAGCTTGAGGAAAAGGCAACATTGCCAGATATGGGAGCAGGGCAACGAGGTCCAGGCCCAGCTCCCACAAAAATGGCAATGTTATCTTTTCATTTCCTAGTTTGTTGCTTTAGATCCTTTTTCCCCAATATAGTGTACCCTAACAATTTTAAAATACAAAACGAATTCGGGTGACTACATAAATTCATTGTTATCCTGAGCACTGTTTCTAGTTTCGTTCCTTAACATTTCATGCTGCCTTAATTTGTGTTATGTACCTTCGGCGGTGTAGACGTGGCAACAACGGGTAATCTTCTCAAGCCTCAATTGCTGGGGCAATAAATTCAATAATATTCCGTAACAAGCATAACGTGTGCAGCTTCTCATGGTAAGTAGGCAATTAGGGAAAAAGCAAAAGGCATGTACTCAACTAATCCTTCAGTGACCTAAATGCACCATGCACATAATGCGTGCGCGTTTAAATCCTGTGTAGGTACATAACTTACATTTCAGGGAAAAGTAAAGCATGCCATTCCGTTAGCTTAGGAAAGAAGTCGTACCAGGCATGTGGAAAAAGTAGGTTTACCACGCGGCTTACCGTGTACCGTATAGCTAGTCGTAATGCCCCACATCATCTTTCTGCCATTCGTTTTGGAGGGAGCGACATACTTTAAACTACTACTTTCATAGACACGCGAATGATAACAGGTTAAAATTTGAACTTGAGAGGCTGCAGAAGGCAGCAATATTGGCCTTTATTTGGCATTCACCTGAATAGAGCAAGGAGACTCATTTATTCACAGCAGCAGAATCTCCGCCTCCGATTTGAAATCCAGACTTCCCCAGGACACGTTAATCGCGTTACTGCTCAAGACAACTGTATGGTCATGGTAGTGCTACAATAGAGAGATTTAAAATACTCGTAGAACATAAGATTCTTATCCCATCATCCCTGACAATCCATAAACTTCATATATTATGACCACTATCAACAACAACGACAAAAACAAAAACTACTACTGCAACAACAGCAACAGCAGCAAGATCACTCAGTTGTCAGCTTGGCAGTCTTCTGATCGGCCGTCCTTAAGTGCGTGTTCAAATCCGCTGTACTTCAAAATTAATTTGTTCCGTCAGTCCCATTTACGAACAAAATTAATGACAGATTAAATTCGGGAAACATTTCCTACCATCCGGACTAGAATCTTTCGCCCTCCTTGCTACCAAAAGCATAGAGACCAAAATAACTGAGGGAATAACAAAAAGCGATGGTGTATGACAAAAGGGTGTCGAGAACAATAATTTGACCTAAGAAGGCAGAAATAAAAGAAGCTTGGAGAAAATTGCGTAATGAAGAGCTTCATACGTACTCTTCGCCATATATTATTAGGATGATCAAATCCATGAAAATGAGATGTGGAAGGCATGTGAGAGAACAGCAATGCGTACAGAATTTTGGTGGGGAAACTTAAATAGAAAAAAGGAATACCTAGACATACACGGAAGGATATTACTAAAAGTTTGGAAATGTGTGCAGAGCGTAATACTTTCGGCGCCTTCACTCTGTTATTGCCCCAATATTTTACATTCCTAAATATCTGCCAGAAAGACACCGGGTATTTTAACACGCTTTGTAAGATTTTTCCGTATTTTATCAACATAATTATAATCGACCATCATCGAGATATTGTAAGCATGAGATTTACAATTGATAACTCTTAAACGTCCATACTCAATTATTAAAATCGATCATGTTCGATGCGCAATGTTCAACTATTTCTTCAGTCTCAGTTCGTATATCACACGGAACACAATCTGTCTCAATTATAAAAACTTTCCCTCCATCTTCAGCACGTGCCTTACGGATAAATCTGTCTCATTTATAAAGGCTAATCAAGGAGATGGATAAAAAGTTATGTATTTATGTAAAGTGTCTGTTACTTTGTCCGATTATAACTAAAATTAAAATATGTCGATGAATTTTACTAAAAATCCAAAATATTAATTTTCAAGAAAATCCATCCATCTGGAGTTGCTCGTTCCATGAGAACTAAAGGACGGGAGCAAAAACAGAGAGACGGAGAGACAGACAAGAAGAAGCTAACAGCCCGTTTGCAAAATTGTTTTGCGAAAGGGCCTAAAATTAATTATAAACCAATAGGATGGGAAGGTGTTGGAATAGCTCAGAATAGGGAGAGGTGGAGGGTTTTTGTGAACACAGTAATGGACATTCTGGCTGTACAAAATATGGCCAATTTATTGAGTAACAGAGGAACTATTCGCTTCTCAAGGACTCTCTCTCATGGAGTTAGTTAATTAGTGTGGATAAAATTCAGAGCTCTTTTTAATGTTAAATCAGGTGGTATATATCGCAACCACGATATATTACCCCTTTAAAGCATAGTGGTAAACATATGCAGTACCTTCTGCAACATAAAACAACTTAATTGTGCCCCCACGCTGTGTATGTTACATTTCGTAAGACTCTCACAACTGACACCATCTACTGCCCTACACAGCCTTTACACGTTAGCCTCTGTAACAGAAACTCAGTGTTTCTGAGCTGTAGTAACGCGGTGTTTAGATGTCTGTGTTTAAAAGGTGAAGACTTAAGGCTTTCCCTTAGTGCCGTTGCCCACTTGCGATTTTCTGTCGCGCGATTATTTAGTCGCACAAATAGAACACACTGTTTTCAGTAGGAATCGCTGCTTTTATTTAGTCGCATGTGCGCGCATTCCTACTGAAAACAGTGTGTTCTATTTGTGCGACTAAATAATCGCGCGACAGAAAATCGCAAGTGTGCGCCTTACTCTATTTTTCCGAAGTACACGGGACGGTTTAAATGTGCTCTTTATTAAGCATGCACGCCGGTCCCAGTGGCCACGCTGTCTAAGGCGTGGGTCTACGGCCGCTAGCTTCTTCGGATTGTGGGTTCGAACCCCACCGGGAGCATTGAAGTCTGTCTCTTGTGAGTGTTTTGTGTTGTCAGGTAGAGGTCTCTGCGTCGAGCTGATCACTCATCCAGAGGAGTCCTACTGAGTATTGTGTGTCTGAGTGTGATCGTGAAGCCTCGATAATGAGGAGGTCCTGGTCCACTAGGGGCTGTGGCGCCATGGAAAAAAATCAAGCACGCAACTCTTATAAATGTTAATATCTTTGCAATTACGCATTGTTATTAAATTTCACCCTATAACCTGTTATGAAGGCACAGAGGGAAAGAATAGGTATAGCTCGTAACCTTTAACCTCGACGCTAGATGGGATGGGTGCTTAACGCCACGCCCCGGCCGCTTTACCCCCATAAATGACCCGGCACCCATTGTATAGGAGGCTGCGTGGACCCCAGGGCCGATCTCGACGAATGCAGAAACTTCTTCCTGCAAAGGATTCGATCCCCGGACCGTCCAGCTCGTAGGGGGTCAAATATACTAACTGCACCAATCCGGCCCACATGCATTCTTGTATTGCTGTAACATTAAACATCCGAGGTCACTGACTTCTATTATTTTGCTGTAGGTCACTATCTAACTTCGAATCTCCTTTTCTACATGCTGTGTTATTTGCCTCCTGAAATTGCCATGCCATATTTGCATATTAATTTATAAAGTTTCAGACTCTGTACCTGTAAATTATCTTCTGAATTAATTATTACTGAGGTCTGAGGTTTCTACGGCGAAGGCTGTGAAAACTGCTGTCTCCTGGATGTAAAAGCGTCAAGCCTGGTAGATATGTACAGAAGTTTCGGAGGAACCAACAGCCTCCATCTTCAAAGTAAATGCTTAGAAGACAATACGGATGCATCCTCCTCCTCCGAAACATCAGGAAAAAGCCGCCAGAAAACCCTGTGTCACATTCTAGAAGACACTTTCCTTCAAAATTTTTATTACTTCGTCGAGAAGACGGGGATTATTCGAATGTTTGCTTCTTGGAGTTTATGTTCATTTTACTTCTCCTTCTTCCAATTCTGGCATTAGTTATATTTTGGTTAAAACTGTGTTAAATTGGGGTGTTGACAGAGGGTAACTTTGACATACACACCTACCTTATCTAAAGTATTTTCTGATAACTTGGTATAGCATCGCTAAATTTCACTAAGATAAACTAAATAGTGCTTAAAGCTGCATTTCAGAGCTTTGACAATAGCAACACAATCTCATTTATCTCAAAGAGCACAGTCAAATTAACGACAAATTGTTCAAAATGTCCAAATCACAAAAATTTAAAACCAAACAGACTAAGGCACTCATTTCATTGAGCAGATTAATTCTTCAGAATCTGGAGTTTATCGGCTACTTTAAGAAATGTTGCTACTTCATGGCACTCAAAAGTCCATTGCCATGTTTACATGACCTTACCCCCTGCCACTGGTCTACATTAAGAATCAAATCAATTCGTTTCACGAACTTCCATCCCTTCCTCTAAGAACAATTTTAATATTACATTTTCATGTATGTTTCGATCTTCCAAGTGGTGTCTCTCCGACAGGTTTACCGACCAAAGCTTCTTTAGGCTCTAAAAGCTCGTAACAAAAATACAACGGGGTTCCTCCAGGGCACAGTCGGTTGTGGAAAACTGTTGGCGTCGCTAGAACAAATGTTTTCACAGAGTCAGTTGTAGAAGAAACCTTGTTGTTTATAGAACATATTCTGACACACATTCAAGTGTGCAAAACTTCTGGTAACACCAGGACATGTTTTCGCACACCCTCTGTCCGTCTTCAGTGCCTTCCCCACCCACTCACTTCCATTTGTCCCCAGGAAAATAGGAAAGTTTTTTAAGCGCAGTCGCCGAGTTTTCCGATGGGGATTGTTACCTACTGGAACCCACCTATCAATAATTACTTCCGTTCATTCTCGGCGCGGTGTAAAGCTCCTACAAACTTAACCCGCTCGAAAACTGGGACCGCGAGTTCTAATACGGCACTGGTGATGAATTGACTGTCACTGTGCGCTGTGCAGGTACAGTCCTTGCAGCAGGTCGATATCCCCGTCTGCTGATTCTAACGTTAGTTTTAAAGACTTCGCTGTTTCAGAAGTTAATTCTGAATCGGAACAGGCCACAGGAGGTCTGAAACCGAAGAAGAATAAATCCCTCCAGAGAAATACAGATCTATGGCTTTATAAAAGATTTTCCTCACCCATCCAGGCGGCCCTGGAGCCAATCGAAGCTCCTGTACAATGGGTGCCCGTTTCTTCACCGGGGGTAAAGCGGCCGGGACACGGAGTTGATCACCCACCCCCATCTAGCGCCGAGGTGAAAGAAAGACTAGATCTATACCTCTACTCCCCCCCCCCCCCCGGTCCTTCATGGCCGGTTGCAGGGTCAAATTTATGGATTTATAAATCAAAGTAATTTGAAATCATTAACAGAAATGAAAGAACTGTCACCTTTTATAGTGATGCTTATTCTTACGTGTCTGATCTCCCGATAAGGTACCTTAAGCTGTTACAAAATAAACTTCATGTTTACACCCTGACTCGTATTTACTTACTCCTGCCTTAAGGAACAAGTCAGTATTGCCCTTCTATACAGAGCCTACTGGATCCTACGAAGGATTTTCCCACGACTAGTTTGTGAAAACTGAAAGCACATCTTCGAAGTTAGGTTATCATTAAAGCAGGCGAGGTTTAAAGGCGTAAGGAACAGGTAAGTTTCGAATATTGGAGAAGAGAGAGACCCCAGTAATAACAGAAGAAGCACTAAGTAGGCTGTTACCCCTTTCTGCCACCTATCTTTGCGAGCTGAGCTTTTCGACACTAACAAACATAAACAGAGAAATGCGAGACAGTTCTCTCAGTTCAACAGGAAATGTGGGTATGTTTGTCGTCTATTCTCCCGCAAATAGAACTTTTTTGTCAAAAACGACAAGACCATATTACTCATTAATTACCCAGATCTTTCATTGTCAGCCATTTCATCAATCCAAAATCAAGCCAAAATCAACACCATAAAACACCGAACATTTTTCTGTTTTATTTCCTTTAAAAATCCAATTATGGCTATTATCAGGAAACGTACCCAGCATTGATTCATAATTTCTTACAAACACAGATAAATAATCATTCCCACATTAGGTTCTTAGGATTCCTGAAGTCCTGAAAATGTAGATTTTTTAAGAAGCGGAGGATGATTGTTTTTCAAATACTATACTTACCCCATGATTCCAGTGGCCGTGCGGTCTAAGACGTGGGTCTTCGGCCGCTCACTTACTAGGATCGTGGGTTCGAATCCCACCGGGGGCATGGATGTTTGTGTTGTGTTTGTTGTAAGGACGGTAATATCGAACGTAAAGTGACATGAAGGACAAAAATTGGATTTAAACAGTACAAAAATGGATCAAAGGGAGAAAAACCCCGGACAGGCAAAAAAAAAAAAAAAAATCCCACCGGAGGCGTGGATGTCTGTCTCTTGTGAGTGTTGTGTGTTGTCAGGTAGAGGTCTCTGCGACGGGCTGGTCACTCGTCCAGAGGAGTCCTACCGAGTGTGGTGTGTGATCATGAAACCTCGAAATGAGGAGGCCTAGGCACCCGAAAAGGGGCTGCTGAGCCATAGGAAAAAAAATACTTACCCCCATAGTACGTATGTGTACGTAAAATTTATTTTGAATAAAAAATCATTTATTAATTTTCTTTTATCTGTAATAACATAATATCCAAAATGTTGCAGTACACCTAGCGGAACTAGCGGTACAATAGTGTGCCGTGACTCACCCTTTGTGAACCGCTGCCTTTCACCAATAGAAAAAAAGGGGTAAAAGCTGAATGTGAATAATTCTTGCGTTGACAAATGTTGATATCTTAAAGAAGGAAACAAGCTCATTTGTACAACGGCAGTCTACGTTTAATGGCAGTCAGCTTCTCGTCATCTCCCACATCCTCCCACTTAGAAGCATTCCAATGGATTCTCAGAACGCACTCTTAACCGACGTATCAAGCCCATACCATTTCTTGAACACAATAAAAATTATATATTTCGTCCGGAATATCGACTATAATTCCTTTAACATTGCTAAATGCCGTGGAAGGGAGCACTGCCGGCTGCATTCCGGAACTCACTACAGCTGTCTCTACGACAGAAGAAACTTCCTGGTAGCTGTACAGACTGAATGACTATATCCACATCACAGGGACACTCAGACGGTAAAAACATTCGTCGTCAGGAAATTTCTCTCTGTGCTCTATTTTTAATTGTGCAACGCGTGTATAATAAGGAGGCTACCGCAGTGCTGACTGAAAGAATGATTTAGTTAATCAGTGTTTGTATTCACGCTTTAAACCAGAGTGGTTATTTTACATACCAGAATCTTTAACATTTAAAATTCTGCGTCTTGTCCATGCAGTGTACGTAGGTGTTTCGTATGATTCTACCCACGAATGGCCAACATGCGGTTCTCGAGTAAAGAATCTGGGGGCCTCAGTCACCTGAATAGTTTCAGTAATACAGCGTAACATACATAATATGGTAAGTTTATTGTAGAGAAAATGTTTAGAACTATAACTCATCACTTTTAAAACAGCACACAGTGAACCAATATTTCTTTGTGTAATAACGAGTTTAGTATGGCCTGCTGCTCATTCAACCGTACATTTAGCGTAACTTCTGTCTGTAAATAAAGACCTTGTAGCTAATTTAACCCCCCCCCCTTTCGATATGAACACACAAGTACAGCCCTCATGCGAGTCCTTAACGAATTATGTGGCCCTCCTGTGTGTTGAAGTTGCCCAGCCCTAATTCTAACAATTAACAGCGATAATTTTCCTAAAACTGGTTGATCTTTGTAACGGAGACGTAGTGTAATTTTATAACAAAGGACGGGAGTTTTGAAGCACTGTGTAAATAAGGATCACGATTCAGATTAATGAAATCAAAATTCGCGTCTCGTTTCTCTATCCACGTCATCATTGTCAAAGGTTAGCTTTGCGGTCTACCTCTAAGGTTTAACTCAGAATTGGTGTAACATCTTTCCTACAATCAATCCTTTTCTGAGATCTGCGCTCTTCTGGGATATTACGCAGCGATGAGTGGTAGTTCTGTACCGACGTTTCGGGACAACCTATTGTTCCCATCTTCAAGGGTCAAGAAGTCCCAGAAGAAAGCCTTGGACTTTCTTCTTGGACTTCTTGACCATCTACATGGCGGCGGAAGCCTGAAATCACGAATTCCTTTTCTGTTTCCTGTTAGTGTATACGGTAAAATCTTCTACGTGGTAGGCGTTTTTCGTTTGATGTTCAACTATTTTGTCTATAATGTATAACAGGCAATATATTTTAGGTCTGTCAGAATCCTGCCGCGCCCCTCAGGAACCTTACTGAAACATCTTATTCCGGCTCTCCAGTTGCTTGAGATAAACCTACTTAAGATACCCGCACACTGATCCATTTAGTACTGCAGGTACAGCCATTGCTTTCTACACTTTCAAAGACACTGCTCTTGGTCTATCACTCAGCGTTCCTGAAACTGTAAGACATATATTACATATTGCTTAATTTATTGTTACGTATGTTGACTAAAATGGTTCAGTCTTAGAATGGAACATCTCATTGTATTGAGGGGCACCGTCTTGTGCTAAGTGAAAGGGAAGATAAAACAAAAGACCTTCAGTCACAATTATTTTCAGAAAATACCTTTTCAATATCTAAAGCGTGCTACATGTTTCGGCTTTTTTTTTCATAAAGCCAGTATCAAGCACGACTATTGAAAGTACAAAAGGATGTAAGCTCTTTGTGTACCGAAAGACATTCAGCTCTCAATGTCACAATTTTCTGCAAAGTAAGGAGAAAATAAGTTAAAAGTTAATCTAACTAACTAATTAACCCCATGGAGCAGAGTCCTTCTTGAGAAGCTAACAGGTCCTCACCTAGTCAAGAAATTACCCGCGTTTTATGGAACCCGAAGGTTTATTACCGCATTCACGAGAGCCCGGCACCTGTCCCTATCCTGAGCCATATCAATCCAGTCCATGCCCCACCATCCTACTTCTTGAAGATCCATTTTAATATTGTCCTCCCATCTACGCCTGGGTCTTCCAAGTGGTCTCCTTCCCTCAGGTCTCCCCACCAAAATTCTGTATGCACCTCTCCCCCCAACCATACGTGCTACATGCCCCGCCCACCTCATTCTTCTTGATTTGATCACCCGAATAATATTTGGTGATGACTACAGACCATTACGTTCCTCGTTATGTAGTCTTCTCCACTCCCCTCTTATCTCGTCCCTCTTAGGCCCAAATATCCCCCTCAGCACCCTATTCTCGAACACCCTCAGCCTATGTTCCTTCCTCAGTGTGAGAGACCAAGTCTCACACCCATACAAAACAACATGCAAAATTATATTTCTGTATATCTTAATCTTTGTATTTTTGGGTAGCAAACTGGAAGACAGAAGATCCTGCACCGAATGACAACAAGCACTCCCCGACTTCAATCTGCTCTTAATTTCTTCCTGAATGGAATTTCGATTTGTTAGGGTTGTTCCCAGAAATTTTAACTGTTCCACCCTTTCAAAGGATTTATTATCTAACTTTATGTTGTGATTTTGTCCTGCATTCTGATTGCGAGACATGACCATGTATTTAGTTTTCTCAGCGTTTACTTCTAGACCAATCTCCTTACTAGCGACTACTAAAGCTTCTGTGTTTTTCTTTATAGAATGTACGCTTCCGCCCAATATATTAACATCATCAGCATAAACCAGAAGCTGATGTGTACCATTTAATTTCAAGCCCTCCTGGTTTGCCTGAACCCTCCTAATGGCATATTCCAAAACAAAGTTAAAAAGCAATGGCGATAAAGCATCTCCTTGTTTCAAACCATTCTTAATAGGAAATGTGTCAGACAAATGTTTGCCTACCCGGACTCTGCTATAGGTTTCATTTAGACACATTTTTACTAGCCTTACTAGTTTCATAGGGATACCAAATTCAATGAGAATATTATACAAAACCTCCCTCCTAACTGAATCATAGGCTTTCTTGAAGTCTGTAAATAGTTGATGCACTGCCTCATTGTATTCCCATTTTTTCTCAAGTATTTGACGAATGCAGAATATATGATCAGTTAAAACGTTTGGAAATAATTCAGAACAATATACTAAAAAGCCATGTTGCAGTAGCACTTACGTGTGTATGAACCTTGATGGGTATTAGTTTCAACTGTTTCGTCATACATATCGACTTTAGGCTTACTAGTGATTTACCTTGGAATGCCAGAAGTTTTATACCTAAGGTTTGTATTTCCATGTTGTGTTTTCCTGTAATCGTGAAAGATTCAAGTACGTTCCTTCACACACGGCTTTCTAATCCTATCGGCATGCATCACATTTTTCTTTCTTTACATTTATGGAGTAATTTGCTGACTTAGCCGTGCACCAAAAAATGAGATACTAAATGGTATAACTGAAGTAATATGAAGAGTTGCTATATTATAACAACAATTATACAAAAAGAAACAAACCGTCTCTTCCTTTTCCTTTAATATCATTGTAAACGTTCATATAATTTTCCGTTTTATTTTTATTACCATACATATACATATTTCTTCTATTCTTCCCCCATGTTAATCTATCCTTTTCTTATTCCATTTTGTTCCCTGTCTTTCCGGGTTTTTTTATTTTCAAGCCATTCAGTTTTTATGTCCCTTTCTTTCTGCTTTCCTTCCGCCTTACGTTCTTTTTCCCTACGGTTGCTGCTTAAAATCCTTCATCACTTAGCAAAAAGACGGTGGACCTGAGCACGGTACCAAACATGTTGTCTAAGTTTGGAACGAAGCATTTATGCCAGTTTAAAGCATTGTCATAGCAATACTCATTGATCACTTGAAGAAAGAGAAACTCCGCTGATATGTCAGTGCAGAACTGTCGAAGACGACAGCAGATTCAGCATGCACGCGGACATAGTCCCCTGCTCCCTCCCAAACTCAATGTGAAACTTCCAAACCACTAGCGAACACAAATCCTAACTTTACACAGCAAGCTATACATACGTGTCACTGCAGGGCCCCAAACAGCGACTTCTTCAAGTTATTCAACCCAGGCCAACATGATACACACGTGGTCAGATATCTGAACCCATTAACGAGACAGAAAATAACGATTCTAAACCGAATCAATCGCTAAACGCCCATTGTTAAAACATAAGCTAAATAAAAATAAATTAATAAACAAGTTGGATCTCCAAGCAGAATAACATTTCCTCCAGTGATCGGCCCTACATTGTCCCGATGTGTTAAGAGTTACGAATGTTGAGACAGTCTTTTCCCATTGCATATTTTACTAACTCCATGCAGGATAATGCCTCTTAAGAAGCTAACAGTTGTTCAGTCAATCAATGAACTCCCCGTATTCTATGAAAGCCGAAAGTCTATTACCGTATCCACATGAGTCCGCTATTGGCCCCTTACCTCAGCCAGATAAATTCAGTCCACACGCTCCAATTTTCTTTATGATCCAGTTTAATATTATCCTCCCATCTACTCTTAGGGCTTCTAAGAAGTCTCTTTCCCTCAGGTCACCCTAGCAAAACGCTGCACACTTTTCTGTTCTCTCCCAAAGCGCATTTACCACTGAAATGTTGTGCAGAACTTCTCAGGAACTGTTCTGGAGGTCCCGGCCCGGTTTCAGTCTATCCTGACTAAAGTACTTCATAGGTTTCCTCATTTCTAGACCGAAAAGTGCTAATACAGTAGCAGCCCTACCTTAATAGAAGCATAAGAGGCGCTTCCTTCGACCCCATTACTGCGTAATCCCTTTTCGTAATAGTTCTATTTTCAATCGATAGGCTACAGTCCTTATCTTATTATTCAATAAAAAATAATCATAACGTACGCCTGTTGGATACGTTTACGCTTTGGTGCCTCATCTTCAAGTACTTCAGTATGCTTTCATCAGTGACGTCATGGCGACAGAGTTACGGTACTAAATCATTCACGCGTAAAGATGGAAAGCTCAGGATAGGGACAGGTGGCGGGCTGTTGTGAATGTGGTAATGAAACTTCGGGTTCCATAAAATGCGGGGAATTTCTTGACTAGCTGAGGACCTGTTAGCTTCTCAAGAAGGACTCTGCTCTACGGAGTTAGTTAGTTAGTTATGGTGGAAATGCCACCCTAAATTTTGACGGAAGAATTTGTGTCACTGTAATGTGTCATTGATCACTTGTGGAAGCAGAAACTCGGATGATATATCATGACTGATCTGATGACGACGGCAGACACAGAATTCATGTGGACGGAATTCCCTGCCCGCTCAGCCACAAAGCGAGATATCTAAACCACTTGGGAATGCCAATCACTTAGTTACCTTTTTCCGCATGACCGAGTCATGGCAAACTACTGACGAGGAACTGCGATCGTCAAAATTTACGTTAAGTTACGTTTAATTTCAGTTCTGTAATTTGATACTAGACCTATCCCAGTGGCCGTGCGGTCTAAGGCGTGGTTGTGCGGCCGTTCGCTTGCTGCAATTGTGTGTTCGAATCCCGCAGGGAGCATGGATATCTTTCTCTAGTGAGTGTTGTGTGTTGTCAGGTAGAGGTCTCTGCGTCGGGCTGATCACTCGTCCAGAAGAGTCCTACCGACTGTGGTGTGTGTAACTAAGTGATCGTGAAGCCTCGATAATGAGGAGGCCCTAGCCCACTTGAGGCTGTTGCGCCATTGGGGTGGGTGGGAATATTAGTGATTACATTATGTGCTGAGCGAAAAGAGGTCGACTCCAAGGATAGGTACCTCTCCGTCCGTCCGTCTGCCTGTCCACTCGCCCTCTAACTACTCCCTACCTGCTGCCAGCCTACCTACCTACCTACCTACCTACCACTCGATCAAACGTCTGTGTGGTGTAAAAGTTCCAGCTTTAAAAGAGAAAATATGGACTCAAGAACTTCTCGGTGCTTCGAAGTCACCGGCTTCTTGTCAATCCTGTACCGAAGCATGCGATAGGCTAACTGTAATATGTTTTCCATTAAGATATCTTCAAAGAGCAACTACATCACAGAAGCACCAACAAAGCGACATATAATTTGCAGGTTCCTTTGAAATGGGATGAGCTCGAGAGATCAGACATACGGTACGGTATTGTCTGCAAGTAGCAGTCTAGAACTTATTGTTCTGTTATTCTCTGCACATGCTAAGTTCAGAACTGACACCAGAGTGCACTCAGTAAATGTAACATTTCTATTAACCCATACAATTTTGGTGGGTAGTTAGTTTTATAGGGATTGTCAAGCTGCCTTAACTAATAGTTTGAACTGCGGCATGCAGCTTTGTGATTCACCTCCACCCCAATCCCAATGAATACAGAACTTACTTTACAGTATCTGGCAGATTTAACTGATCAGAAACTCTCCAACTCTGTTCGGCGGAGCCCTGCGGTTCCGTAGAGTCCGACAGATTAAACAGTGATCACAATCATTAATAAAAATTATTTCAATCCTGAATTAACTACTCGTAACTTTTGCGTGAATTGGACATAAATTATTGATCACTTTATAGTCGAATATAAGCACACCCGATTCTTGATTTGCATATTCTTGGGTATCAGCTGTCTTTATTTATGGAAAAATATTTGCCGCGTCCTCACATACAGACGGTTCGTATATTTCTTGGAACGTGCTCGTTAAATTAAAACAAATGCTATCTCACAAGAAAGTTCAGCTTAAGCAAACTTAAAGATTATAGTTGTTGTCCAACTATCCTGGCGTGTCCGTACTGTTGACACTACTGCTTCAGCATTCTAGAATTACGTCAACAAATTTCATGTCCCAGTAACATAAAAGCTGAAAGGGGCCTTGGTCACTTCTTCCCAGTAGCGTAAAGAGACCCAAATAAACATTGCAGTTTTCACAGGTTTTTAGATAAAGCGTCAGAGATAACCTGAACCGAAACCATCTCCCTCAGTTCCTGTCATTGGCTACTCCTATTAGGACGGCGCTACTGCACTTTCAGCCAGCCTTCATGGCAGCAAGCTACCGCGCAATGTTCCCGATAAAAGAATAGTTTGAAAGTGTGTTTGGCCACCGAGATCCCTCGCCCTCGTTCCATTTGATTTGCAGTGAAACTGTGCAGTACATGAGCGAAATTATCACAACTTACTTTCAATAAGCTTCACACCTTAAATCTAAATCATATCTCAGATGAGTTGGAGCTTATTTACGCACAAAAGAAAAGACGCATGCTCACAATCACGTGGATATCAATTTCTACATTATCTGTAACACAGATAAGTAAAATGTGTTACTTTAAAAGTACCTTCTGTAACAGCACAGAGAATTTGCGATAAGAGCGTTGGTAACTGCCTCTCTTACTCAGACACTGAACAGATAAAAAAAATTCAACGTACACAGAAATGGCACCCTGAATGTACACAAATACTGCAGTGCCAATTATGTCGGTGAATTTTCTTTTGACCCAGAAGTATACAAATGACAAGAACTGAATCTGTTCTACAGACTCAGATATGTCTTTCCCACTGCCTTTATAGAATAGTGACATCAGAATTACGTCAAGCCTCGTCTACAAACGCCATCTATCCGTCCTCTGAGACAGGTTGTAGGGAACACAGCATGGTTAATCCATCACCAAGATGAAGTCAAAGCGGGTTATTGCACAGTGATGGATTACTCACGCCTGGGTCGAGTTGAGAGTGCTTGCAGGCATATTCCTTCACCTCGGCTATTGTAGGCCTCCAGAGAATCTCACAGTTACCATGGTAACTGCATCATCTCCTCCCCCCTCCCAGCACAAAATATACATCAATCATGTGGCCTATACACTCTCTAACGCACCAAATGTTACAGTGGTTTCAATGAAGACCTATCATATTGAAGGAAATAGGTCTCCTTCATTTCTTTTCCATTTAGAATCCGAATACAGGGAAGGAAAAAAACAGCTGAAGAGGACATCAACGCGTGAGAGTTAGAGGTTAACACTTTAGTAATTAAAATGTATCTTAAAGAAACATAATACGAGAAGGTAGAAGGGGTTTATGTAGCTTAGGGTAAGAATCAGTGGCAGGCTATTGCAAAAATGATGTGCTAAACAATCTTTTGGTCTCCTGAGAGGCGTGGAATTTAGTGTGAGTATAATATTTGGAGATACAGTTTTGATTAACTTCATGTTGCACGGCCCACGTTGAAAAGTTAATTACTTAACCGAACACGAAGTTTCCTGTGCGAGATTTCAGGCTTTCGCCGTGGTGTCGTTGATGTCTTCACTCTTCTGGGACGTAACGCGGCTTAGGTTGGTAGGTTGTTAGCGAAGGGACCGATGTGTTGTCCCGAAACGTCGGTAACCAACCACCAACTTATGCCGTGCAACATTCCAAAAGAGCGAAGACCTAAAGAAATCTCCTGCTAGATTCCCAGGGGAATCAGTAATGTTTTAAAAGAGCCAAGATCAATCCAGTTCCACCTTCAGAGGGTTCAAAACTAATTTTTTATATTCTCGTCCTTACATAAATACATACATACATACATACATACAAACACACACATACATACACACATACATACATAAATAAATAAATACATAAACATGGGCACCCAAGTTTATATGTTACTTGCATTGGTATGCCCCGAGTTAACAAATTACATTAAACTCCGCACAAGTTACAACTGTCCACGTGTCTGAGCTCTATGCACGATGCATGTGCAGTAAATTTCCACGCATTGTTAGTCTCAGCACCACTGAAGGTCAGTGAACATCTTCATGTTCTGGTCGCTTTACCACCAATGAAAAGGCCACAGAAGTCGTATAAACTCTATAGAGTCGGTCCAAATGTTGTAGCGAAGAAGCATTACTGCGCCTGTGCAGAATGCATCCTACAGCACGTCAGTACTGTCTGAGCTGTCGCGGCTCTGGTTTAAAATAATGCTGTGTTGAATGTAACAGTGTCATAAGTGTGCGACTGAGGAACACGAAACACATCCTTCTCAATTAGACAGTGACAGACATTTGACAACTTTGATGGATGACACGTCCCTGATAAATCAATAACCGAATACTTCTGTACAGATATTTATAAAGCTTCGCATCGAACAACATAAACAGGACCGTACCGCGTGTGTATGGAGTGCACTGCAATTTGAGACCTCCAGAATATGAAAAGACTGGTCAAATTGTATTATGTAACTTATAGAAGTGTTCACTAATCGGCTTCGTTGACAGACACGAATTGTCAAAAACACTTATGCAGCAAGCAGCATCCTGTTTCACACTCGTATTCACAGGATACATGGTTACAATCTGGATAGGAGGCCGCGCACTCTGACTGATAGTTTCTTTGCATGAGGAATGTTTTAGACAAAAGTTGTAGAGAAAATCAAAACACACATTTTGTGTTCAATAACTTTTTTCCGAAAATCGTGCCTTTTATGAGACAATGTGGAAAAATATGGTAGAACATGACAGACCACACATTACAATATAATGCTGCGCATGCGCTTTGAATGCTGGATAACTAAGGCTACAGACAAACACTCAGAATACGTAATATTATTGCTTTTCCACGGCAACAATGGTTACGCGAATGCGCCTCAGTGTTACGTTTATATGCGTGTATACATTTCCTGTCTTGTTGAAGCATATTACTGTTGGTGTGGGTCAAACTTATTTCTGTGTAACCATACACCCTTCTATCCGGTGTGCACATACACAGGAGGTATCACTGAAGGCGGAACCCGATCACAGAATCAACACTAACAGTCGGTATTGTATAATGTTATTTACCACATGTTAGAGCAGGTGCTGGAAATGACCTTCAGCTCTCAGATATTCTTGACACCTGATAAACTATCTGTACTGAAAACTATTTGAGGCTCTTTTCTAGGGACTGCCGAAACTACGCTCTGGATTTCTTCAGAGTCGTCCTGTGTGTCTTTCAACTTCCTCACACATAACAGCAATAGTCACATAGCGTCAGACGGGGTGGAAAAGCCGGCCATTTCGGTCCCAAAAAGGACTACGCAGGCGGCCATTGAATTATTGGCTCGTATGGGCGGTTGTACCGTCTTGCTGGAAGAACAAGTATCGCCTGTCCTAATCCCTTAAACTCTCAAGAAATTGTGTCTTTCTGAATTTATTATGTCCGAAAATAACATGGGTCCAATTGTTCTTGTCGCACTGAATGCACACCAGACCCCAAATTAACGTCATGCAACTGCAACTGCAGTATCAGTGTAGGTCTGTGTACCAACCAGTAATTGTTATGTTGATCGTAACGGTTTGCTTTTACGTGGACGTTTAACAAAGCAATGCCTCATCCATAAAATACTTTAGCAATGGCTCAATTTCACGGCCTCACACTGCGTCACAGAACCAGTTAAAAAATGCCGTCGCAACAGGTTCCGCCTTCTGGAGTTTTCATAAATATAAATTTATATCATTCAAAACAAAGTAGTTTTGTAAATCCACGCACAGATGACTTTGAAACAGCGGTTTCCTCTAATAACAGTCTTAAAGACCTCCTGCAGATATTTCTAATCGCGCTGCAGTATCATCTACCATTTCTTCTGAAAGAACATGTCGTTTTCACGTGTGCTTCTTATTTAAAAGGAACACTTTTTTTTTTTCGAAATTTGTCCAACGGTTGTTGATACAGAAGAACTGAAACACCGGAAAACCGTCTTACAAATTTGCTACGATATTTGTACAGGCTCTCTTCCTTACATAAGTTTCCACAATAAAAAAAATTATCTGTATTACACTGTAGTGCGTATTCACAAAATAAACTATTTCTGTAATTATAAAAAATTGTGTTGCTCTACACTTTACATTCACAAACCACAAAAGAAAATTCGGGTCTGTTAGACACAGCATATGAAGTTGGAATGTGTGCCTAAGACGTCAGATAAATAAATGTACCGTACAAGCTGCGACAAGACTGGCGGCATAAGAGTCATGCTGTGCCCAATCAGGTTGCTTGGTGTGTGGGTTCCGCTATTAAGTGATGAATTTCTTACACGTATGGTAGGATGGACATATGTAGTCAGCATCTGAAATAATGCCTTGCACAGAATTACGTATAACTCGCTGGAAAAAAAAAAGTACAATAACTGGGGTCAAAAACATTACATATTAAAGAAGTGTAAATTTTAAACGAAGATATGTACAAACAGATATATAGTCCTTTACACATTTCTTTTCAGTTTTTCTGATCTTGTAAATACTTACACGTCTTCAAAATATAACTTTCCATTGATCCAATTTTAACAATTATATTTATCTTAACCAAAGTTGAATTACTAAGATATATAAATTGTGCGAATGCCATGACTTCATAAAATTTGGATTTCTCCTCTTAACCTTTCTTGTAATTTTAATATTCTGTTTATCAGCCTAATCTCATGCCGATGCATTTTTATTACTTCCATCACAGTAGATTCATAAGAAACATCACTTCCCAAGCAGTAAGCAGTCATAATGTGGAATTCATACTTCAGTCGAGATTAAATTATTTTATAAGAAGTTAAATACTTTTCTCTAAACCCCACTACTGTACTTTTGTTCATGTTAATTAAACACACACAAACTGTTCATTTGTGCTACAAATACCGTCATTCTGAATCGTTTGTAATATGACTATGATTCACGAACAAATTTAAGATTAATGTGTGCAATGCAGAAGCTAAAGAGAAAAGCTGATCATTTCTAATTATGTCTTATACTTAAGCCAAAATTATTCGTTGAAAATGGCTCCAAAATACATTGCTTTTTTGTGCATCGTGTTACATTGAGCTGCGCAATGTAAAAACAAGTGAAATCTCACGGAACAATGGAGGAGCTGTGGGGTGAAAACCACTGCCTGACAGCGTTATCGTGCGACCCACTGCAATCTTTATGTCATGTTATGTTCAGCGACCGTTACTGACGATATGTCACGAAGCACCCAACAAACCCGTAAGGCTCTACGGTCAACATGCGGTCCAGATTCCTGTCCCAGGGGCTGACTGTTGTATGTTCGTAGTAGTAATGTTGTTATGGTGTCCACGGTTCAGAAGATAAGCAGTTGGCCAGGGTAATTCCCCTGGAGGCGCGACATACGTTTTGATAGAGATGACCGAGTAGAAGGGTCAGTATCGCAAATGCGATAGCTCGTAACTTGAACACAAATATGAAAGAGACTAGCGAGCTAAAATCATAGACAAAAACCTTCAACCATCTAGCGCTGAAATCTAAGATGATCTGTCAATAATGAACGATGTGGAAAAAAAAGCGATCTTGACTTAACTTGATGTACTGTACCGGAATTTTGCTGGAGGGAATGAGGAGGAATAACAGGAAAGACCTCATCCAGATAACCGGTTTCCGGGCCGGGATTTGAAAACGGGACTGCCCGAATAGAGAAAAGAAGTGCTACCAACTGTACCGCGACGTTCTATATGTGCAAATGGTCGTGTAGGTCTGCATATACATACGCAACATTCATTTAAAATATGCTTCGATATGGTGAATGTTGAACGAGACAGAAAAATAATTTGTGTTTTGTCTAGTCCGACACACGTCGCTACAAATAAAAACACGTAATTTTCCTGCAATAAACAAACGTCATGCAAAGTAGCAAAGAACGTATTTGTACAATACGCACATTCCGCTTGAGTGCATCTTGGGTTCATTGTTCGGTGTAATTATGCGTATAAGAGGCACCGGTGCGAATCAAACTTGAGATTTATACGTAATATATAAGGAGATCGGGGTACGCGGTGGTGCAGTTGATTGAGGCACTGCGCTACAAGCCGGAAGGTCGCGAGTTCGATCCGCGATGGGGTCACTGGTAATTTTCATTGACTTAATCATTCCGCCGCCGGTGCGTAGGGCTGACAACCTTGTCACCTTCATCTGCCGAATGTCTAGAAATTCTGGGAGCCTCAAAATCCTGGAGCTCCAAGGGCCTGTCCAGGCCTGTATAGGGATAGCTTTATATAAGGAGATCGATCCAGGTGTCCGTACTGTCTAAGGCGTAGGCCTGCAGCCGCTCGATTGCTGGGATCGCGGGTTTGAATCCCGCTGAGGGCATGGATGTTCTTCTGTTGTGTTTGTTGTGTGTTGTGTAGGTAGCGGCCTCTGCGACGAGCTGATTGCTCGTTCAGAGCAGTCCTACCGTGTGTACGTGTGTGTGTGTGTGTGTGTGTGTGTGTGTCTGTATGTGATCTAGAAACCTCAAAACGAGACCGCCTAGGCCCGATTTGGGCTGTTGCGCCACAAAAAATAAGGTGATACGGGAGTCGTCTGTGTATCACGTTTAATATTATGGTTTGAGGTATATCCCTCTAAGGAGGTCAAAACTCTTTATGAGCTGTAGTGCCGAAGATGATGATGATGATGATATATCCCTCTAATAATTACTAACAAATTTTTAAAGATGAAATCAAAAACCGTCATTTAATACGAAAATTAAAAGCACTGCTGGAAAGAGGACTATCACATCCAACAGCATTCAAACATAATTTACTAAAATCAGCATCCCAATCAGTAGCAACTGTATCGCCTGTGCTCCCACTTTGGTAGTGGAAGGCGTGAGAGAGATGGTCAGTAACATAACTTCCAACAGATACTGGACGCCGCGTCTTCATTGCATCTAAAAGATTCAGTGCGACTCCCAGTACTTTCTAGAATACTTGTCTAAAGTTTCTGTAAATTCGTGCACCAAGGATCTTAAAATTATAAAAATCAACATGTCGCGAAATTTTACATATGGCCTCAGAGTTGGGCAAATCCTTTGAAACGACCTACGCAATGGAAAATGGATATGGGAGCATGTAATGCGAGTAGTCTCTACAGGTTACGTCACTGAGGACAGTTTCAAGAGAAGCAGCAAAGTATGTGTTGCTTTTAAAAGATGTACAAGTGGTCAGACAGGATAACGGAGGCACTGAACCAGCAGAGGATTATACTTCTGTCTATGAAAAAGGAAATAAAATCACCAATAAGGGGCAGTACATTTTGTGTACCAGAAAATCATATCAGCAGTTAGGAGAATAGAATTTGTTATTGATAGAATGTCACATATAGTCCTAAGAGATCACTGCTGTGATTTTATTTTTCTAAATGTGCTTTCCCCAACGGAAGATAAAGACAATGTCTGGAAGGAGAGTTTCTGTGAGAATTTTTTTTTATATTGTTCATTCCGTACATTTTCAATAATCAACTCACAACACTCAGTCCAACAAAATGCACTATATTGTTCCCACATATTTTATATTTCAATATCACATTGAACACTGCTACATGTTTCGATCCCTTATAGGATCATCATCAGGGAATCACATTAAAGTAACACTCCACAAAACCGAACTACCAATCCATGGATTGCTAGTTGGGTTGTGACACCGTGTAGTGTTGTAGGCTGATATACAAGGAACACGCAGCCTCCATCTTCTACCTTCTCCTACCCTGAAAATGGAAGCAGCAGACTCCTCCGAACGGTACCTATGAATCAAACTATACGGAATTACAAAACAGTAACCGTTATCACACCAGATCTGGGCGAAACCAAGCAGAATCGTGAGTGAAAGTAATAGAAATGGATTTTTTCGCATTTGACATCTCATGATGGATCACTACCTCGCCACGGAGACGACGCTCAATCCCATATGTACACATAAAAGGTGGGATTCCTTGCGCACGTCTTTAGTCTTTTGCTCCTGCTTGGAAGGATTCCTTTAGTAAACACAATCGTGGCAGCCACTTCCATAACATTATTGGATCTGCACTGCAAGAAGTAAACGTATACTCCAGAGAATACGCCCACAGAAACAGATCATCTTTTCACCTTTGTTGCCTTACTAAGAGTCGGTTCTACAATATTAAAACCACTTAAGAATTTACTTCAGGGTACAATGCAGTTAATGTAGCGTGTGTCTTACAAACAGCAATCCATAAACAAACATCTTATGGCACTGTCTGTCTACGTCACAATGCCACACAACTAAGATGTACGCCAGAACTTCTCGTAACCGACAGGATTCGGCATAAGACAAGAGACAATATGAATGTCTTGTTTCGAATATTCTCCGTCTGAACCAGTCTGCAACTATAAAAATACGTCCAGAAGAAAACAACCTAAAGAAGTTTCTCCCTAACAGGTTCTCTCCAAAATATTGAAAGGTCAACAGATGCGATCCTTCATATCAATGTCAGGAACGACACAAAGAGATCGAACACGTAATGAAAAAAGAAAGACAATTTTTGGAGCTCCTACTGTAGTATATAATGCTAAAAACATAGATTAAATTGGAGAAAGCATATGGGAAGAATAGATAATTGGGAACTACCAAGGCTACTGCTATTTAACTCAAGGAAGAAGAGGGCTAAGGAACAATTTGTGAATCCGTCATCTTGGATCTCGGAATCAGTCCTTGGTTTGGAGAAAGACAATAAGAAAAGGCTGCCTAGGATTCCAGCACGATCAAAATCGGCTGCAAGACAGTAGGTATGTGAGTATGCTTCCCGGCCGAAGTGATTGGAAAATAACGCCAATTAACCAAACATACACACATTCATTATTTCGCTACTACTATTCCGTTCTTCTGTCATGTAAAGCAGCGTCATATCCTAGAAGAATGAATTCCTCAATAAATTTTCCTTCCTTTACATGTGACAACAGAAACAGAGCCAGTTTCAGAATTCTGTTTGGAAAAACATCGACGATGTGTAAAGTCCAAAACAGGGCCGGCCCAAGACATGTGGGCGCCCCAGGCAGGCTAATAATTTGGCGCTTCTTCAAGCCGAGAAAATTTTGAGGACGCGTGCCCATATTGCAGATAATTTTCGGAGAAACTCTTTCGCGTTTGGGAACTTAGGTTTACTAGAACCATATTTCCGCTTATTCCAGTGGCGTCTTCGCGTCCCTTAGTCCGGGTCTGATCCGAAACAATATTAATGTGTTTTGGAACACATCACTGTCAGAAATATTTGGTTTACTTTCTTTCTAGTTTTATACAAAGATAAGTTTGTTATTTGAATTAATAAACTTTTCCCATGTAAGTTTTCACTTTTAGTGAGATTCGAGTAACATATTCTTCCTGCGTATAGACTTGAAAGGCTGCATTCGATTTACTTCATTCCTCCCTTTCTGTTCCTACTCAACTGTAACCAACAAGAAATGCCACTCCTCTACAGTAAACCTAGTTGCTAAGCAACGGAGCAAGTAACTTCTTTTTCTCTTTAGTTTTATAGTTGTTTTCCAACTTTGTCTAATTTTTCTACTCCCATTCAAGACTTCCCGCTCTTACGGCCCGTCTATACAGCGGTTCAGAACACCCGTCTTCACACAGGATTTCCTAGTTAATTCCCTTCCAACAAATGAGAACACATAACCTCAGAATTTCACTTCAAATTACCAACTAATAACCTTTTCAGGTTCTGAAATGTGTTTTCGTCACAGTTCAAACCATTCGACCATTCCATTGCAAATTAATTTCGGGTAATATGCCATGCCACAGAACATATATGAAATGGTAAGTAGTCATAAACAGATAATTAACTTCTGAAATACGTAAGTACGAAAGACAGTTTTCGCTTTCAGTCCCAAACATATGGAAATAATATGCATACAGACCGATTAAATGTAAACGGAAAATTGTTTCAGTAATAAAAATAATCATTGAATTTGGAGCACGAAGTCTTTAAGAAGACTATTTATGTACACGTGTAACGTATTTTGCTTGTACAAAGTTCGTTAACATACCTAAATTGAACAACAATCCGATTATGTAGAATAATACTATCTGCAACTGTTTATTATCAATGCGAAACACAAACTGTCAAACGCATCACAGGCTTCAAGCCTCTCATCGTCAATATTTAATATTTCAACGAAGCTTGCTTACCCAATAAAACACCCATTGTCAATCAAATCAAAAGCTTCCAACTTTTTCATCATAATTATTTACTAGTTCCCTGAAGCTTACTTACTCAAACATGTCATAAATCAAAACACTGCAACCTATATTTTCACAGCCCCGAAAATCTAAAATCTCAGTGGCCTGCTGTTAGGAAGAATGTGAGCTGCGTATAACTCAAGTGGTAGCAGAGGTAAAATTATTAAGGTACACAGCTGTCCTGTAAGCTGAAAGGTGATATATAAAAGTACATGAAGAATGACTACACTAAGGAAATGCAGCATCATTTACATAAATGATGAAGTAAAAACATCGTAGAGAAGCGCAGAGCGGAGGAACGTAGCTGGTTTACGTTTACGTCAAAAGTGGCCACAAAGCATTTACAAAAGTGACATGATGATATCGTCGCAAATATGTTTACCATGATGCTGAATTTACTTTTTTCGTTTTCTTCCTCATCGGCCACCTTCAAATTGTTAATACTTTTTCTTTTCGTCCCTTCATTTTACGACAATATCGTTATCTCATAAAGTACGGCGTGGGATGGTTGGGCTATTAATTGTAAAAGATGGAGAAGAAAACTGCCACAGCTGTAGTCGAGCTATGCCTAAACTTGCATTGAGGAAAACCACGACAACCTGTCAGTATAATTGCGTGCGTCCACGAACTAGGCACCCGCTAATGCCTTGCGTGCTACCGCTGCTGCAACGTGCCTCTGAATTCAGTTCTTATGAAGCATGTTACATTTCCACATAATTTGTTTAGTTGTATTAATAAGGTACAGTCGTCATCAAAACAATGTTAAGTCCTCTCTTACTTTGGCAAGACATACCTACGTTATGTAAAATTACTTGTACGTTTGCTCGGTATGGTGGAAGAAACGGTGTACCTGCACTGAAACAGTAAACCACAGATTTCTTGGAAGTGTTCCGAGTTAATAGCACTTTCGTCGACTCTTGTCAACCATATCAGCGGAACTGATATCCTCAACCGCTACTTAGTATGCAAGAACATGTTCATAATTTTACCTACGATACTGTGGTCCCCATAACCTACATCTACAGAATCGTACCCCATATTCTACACATCTGCGGATAGTAATGTTCAAATACACATGTACCTTAGGCGTACTGACGGTGAAAAATAACAATCTTTACACTACTTACAGCCGAACTCTCTTACTGCATTTTAAGACTCACCTGCACTCGTTGCCCATATTTCACCGAATTCCACGGCTGAATAGCACATTAACAAATTTGGGTGTCATGCCTGTAGTCGCGCAAAGTTTACATTACAACGCATTTCAGTTTATATTTACACTTTATAACACACTACAATAAATTCAGTACGACACTTACACACTTGCATTCAATCAGCGAAACACCTAGAACAAGCACTACGTTCACCACTCTTGCACGTACGAATACATCCAAGTTACACAACCAGAGAACTATATTTTATTGGCGGCGTAAATAATGCATAAAAACAAGTAATTCCGTTACAATGACAGCTCATCTAAGAAAACCATAATAATGTGAAACTAGAGTCGGTAGATACGACAACCAATCTGGGAAAGTTTGATCAGTTTGTATTTAAACCATAAACAAATCCGCAAGTCATGACAGTAAGGCAGCATGGTTAGGTTAGAACAGCGGTATAAATAGTAGGTAAGGACCGATTTAAGAACGGTCAATGGTAAGTGTATTGTAAACACGGAATATTGAAACAAATGAACCAGCAAAATAAACGTTGGCAAAAGTACCTTACCATAATTATTTCAATAGAAATATACACTTGTAATTTCAAAACTTACATATATGCTTTCCAGCCTCTAGAGCTAGAATTGTATGGATCTCCAGATTAAGAAATTTGCCACCTTTATCCCAGTCCACACTCCAATTCCCCAAGCTCCATTTTAATACTGTCTGCTGATCAACATCTAGGACTCCCCAAGTGGTTTTGTCCCAGGCATGCTACATATCATGAATGAGTCTCCTTCCCTGATGTCATAACCCTTATATTTGGTAATGTACACATTACTGTACTCACGTAATTTCCTCAAGCC
Source organism: Reticulitermes speratus (assembly GCA_021186555.1). Classification (NCBI taxonomy): domain Eukaryota; kingdom Metazoa; phylum Arthropoda; class Insecta; order Blattodea; family Rhinotermitidae; genus Reticulitermes; species Reticulitermes speratus. The sequence continues at coordinate 10,017,325 of JAJKFL010000031.1, read as the reverse complement.
TCCAGTTACTTCATGAGACATAAGTCCAGCTGGCCTACCCTAAGATTTTTGTGCCTAAAGACTCTCAATCTACATCCCTCCATCAGAGTAAAAGACCATGTTTTTGACCCACACATGAGCAAAAAGAGGTAACATTAAATATATTGTGTTAGCTAATATCAATTAGACTAAATGGTGTCATAAAGACTGCAATCTAATTTCACTGCTGATTAAACCTCAGATCTCATCCATGTACAATTACGGTCCTCCGCATTTTAATCTATAGGTTTTTAAACAGATGGGAAGATCCAGAAGGTAAAAGCAGCACAAATTGCCCTAATCAAACATGCTCTTAATATAATTATGAATGGGATTTTCATTTGTTATTGCCATTTCCAATAATCTGGACTTCGTCACATTTTCAAAGCAGTTATCTACATTTACACTGTATTATGCTCTTGTCCTTCCATTCTCATACCCAGACATTAACATATACTTACTTTGGTCTATTTATTCTGAAACAACATCTTGACTGGTTTGTGTCTTTTACACCCAGTCAATGAACTACAGCATCACAACATAAGATAGCTAAGAAATCCTTAGAAACTGTGGCAAAGTTCAAATATTTGGGAATGACACTTTAATATTGGACGCATAAAGAAATGAAAAACAGACTAAATTCAGGAAATGTCTGCTATGATTTCATCCAGAATCATTTGCCTTTTTGTTTTCTGAGGCATGTATAACTTAAACCCATTCAAAGATGCTCAAGAGTGAAGGCACTGCAACAAGTAGAAAAAACAGCACAGCCATTTAGGCAGTAGTCCCATTGATGCACAAGTCAGCATATCCCATCTGCAAGAATTCCTTGGGCTGCTGGCTAAACAACTTGTACCACAGCCTCCTGCACATCATCATTTGACATGAATGTACAGCCTTTGATGGTTTTATTTAATGGTTCAGACATGAAAATTACATGGAAATAGGTCCTGACTGTACACATGATTTTTGAGCACCTCCCATCACATGGCATGCAGTTGGTCCTAAACTCTGTCTGCCATAGTCTCATACAGCAGGATGATGCCATCAGGGAGTTTACCCAGACATGTGTTCTTAATCTTGATATGCAACATTTGAAGTGTTAGATAGTAATTATTTGCACTGGTTGTTTCGTTACATGATTTGAAGTAGAGAAGCAGGAACCCCTCACTGTCAAAGAACACACGGAACATTACTTTGACAGATTCTTGTAACTTGACACGTGCATGTGCGTGTGTGCATGCGCAGGGGAGGGGGGGTCACAGCATGAAGGAGGGTGTCTCCCATTGCCTGCCACAATCTACCACTGAAACACATCACCCTTGGTATGGTACCACTGCAAATGGTCGAGTGATACCTGCAATGCTTGTGTGTGTGTGTGTGTCAGTAGGCATCTCTCCATATGAAAGTTACAACAAACATCTCAACTAATGGTAACAAACCAGACAATTGCTTGTACATTTTCTGCTCCAAATTATCTGAAAAAGTCTTATGATATGGCATTGGACTTAATCCCAAATGCAACACCTGAATGCTGATGAGACAGGAATTATTATTAAATGCAACTTAACCATTGTTTAGGATAACAAGGGAAAAAAATATTTAGCATTAGGCAGCATTTTGTTTTCAGTTCTTTACATACAGAACCAAATTACATACTAGAACATAAGGAAATCATGAGTGCCTTATGGAAACACAGAGATGAGAAAAGATATCTGAATTAGCAATTGGTATGAACATGGAAAAGGAACCATATACTTCATGCTAAACAAAAATTCTGAATAACATAACATACAGGTATATACACACCTACTTTTAAAATCACTGTAATAATAACAGGGTACAGTATGCACTGTTTGCATACTTGTGCAACTTTCTGATCTCATTCATGACAATTCACAGAGCATGTGAACCAGTAAGTGTATGTATTAATTTGGATTATGTTGAAATACATACTGAAATTGTCCTGTAGGTTCTTATCCTCCGAAAATGTACAAGTACCTGCATTTTAACCAAAAAAATATTGCAACATACTGAAAAACTTCTAAATTTATATAAAACTAGATTACTGCCTTGAAACTCAACTGAACTACATAACTTGTATGAAACCTAAATGACAAATTGTTCAAGCTGAGTGATTATTACACAGCAGGCTCAAACCTGAAAACCAGTCTGACATACTATACATATGTCATGGCAGTTCTGTTACCAGATCATCTGACCTGCGACTCCTTTGAATACAGTAAGTAGAATCCGGATAAGAAGTCCCCGCATAAGAAGTTTTCCCCTGTAGGAAGTCTGATTTTTAAAGTCCCGAAATCCTATTGCTTTTAATGAGCTTCCCTCTTAATAAGTCTTCCTGCTTAAGGAGTCCCTAATCCTCTGGTCCCTTGAAAGACCTCTTAACAGGGTTCTAATGTATTTCTTACTGTTTCCTCTTCTGCCCTCATACTATGCAATTCTAAAATCTTCTCCACAAACATTTTGAGACAGTTATGTTTACAAACTATAACACATCACAGAATTCGAATTAGATCCAATGATATTCTGCACCGACTAATATCAACCGACATCACCTTCACTTCAATTCTGTCTCCAAGTTGTGGCCTAGTACTACGAAGTCGGCTTTGTGGGATAAGACCATCATTACCCACTCCAATATCCACAAAAGTACCAAAGTGTGTTACATTTTGAACCCGACCTGCAAAAGTTGCATAATCAGTCAATTGAAATTCAGTCATAACAATATAAAGGGTAGTACAGAGTCCAGACTCACATAAGCCTCTGACTGCTGAATATTTGTAAAGCATACATAACCATTAAACCAAATTTTAAGAACTAATCTTGCTTGCCTCTTATGACATTATATGAGTCCAGTAAAGCAGCCCCAGCATGTTGTGCTACAAGATGGTGGCAGATGATCAAATGCATGCTCTTAGCAACATTTTATACTAACCACTGATTGCCAGAAATAGTTCCATTTGCTTGTCAAAAGATGGCACAGCACATCACTGTATATATATATATATATAAAGTAAAACCCCGATTTAATGTTCCCACATTTAGTGAAATCCCGGATTTAGTGATGATTTTTCATGTCCCGACAATAGCTCCATATAAACAATGTAACCTCCATTTAATGAAAACCTCGATTTAGTGAAATATATTCTAATCCCCCAGCAATTCATTAAATAGAGGTTTTACTGTATATAGTACTTTACACATAAATCAGCACCGTCAACATCACAACTACAGCGAAACCTTCATTTAACAATGTTGAAAAGAAGAGCCTAAAATGAATGAAAAAAATTACCTGTAGTGAGTCACACCCAATAACCAAAGTGACCAAGCCTGATTCTCAGCTTTTTCCCCTTCGTCAATGTGTTAGAACCCACTCAATAACCCATCATATGATGGGCCGCCATAATATTCACACGCTACTTCACGCCAGCTTTCATTGGTCACTTATTATTACAGCAAGCCAACCATTAATCTCACCTATTAGAGAGCTGACAGCTGATTCTACTATGCTCCATCATATGCTCAATGGTCAACTGTTTCTTCTACCTCAGCTTGTACCTCACAGAGAACACACCCATAACCACAGCACCAAGCCACAATACTCAGCTACTACTTTTGCCTCAATGCATGCCTCAGAAGCACAGCTACAATGGTTGCCATGGCCTGTGTTTGACTGCCTCAGTGTGTACCACACAGGCAACAGCAACATTGGTTACCATGACATTCTACCAACCAAGGAAGGAAGGAAGGAAGGAAGGAAGGAACAAACCAAACTCCTCCCCTTGCAGAAACAACCCTAGTTTTCAAACTGCCCAAACCAAGAGTAAGGTGACTTCTTGTGGTGGGTCCTTTCTGTAAAATCTACACAAGTCATGCTGCAAACCTGTCAATGATTTTGTCTCTCAAAATTGAAGAACAAAAATACCTTTCTCTCTGTAGAAGCTGTTGTCATATCTGTGCCCCTAGTAAACAGGAAAGGAATACATTTCTCCTGGGGGTTTATAAAACATTCAGAGTTTATCTGTTCACTGGTACAATAGAATTTACTGACACATGCATGTTCACTGGCTCATGAACTTCTACTAAATACACATTCTGATAAAAAAAATACCTAGCACTGTACAGATATCATTCATATATTACTAAAATAAATAACTGAAGCTATCAAAGCATAACGGCAGGCACGGAAATGTGCTGAGGTCAGTGATGGGCAAGGGCCTTGAGAAGTAAGATGATAAATTCTAAATTGGAAAAGATGTGGAAGAGAGTTGTGATGGCCTAAACTGAGATACTATCATGGTTACCTGACTCAAGGGTCTGATGAAAACAATGAAAACCTTCAGTCAGGGCAGTTGATGTCCCAGGCACCTCCCAAATAGAAATCAAAAACATTACCACATAAGCCAACTTGCTTCATGACTGTAGAAGAGTAATAAGGAGAACCATAAAAATAAATGCTGCAGAGAATATCATGAGTGTCACTGGTAAGGTTACAAGACACTGCATGCAAAGGGAAGACCTTATAAAGAAATTGACTTTGTAAGCAAGAAAAGAACATGCACATCTACAATATCAGAGTAGGGAAATTCAGCTCATTCATAATAAACCAATAAGCAGATAAAAGATTATGTTCCTCCCACCAAAGGTAACAGCACCTTCAACATGAAACACACACAAGAAATTCAAACAACAAATACTGGACATAATCCTCATTTTTGCCACAATAAAAATTCTGGCATAATGGTCACTACTACTTCTTCATAACCTTTAGATCTAGGGTTGAGTATCTGCAAGTGTTCAAAATTTTACTCCAGTCCTCCCAGTATATGCAGAATTAGCATCACAACAGGAGCTAACAAAGCCATATCTTTACCCACTATTGCAGATTCTTAGAAAGGCTTTGTTAAACAGTTCTGAACCAATGGCTGATTGAAGTAACAGATTTATGCATAACACTCAGTAAATTTGAATAATAACCAAGATACGCAGGTTATGCTTCGTATCAAAAATATGGACAACAAATAAATGACCATAAAGAAGTATTATTGGAATATTCCTCATTTCTCTAAACATTTTCTATAATTAATTCCACCTAGACGATCCAGGGTTCGAACCTTGGCAAGGGCCAGGAGATTTTCTCCTCTCCAAAATGCCCAGACTGTCTCTGGGGCCCAACCAGGCTCCTATTCAATTGGTGCCGATGTTCTTTCTCCGGAGGCAAAGCAGCCAGCATGTGAGGCCAACCAATCACCTCAACCTAGTGCCAAAATTAAGAATGAGTGGATCTATGCCTCCACTCTCCGTGTTCCTTCATGCCATGTACAGGGACTTTACCTTCACCTTTCTATAAGGAATGTACTGAAATCAATAATCACTACACTACCATCACAACAAGAAGGTTCACTGCCAGTGATCACTACACTACCATCACAATAAGAAGGTTCACTGCCAGTGATATAGCTGAGGTTGTAGCCTGGCTGGTCAGCCACTATTTCTATTTCCTGCCTTCTTTCCCATTTCATCTACCAAATTTATGTTCACCTTAATAGATAGCAAATAAAGGTATTACCAGTGAGTACTGCTCCAATACGAATATCTTCAAGGGACGTGACACTTCTGCGAAAAAGAGGCTCCTGGAACTGTGACCGCAGATCATTTTGTGGGGTCTCCATCAGCCCATCACTGATAAGTTTTATTAGAGTTTCTGATACACCAAACTCTTCTGCTAACTGTTTGATACCTGACAGACATATGCTTCAATCAAAACTAAAAAAATATGTTTCTAAAATAATTTACTGAAATAAAAGCAAAAAAGACAGAAAGAAAGAAAGAAAGAAAAGAAAGAAGCAAACTGTAAAATCATCGACATAAACAATTTAATCAAAAAACATGCATTTATATACAAAAAACCTAACCAATGTTTAAGTTGTGAAAATCATTTCATACTCGTAGGTTGGGCAGAAAACTGGTTATTTTTACAAAGGCTCATTCAATTTGTATAAAATAATACTTAACTTATGCTTTTATCATTTTACTGAAATGAAACCAGCACAACAATTCTGACACCTCTGTTATCTGACAGAAGCAATTTTAGAACATGTCATCCCTCTGAATCAGTGTATCCAACAGAGCACACAATTTTTTTAAAAACAGTCTTCACCATTTTGCATACCTCATTGGCCTTAGTGTTAATTCATTGGAGATATAAAGCCAATGTTGCACAGCTAATCACACTACATGTACACTGTGTTCTGTGAAGTTTTTTTATTACACAAGAACAGCTTCCTTCTCATTATGGGTTCATTTGAGGGATACAACATACAAAAACTGAAAGACTTGCTATATTACTGACTATAAAAATGATTCATCATACTCCACATGTTATTACAGAAAAATGTTCCCCATTTAACACTGTTAAATTGGTAGTTAAATAACTGCTGTCAATGAACTTCAGTTTAACTAAATTCTAAACAGTTCTGACGATGGTATGTAACATTGAGAACTAATTGGTTTCTGGACTTTGTCCATCGTCCGGAAATCTAAAATCACAACGTTTCGGAAGCTGGATCTGCTTCCGTCCTCAGGTGAAGGTGATTGAAGTTAGCTCGGTCTAAGGGACCCAATTGAGTAGGTGTCTCCCTCCCCCTTCACCTGAGGACAGACACAGATCCAGCTTCCCACACTCCGTGATTTTAGATTTCCTAATGATGGACAAAGTCCAGAAACCAATTAGTTCTCAACTTCAGTTTAGTTCCCTTTTGGTTTAGTCATTCAACCCCTTAACTGTTCCTATTCTGTTAGCAGTATTTCCTCCCACTGTCCTAATTGCCCTGGCTTTTCAAATTCTCTGTAGTTGAAAAATCATAGCATTATAGATATAAATAAAGATTTTTTGACCACTACCTGCTCAAGGCAGACAGGAACTGTTCAAATAATTCAAATTCTTCTCCTAGAGGGCAGTAGCTATCAGAGTTCTTCCTCCAAATAAAATAATATGGCAAAAACAGAGAACCTGAAGCTGTATATAAGAACTAAATATTATGTCAAAAACAATATGGCAGCTTCCAGGTCTCGGGTTATTTGATGTCGAAACCAGGAACTGATAAAGGATCATGACTTTTAGACAAATAAAGATCTGGAAGGAGGCCACAGCGGCTTTGAAGGTGACACATTATCGTTCACCCGGAGAGGAAAACCATGAAATACTTCAGTCGGAACTTCAGCCCAGTCAGGATTCACACTTGATGCCTCCTCAATGAAGCTCTCAAGTTGAACCATTACACCAACCTACAGAGTGTAACTGTTATTATAATAAAGTACTTGGACAATAAAATTCAAAATGTTCACTGCATTTATAAATATGTGTGATGTACGCTGCATTCTGGACCTTTGGTCTACTAATTCACACTGTTTAGATTTGGCACAAACTTACATTTCTAACATTTCACAAATAACGCTGCACTCTAAATTTTATAAACATACAAGTTATTTTTCGTGTAGGAAGAACACAAAAGGTCAATTCAGTTGCATATGACTTCAGACCAACTTACCTAATGTTTGTACTGTGATGCCTATCTTTCTGATGGAGTCTGATTTTCCCAAATCCTCTAACCAAACACCACATTTAGCAATGAACCTAATAATGGACAAGCATATATGTAGATACACAAAATCAATGGTCTCACACACCAGGCAAAAAAAAAAAATATATATATATATATTTGATGTCAAATTTCACTATATTCACCACACAAAAAGTGATTTTCTGTAGGTTGCAATATGGTTCCCTAGCATTTCTCCACCATCAGTATTCAGAAAGTTTGTTACTCAACATACAAAAGTAGTCCTCTAAGATTTGAGGTTCTCACAGCAGTGTTGTTGAAGAGTCAAGTCTTCTGGATTGTTGCACCATGTCGACTAGTAAACAGTTCCCATTAATTTTGTGGACTTTTTTCATCATCCAATGTATTCAAATTAATTTAGTATGTTCAGCACTATGTTTCAGGGGGCAGGATCGGCCCCCATCTTCAGGTTTGCTTCTTACACAAAATATTATCACATAATTATAATCACTGCTCTATACTACAAACTAAAGTCAAAACAGTAAACAAATCATTTTCCAAAGACAGGTTAGGAACTACATGCATGCACATCTCACTACACATTTGATGCTTGATCTCCATCATGGGTCAATTAAATATATTCTTTCACTAGACTGTTCTGCTTGGCATAATGTCCAAACAATTCCAGTGTTATTGCCAATGTTGCCTTTATTTTGCATTGGGCAGAGGGATTGCTACCAGTAGCAGGTACAGGAAATACAAAGAGTCAGCACATTTCTCCTCTTTGGGTCCCCTGATTAGCAAGCAGGTTAATAAGTAATACCAAATGATAATGTTTAAGAGGCAGTGTTATAAACAGCAGTGCAAGAGTTATGCCTACGAACCACGGAACAATCCGGCAACATGGCAAGCTCTCTTGCAACCACGCGAACACATTCAACAGGCAGCAGCACAGTTCTGACACTGGAATCTGCTGGACATTACCCCAAGCAGAAAAGTCCACTGAAAGAAGTTATGAGATCCATGATGGAGATCAAGCAACAAATGTTTAGTGAGGTGTGTGGACATAGCCTTTGGAAAGTGATTTGTTTACTTTTTTACTTTAGTTTGTATTATTGAACAGTGTTTATAATTATGAGAAAATATTTTGTTTTAGAAGGAAGCCTAAAGAGAGGGGCCAATCCTGCCCTCAAAATGTAGCATTGCATATATTAAATTAATTTGAAAACATTAGACAATGAAAAACGTCCACAAAACTAAGGAGCACATTTCTGACATACGATTGTAAGAACCTTACAGAATTATATTACTCGTAGTAAACACAGTAAGATCCCACTTTTATCTTTTTGTGGGGACAAACAAAAAATGGTGTAAAATCCAAGAAACATTGCTCTTATGGGCATTTGGCTGGGACTCTATAAAAGTAAGTAAAGTCACGGAAAACACAAATGTAAATGCAAGGTTCTGCTGTAGTCACCAGCATTTCAAAGGATCACAGTATGATCTTGGGGGACAAGAAGTCCAAGAATAGATCTTGGATTGCATGACCCTGAAGATGAAGATACTCTTGGACTCCTTGACCCTAATGATAGAGGCACTGCAATTCTTGCAGACATTATCAGCTACTTAGTAGTCAACATGGCATACCAACCCAGAAGAGAGCTGACGCTTCAGAAACAGTCCTCTTACTCAGCCAGACAAGCTAAGTAATCAAATAATTATCTGTTTCCTGAATGATCCTGTTCTACTTTATGTTCATGTTTCTGCTTTGATTTCATTCCTTCATATCAGATTCCAAAGACACCAAGGTCTATAGCATTTGTGAACCAATGTTTCAGTATACTAATACATCAGGTACTGAAGTTTCATCAGTATAAAAACATAATGGACTTGGCATTTACAATATGGGTGCAAATTCTGTTGGCATTTGAAAGTGAAAACTTTATTATATAAAGCAGATCGTCAGAACCAGACACTAAAGTTATGAGATACACGATTAGCTCATAAATGAAATAACAGCATCAAAAATTCAAAGATCATTAAATTTATAAAAAACTGCACATATTTGAGCATGGAAAACAACCAAGTACCAAAACAGATTATAGCAAAGAAGCCCAGGGGAAAGAAAAGTTTAGAAAGGCATGAAAAGATGGCACAAATCGTGACAGGCCACACAGCCTAATATCTGACAAAATGATGATAGTGTATTACCTTAATGCTGTAGAATAGGATTCTGGATGAATACACGTCCTGTCCAGCGGATTTTCTGTGTTGTCATTAGACAACTTTTGTTTCTTAGGCTGACTGCTGCCTCCAGTTGAATCCGTATTCCTGAAAAAAAGTACACCGCTTTCCACTAATCTAGTTACTCAGTCTCATTCAACATTTAATTATCTAATCAGTAACTTTATTTAACATGTATGTGAAATCGGCACAACAGTGCTTCCAACGCCGTTTAATGAAATTTACATACCAAAAATGGGGGGGGATTAATTACAAGCTCTTTAACAGCAGTTTTATTCATACTCTTACACTGAAACGTTATTGGTCACTGGTTCTGTGTGGTCAGCATCATCTGTCAATATGGAAATTATGTAAATAAATTAAGAACTTTTGTCACACATTCATGCTACAAGAGCGATCTTTTCTTATAAAACAGCTTGTGGCCTTATTTATCTATTTATATATTTATCTTCCTCTTCATCTGTTTATTTATTTAATAAGATTGTTAGTTATTAAGACTACAGTGTCAAATAGATGGCTGATAGTGAATAATGAATTGACCACACATGGAAACAGCAGTGGCCTAATTTAAGGAACCATGCTGGTATCTGTATGAAGGAACTGAGGACAATCATGAAGAGTGTCAGTCAGGATCGTCTGTGTCCCAGCACAGATGTGAACCAGTCACCTCTTCAATACATGCCAGAAGCAGTACAACATAAGCACACTTGCTCAGTGCTTGTGATCTGACCTACCTAGTAGGTAGGTTTGGTCTGCAACAAAAGCAAAGAAATCACACCTGAAAAAGAAGTCCCCTTCACAAGCCATAAAGCCATGGAAAATACAGTAAAAAATGTTTGTGTTCTGCAGCCCCAACTCCAAAGTGTAGAAATGGATAGCCGATATGACAGCATGGATGTAACAGTAAGAAAACGTGTAATGATCAGTGCTTTTGGCATGTTTTCATGCTGAAACAATACTCCAGGGATATGAGAAGTTTGAAATAAATACCAGCAGCCAGATATTTGTTTTCCAGAAGTTGATGAATCACATTTTTCATCATCTTAAAATATAAGATACTTGCTAATCCTGGATAAAAAGGAAAGTACAGCCCACACTTCATAGTGGGCAAGTACTGTAGCTGAGTAAATAAGTAAAATTTAGGATATACTGTGTGTGTGTGTGTGTGTGTGTGTGTGTGTGTGCGTGCGTCTGTCCACACCTTTTTAATACCAACCCACCATCCTTTCATGAAATGATCTCAACTAACAAACTTAACAAACACATCCCTAAAGCTTGGTATGGGCACTATATATTATTGCAGTCTGAAACAAATCACCTGTTCTGTACTGTCTCTGGAATTATTCTAATAAAACCAGCACACTGCTCAAATGTTTTCGGCCCAATGCCTTTCACTTGTTTCAACTGCTGCCGATTGATGAATGATCCATTGGTTGAACGCCATTCAATTAACTTCTCAGCTCTTGAGGAATTCAAACCCGCTATTCTCCTGAAAATGTACAACAAAAAGAATAATTTTCAACTGTTATTAATGCTCATAGTAATACTGCCTTTCACATCCATAAATTCTGCAAAACAAGAAGTTTATTTCAGAATCAATAGCACATCCTACATTAAGAACAGACTGTTATCTTATGTACTTCCAATGCACACCTGGATAAAGACACTGTTTCTGTAAATTTAATTCCTTGTATAAGAAGTTAATAAACTCAATTCACAGTTTAGTCACACAGAAGAAATTTTTAACATTTTCTTTAACAAATTCTGTCCCTTTTCTTTACATTGTGGTAATTGCCCAGCTTGCTAAATGATGCCCTTTGTTGGCCCACACTGTCATGCCTACTAAGCCCCAAACCACTGTTTTGTAGCACTCATATGAATTGTCTGTTGTTAGAAATTACTAAATGCTGTTTTTATAAAAGTCACAAGTGGACAAGTGCTCAGAAGCAAAGAGCAACCAACTGTCTGAAACTGAGAAATCCTGTGACTAACGCAAGTTGAATTACGAGAGAAACTGTTGTAGCTACAAGCATCTGGAGAGCTTCAGTGTGTATGAAAGGCACAATACCACTGCAGTATATTACATAAGTTCTATGTCTTTACACATGTACGATTACCACTGCACACATCCTGTTCCAGCTGCACCCATTACCTTCTTACAACCTAGCTTCCTACGTTTCATCTTAATGTTATCTTTCCATTTCCTTCTTGGTCTTTAAAGAGGCCAATAAAATAAACTACTCAAAAACGTTACACTGATTCAAACAAAACAGACCTGTACAAAATTTAATTTAACAAAAATACAGTCTGGCTTTTATGTGTGGTAGAACAGTGTTTTAATTTTGTGCCATAATATTGGTGTGCAACCAGTTCATGTAACTAGTAACAATGCCTTTAATATGGTATTATTCCAAAAGACACTGTGCCAACCAACCAATTCCATGAAGCAGAATCCTTCTTGAAAAGCTAATGACCATTCATCTACTCAAGAAATTTGAACTTTTAAGGGTACGCAAAAATTAATTTTGTATTCACAGCAGCCATATCCTCAGTGAGATAAATCCAGTCCATGCTCTCAAACCCTACTCTTCAATCTCTCCCCTCATATTATTCTACAATTTGTGCCTCTGTCTCCCAAGAGGTCTCATCCTCTTTTCTGATTTTTGTACACATTTCTCAGCTCTCCAAAGTGTGCTATGTACTCCACCCAGTTCTTCCTCCTTGATTTGTTCACCATAATAGTGCTTCACAACGAAGACATACAGTGAAGTTCCTTATTATGTCATCTTCACCATCCTCCTGTTAATTCCCTAGCACCCCGTTCTCAGACACCTTCAGTCTGTGTTCTTCCCTGAGTGAGACAACACATTTCTCATCCATATAAAACAAAAGCCACACTCATAAGTTTTGAATGATTTAAGTTATGATTTAATTTTTACATTTTCAGAGAGGACACAGCCAACACAGAATGTGAACTGAATGGTAACACGTAAGCACAGAATTTAATTTGCTCCTAAGTTCATTGGGAATGCAATTTTGATTTGCTATTCTCATTCCCACAGTATTTGAAATCCGTCACATTTTTTTAAAGATTAATTAGCTACCTTTATATCACTATTATTTGTCCTGCATTCTGCTTGCAACACAAAAGCCTTAAGTTATACTTGTTTTCTCAGTGTATACACCAAGACCAGCCTCCTTAGTAGTATCTAATAGTTTGCATTTTTCTTGGGTAGCATTATTCTAAACAAGATCAGTCTTCAAGTTACCTTAGTAAAAAATGAGAGGCTACATTTACATCCACACCCACGAAGCTGACACACTCTACTACAACTTCATCAAGTGTGCAATTCAGCAGTTTCTCTGGTACGTCGTGTTGGTACATGCCTACACCCAAATGCTTTGGCTCAACTTTTACCAGTTCTGCAAGAGGGTCCTGCAATCTCCGTGCCAAAGAAACTGCATGTACAACAAGAAGAGAACAAAATACTGTTACTTATTCAATAATTACAATCATGGTGGTAATATGAAGTATGAAGTGGTAGTATGAAGTTAAGTCAGACAAATCAAAAGCATGTGACAAAAATCCACATTTCAGTAATATGGACACCCCTCCCCACCCTCACAAATTAAAATGGTAATTATAATAATCTGTACCATCTTTAGTGGCAGACAATAAAACTGTATGGCTTCACTAGTATTCAATGACTTAACCATCTGTAGAGTTCAGCATGCTTGCCTATGAGTAAATTGAATTTTATTATGGGATTACAACACATTTTCAATAAATACACAGACTTTCCATCTAACACAACTATCTATTTACTGTAACACAGCTACATGTTTCGGTCCAAATAGGACAATCATCAGGCTGTCAGATAAAAATTTTTAAAACAGGCAAATATGCATACACATTAAACACTTATTTTTTGTTTTTGTGAGATCTCATAAATTATGAAAGTTTTGTTATTGTATTATCTAGTAGCTGCTATTTATAATAAAACCATCTACTTTAATAATATTTCAAAACAGTATGTGTACATTTTAACATTTTTATATTTAAGTCAAAATTATGTTCAAATTTTTCCAAAGTGGTGAGGTCTACTTCGTTTTCTTCAGTCTTCTAATCTCGTTTTAGTGTTGTGTGGTCAAGGTTGAGCTCACACAGGGCATATGATCCGTTGCTATTGATTTTTTTTTTCAATATCAACATGTTCTATTTTTATTTTTGGATTTTTTTTTTTCTGGATTTTATTTTTCTAGTGGTCAAATACACTGGAGGTAAGTAAGATAGGATGAAATAAAATGTATTATCTTATAGCGGTTAACAATTTTATCAATTTATTGTTAATGTACTTAATTAATTAATGATTCAGACTTCCTGTTTCTATATACCTCGTGTTAACGCCACACAAGATGGCCTCAAAGTGACATGATTTGCTTAGCATACAGTGAGAGCTTGCAAGCCTGATTACATCATCTATGTTGTCTGTTTCATATTCCTGTATCAAAGAAAGGGTTCTCCTTGAAAGTACATTTATAATTTATTTGATTGTTCCTTGTTGTTTCCAAGTACATGTAAAACTTCTGCAGTGTGTTCATGTGTCCACCTTCCTTAGTTACATACAATACAACCATAACCTGATTGATAGGACCCACTGCATGTCTGTTACCAAGAAGATGTTGGGAAAACTTGCGTTTATCATCTCTATGTTTGAATGACTGGACATGTTCTTTAAAATGTGAATAAAATCATCTGGCAGTCTGTCCATTTACCTACTATTACAATCCAGGCACGTGTAATGTGCCTGGATTGTGATAATTGTTAATTCATAAAGAAAGCAGCATCTCTCATAATCAGACAGTACCTTCAAGTACCTGTTCTCCTGGGATGTGGCACAACGTCACTGGGTGATTGGGGCCTGATGTTTTGAGGCAGTGGTGGTCTCATCTTCAAGGGTCACAACATCCACCTCTTCTTTGACATTTTGATACCTGCAGATGATACCACTATTTTCATCTCCTCCAACAGTGAAGCACCAATCACTCAGTGTGAAGCAGTACCACATCTCAGAAGAACAGAGACCTCAACTACACCACTGTAAAAGCCTAACAACTCACACAAAGTGTCTTTTGCCCCACTCAAATTCCATTAAAAGGACTGCATTTTTATAGGCACCAATCATTTGCTGCACAGTACATTAAAAACCACACGATGCCAAACAAATAAAACACAAGTAACCATAACAAAAACACAACAAAATTTGAAAAATCAATAGAAAACATATTATAATTACTTGCACTGATGACATTTGGATCTGTTCTTGGAAATTCCTTTTGAGCCACAGAACTACATGAGTAGATACTTGCTCCCTGCTCATTCACAATTGTGAACTTCACATCCAAAGGATGAAACCAGCCACTCCGAATCAGGTCACTTAGGTACAATTCTGTTTCACGACAAGCTGTACCATTACCCAAAGCAATCAATTCACAGCTGTGAACAACAATCATCATCATCATCATTGCTTGCAATGGTCCGACCTCAAAAACTTCTGTTCATACCATAGCACACTGTCAGTTACTCAGGTTAAGGAGACAGAGATGTGGTATGTGTAACAATGAAATTACGAAGAGCAAAAGTATTTCATTTTGGTGTCATGCACTATTCCAGCACTATCATGACACATTTTTACAAACAGGTTACTTTACTCACAACTGTTCAAATTTTGCTACCTGTCATGATATTATACAGACTATATCATTACACTTACATATCAACCACTATATGTCATTCATGCTTGTTCCTTATTGCCAGTCATTAACCCTATATTCAATGTAGTTAAACATGTTCCTTTGGCCCAGTTTCAACTGGCTATTGAAGATGTCATGATGTGATGTTGGACAATTACTGTTGGTTTCCTGCACCACGACAGAATGTGCTAAAATTTAAAAGTGGCCAAACAGAGGTTTCTGACATGAAGCAAATAATCTGTCATCAATCTGGCATGCAACAGCATGATGGTGAACAATGGGATATCTGCAAGCATCACCCCACTGTTATTACAGGGTCAGTATTGCCACTCCACATACCAATGTTTAGCACATGGCCTTTTAAATTGCAACTAACCAGTGGCGAATCCTGATCCGGAGGTCAGGTCTAGCAGAATGCTACAACAGCACATTGTGTACCCTTTTGTTAGACCTGACTTCTGGATCAGAATTTGCCACTGCAAAAAACAAACAAAAATAATCTCTCTCTCACTCACTCACTCACAGCTGGGTAATTTTACAATTTCAATGCCCATTGCTGCACTTCCTCAAACTATGCATCCCATTTCATACATTTTTAAGTTAGGAAGTTTAAATAAAAACATACATTGTTAAGAATGAATCCACCTATCCATACCTGACAGTCAGATGTAATCCACAAACTTTTAGACATTGACTTATGATCCTGCTTAATTTGTTCATTTTCACTTTGTATTTCAGTTCCTAAAACTATTCACTACACAAATCTTCAACTAAATTTGGGTAGGCCATCACAAAATAAATAATATACTTTATGTCTGTTCTTATAATGCAAGGGGGAAAACAAGCACCATTCACTTTTCAGACAGCTTGGTGCAAAAGGGAACTAAAATAAAATTATTTTCATTCTTACAAGCCACAAGAAATTCCTTTCTGTTCTCCTAATTTCCTTTTATCTTCAATATTCAGCAACAGGAATATCAGAAAATAACAAGGGGTGAAAATTTTCTTGCATTAGTTCTTAACTGTAAGGACTGGTACAAGATTTTTGTTTATTATAATTTAATGTTTATGTTTATTTTCAACTCAGCAATTCAGTTTTTCTCCTCCCTCATAAAACGTGGTAACACAACACTGGTGTAAGTTTAGTCTGGTATATTTTAAAGTTATTGTTAAGTTATTTTCACTGACAATTTTTTTAAAATTCTGAGTAAAATGTGTTAACAGTATGACAGTTGGTAATGGCAAGTATATTTCCTTTATCACTATATCAAAGATTCTGCATTGTTTAAATCTCACCAGCAACCCAGATGATACTTTAAACTGTCTTAGTAATCAACACGGTTTCATGAAACAATTTTGCCCTCTGTGCACACAGTTATACACATACTTACTTCCGGTTGTTGAAATCATTTTAAGTTTCGCTACATTAAAAAAATAAGGTCCTGTAAGAAACCTAATTTACTTGTATTTTATAAGTAGATCTCTAAGTTTACATGCAGCGGAATCTGAATCAGGTTTTATCCCCCTGCCAAATGGAGGATACATCACATCCGCTGCCAGTAGCTCCCCCGTGTGTGACGTAATGCCTAGCTTACAACCATTTCGGAAACCTGCAATTGAAATATATACACGATATAAAAAGTGCAAACAGTTGCACTATAAAACAGTTCTTTTTAAGTACAGGGTATGAAAAATATATGTCCATGTGAGGGGGTAAAAAAATTAAAGTATAGTGGGACACAACACAAAACAGTACAGTAACTGTGAACATCAAATCTATGTCATACGTGTTACACTATGCTGATCGTGACTGATGTTCCATCCTTTTCTTTCCCCCACTCTATTGTCTCTCTAACCGGTAATTTTTCATCCTACTACCAGCTCACCTAGTTACTTACATTCCCAGAGACTGACATTCTTTGTTTTGATAGCAAGATAACTACTATGTAAAACATGGGTAACTGGGGCTGAGTACCCAGATGGTGGGGTAGACAATGTCAGAATTAAATTTGAATTCTGAACTCCTTTATTTTTTATATTTGGTGCACCTCTGTGAAGCCAGTAAGTATATGAGAATAACCTAGCCAGCTACCCTTGTGAATCTTGCGTTTGTAGCAATGCATTTTATATATTATCCTCCATGTTTGATTATCATTTGCATATGAAACAGCCATTAACTTTACTCAGCCAGGAATCCACAGTATGTAACTCTTACATTCTTAGTCAACCTGATGATGGCCTATCAGGCCGAAACATGTCGTTAAATTAACACTGGAATAAACAATTATTGTGTTTGACTGAATTTACTGTGATTCTTATTTCCCCTGTTAGTAACATTCCACCAAAGCTCCATATTCATTTGATCATCTATCACTGATACCAATTGAAAGCATTGTTAAATAACACAAAGGAAGAAAATATATCAGTATGTAGTACAATACTTTTAACAGTATGTATTAATATCGTGTAACAAAAAACCATTAACACATATTCTCATAATTTTCCCTGTAACTAATTTTGAATCTATCCTTTTTAAAAGGTTTTCCCACTTAAGAAGCTTTAATTCCTCTGTCTTTTGGAAAATGTGTCAAGAGAGTTCCACTACAGTACTAAACATTAACAGCAAAATCAAAGTTATAAAAAATTGTGGTTTTGAGGCAAAATATAAACAAATAAAGCTTTCAAATTGTGTAAACAATAAATACTTCCTGCATACTGCAAAACAGAAAATAAAACATGCCACATTAAATTAATCAGACTCAGTGTTAAGAACATGCAAATGGTATTAAAAAACTGTTATACATTTCTAAGGAAAAGAGAAAACGTTTTTGTGCATTCAATTTATCATATACTACACATCAATCTGTTAAAAGTATACAATGATGAAACAAACTACCTGGGTCAATTCCTAACACAATTTTGCCTCTAACCGGTGGTGACAGCAGTAGTCTCTTCAGATTGGTTGCAAACACTTCAACTGCTGCACGTTCAGCCTTCTGTGTTAATTCAGATCTCACCTGCCGCACCAATAATGGTTGAACTGACATACAAAAACAAAAAACTTACATAACACTCTGGACACAGCTCACATGCACTATTCTTAACTATACAAACTCTTATACAGATCATTTATGATGTCTGAGTGTAGGAAAATAGCAAAATACAATCTTGGCTTGTGTAGTCAAGTTATCTAACACTATCACTGTATTGTCTAGGGTTCCAAAAAACATGCAACAGTAGATGATGAACGAAGGCCAGAAGCTACATAGTCCAATATACTACTGTCAGAATCATACAGAATTTAATTAATACATAATTCCTACCAAAATAAATTTCATTTACATTCATTTCAGGGCAGAATCATTAAGCTCCTCATCATTTTATGAATGATATCCACCATTATTATACACAAAGACCTACCCAAATAAACATATTGTACCATTTGAATGTTTACAATACTGTATTGAGTGCTCCCCATCATGCAACCCAAGTTATCAGAATAGCCCTTGAGTGTGATGAGAAACTATTACACTACGTAAGACTTTTAGATTCATCAATGTTTCATATAACAATGACAAAACTGGTGTGTTTGAAAATGGTGTGCAATAAAAAAAAGAATTAGGAGGATGTGACAAATGAAAGGTCACAATAAAAATGTCTGCATTACATCTCCATAAACACGTTTTCTAGGTCTAACAAAACTCAGTTTCTTCACACAATGTTAAGTCTTTGTGGCTGTAAACATATTCTACACAAAACAGATAATGTGAACTTCAAGGTTCTACTGAGGCACTAGCCAAAACATAAAACAACTTTTTTTTTCTAAGTTGTTCAGAATTAGGAATTACTTACATGCTGAGTTACATAGCTTTCTGACAACCAAGTAATGTCCACAGAAAACTCCACTTTAAACAGGCATTTTATTTTCTTGAAACAAACATACTGTGCATTCGTGAACTTACCGAGTCTTGCATAAGAATCCTTAACACTCTGTTCTATTAGTCTTTTTCTTAATGGATATGAGATTCCTTTGCAGACCCAATTTCTGTCACAAAATTCCATTAAATGATGAAGTATCCTGTCTGGTATGTTAATCTTCACAGACAACACTTTAAGGCTCTCCCCTCGATTCACAGCCAGTACCTGCAAAAAAGTAGTATATTATACTTAGTATTTAGTTATTCTGCATGAGGTAAGTCCATTAAATGAACATTCAGTCAGCAGATCAAACTGTTAACTTAAAAGTGTAGAAATTACGTATGAATGGGAAGCGTATGCACCTGAATATGGGTACACGAGGATGCATAAAAATACTCACACACCAAAAAAGCTCACTAACCTGGTAAGGTTTCACAGATTTGACAGGAGCAGAAAAATTGAAATAGTTTTCAAACTTGCTTTCAACATCAGCTTTGTTCTTATGGCTTTTACTACATTCTCCCTTTGTCACATCTCCTGTATTATCAGCTTTGGTCCCTTTCACAGCACGTGCCTTACTTGTTTCTAACCATATGTTGGAATCTCCTTTCCTGAAAACAATAAAAGTGTTTTTAGATTTCATTACTGTAAATTCTCTCTGGAAACCAGAATACCATTCCATTATACACAGCATAAAGCCTCGAATAGGATGAAACTTCATCTACAAAGAAAGTCAAGAGGTCTAGCAAGACCTTTAGATTTATGCACTTATATAAGCAAGGTCATAGAATTTAAGTAATACTATTAACTTTGCTACAGAAGAGTTAATTACTGTATTTTACATTAGAAAAATATATGCTTAATGTGTAACGACAACAGTCTCCCTACACACACAGCCATGAAAACACAGCACAGTAACATTACAACACACAAGAAAAGGAACACGGAGAAGTAGAAATTACGCCAGTAGTTCCGTAAAAAAACAGTGAATATTAAGGACAGTTTACAACTTTTTAAAACAGGTTTTAAATATACATTTACGTATGGTTTTAAGATTTTACCAGACTACCGTACATATCGTACAATTTTAAACAGGTTCTGAATATACATTTACCTATGGTTTTAAGATTTTACCAGACTATTGTACATATTGTGTATTTGTTTTGATATGTGAGTAATTGGTAGCACATGGCAAACCCTGAGGATGGAACTATAAGGTTCTGAAACACGTGTAGGGTGAGGGGACACAGGCCATAATAAAAGTGGTCAAAATAGTGCATTTGTTGGTTTTATTAATTGTGTAACTACACATTCGGTTGCATATACATAAAAGTGAATTCAGTACAGATGAATCCAGCATTCTTCAACAAATATACCATGGAGAATTCCAAAAGATGCTGAATAATGAATCACTCTTCAGTATACTGAAATACCATCGAATGTGTCTCTGGAAAACAATAAGTACTGTATATTCTCGAATCTAAACCGCACCCGAATCTAATCCGCACCCAGTTTTTGGCGACTTCTTAAACGAAAAAAAAAAGTTAGTTCGCGATTCTAATCCGCACCTTTCCTTCAACCACCCCTTGCCCACGGGGCGACTGATTGAATAATATTGGATGTTACCAATGCGTTAAAATCCGACGCTACGCCTGTGGCCGATGAGTCATACCGATAGAGGCGGGGCCTTTCTCAACAGACGTGCGCAATCTCGTCTGAAGCCAGCTGATCTTTAGTTGTTGAAACGTGGGAGGTGCTTGTTCCAATTTGTCGTGTACCGTAGTTATGGAAGAGGGACACCTGAAATCTAAACGACTCTCATATACGGCAAAGTTCAAACGTGAAGTTATTCGGTGCGCAGAGGAGAATGGAAACCGCAAAGCCGCTGCAATTTTTGGAGTTGATGAAAGCAACGTTCGACTATGGCGGAAACACAAGGCAGCGATCAGCGGGTGTGAGGCGTCACGAAGGAAATTCAATGGACCCAAGAAAGGACGATTTCCTGAAATTGATGATGCAGTCTTCACGTTTTTTCAAGAGAGACGCAAGACTGGACTGTTTGTGAGTTATGATCTACTCGCGAGGAGGCGATAAAGAAGGCCAGATCTTTGAACATTCCTCGAATTATGAGTGATGACGGCGAGTCTGATGAATAATAAATTATAATAATAAATAATAAAATAATAGATTATTGTATTGTATTGTTCTTACGTTGTTTATTAATTACGTTAATTACGTTATTGTTATATTGTACAGCAGCTCAATCATTTTTCCAAAATCCAGCTCTAGACCGCGAATCTAATCCGCATCTGATTTTTTAGCCCTCTAAAACTGTAAAAAAAGTGCGGATTAGATTCGAGAATATACGGTAAATCCAAACCACAAAGAAAATGCCGTTGTTATTGCTAATGCTCCTGTTCTTGGGTCTTCTTCCATTTGTGTCATTGTGTTCAAGCGGCACAAAGTTTTAATCATATACCGGAATTCATTCTGCATATGGTCCGATTTTACAGTATATGATGCCTGTCCACAGAGGAATAGGGATCCTGATACAGCTTACAACATGCAGCTGGCCAGACAGATAACCTAGGCAGTCTTCTGCTACTACTTAAATGAGTATGCCAATGAATACTTTTAGCTTGACTTCTGTGAACTTCTGCTATAAAACCTTGGGCATTTTAATGGCATCTGATATGGAGACTGGACAGAAAACACCTTTTTGTTTGAGGAAAACAAACATAGGAAACTTCAACAAATAGGCACTCGAATTTTCAGTCTAACACAAATGTGTTGGACTGAATATTCAAATGCTTATTTAATGATACTGAAAACAGAATGGATGACAACCATGGAATTAATAGAAAACTTGAGATAATAACTTTACATCAATGACAACAAACCTTAAATCAAGAAACATTAAATACAGGTTCCAGTGTATTTCAATCTACATTGCCTGACACATACCATAATTGTATATATTAAATAAACCTTTTCTTCAAATCTTTCTTAACCTTCATATTATTATTGAACCTGCAGTTTTTCATCTAATTAGAGTGCAAACCTATCTAGCATTTGAGATTTGAGGTTTCCACAACAGTTCAGTTGAGGATGCAGTCTTTTGGGATGTTGCAGTGTGTTGCTGGATTAGTGTTTCCATGCATTTCGAGGAACATAATGCCTTCACCTTCAACAGTTGAGGGGTCAAAGAAGAATTTAATGTTTCTCAGTTTTTAATCACTCAGTGTTGAATTTCTACAAATCAAACCCCATTACCCCTGTTTTAAGATTTCACTGGTTAAGTATTAAAATTCATTATCCTCAGACAAAATGCTAACCTGGAATTTTACATATATACAGTGCAAGATGAAACACTAAAGCTGAACTAGTAGCCTGGACTAAAATTCTGGCTGCAAAGTAGCACAGAAATTGTAAATACTGGCCAGGTCTCAAACAACAGCCAGGTACTGGCACACAATTAGTAAGTAAAGCAGTCAGGAAAATGCTACTGCCTTTTTACCTAATCATTCTTATGGTTCCATTACTTGAAAGGACAAGCAAACTCTTTTTAATAGTAGCATGTTTTAATTTATTTCATAATTTAACAGGGCCAGAAACTTTTAATTATATCATAAGACCACAAATTTTCAATTAAGTGCCAGCATTTGAATAGGACCATAAACTACAAACAGTTCAACTGAAAAGCGAACCCAGATGCAAAGCCAGCAACGGCCCTACATTTCCTCATATAATATGTATATTATATAACATAACTTAGCAAACGTTAGAGTAAGTGTTGGAATTGACCTTCAACTCTCAGACATGCTTGAAATCTGGTGAACAAATTATTAAATACTGTTTGTAAATTCTTGTCTACAAACTGCTGATACTGTGCACCTAATGACATGGCTGCTGCATGACTCACACTGCCAGTATTATTGTCACATGTATGGTTACACTGAATCACCTGACATCTTAAGTCACACGGTCCGCTGTAATCTGCTGTGTGAGACAGATGTGTGAAGCACACTGTAACTTAAATTTATTTCATTCACGAGTGGCAGTACAGTTAAATACAGCAGATTTTCATTGTGGAAACCTACATAAGGAAGAAATCGTATGAAAAGTGTTGCAGAAAATTTAGAATATGGTTTCCCAGTGTTTCAGTTCCTTCAAAATCAAGCATGTCAGAGTTCAAGAAGGTCATTTTCAACACATTTTCTAATGTGCAGTTAAGTTATATTACACATTATATGTGGAAATGTAAGGTCATTAAGCTTGCTATACGTCTGGGTTCAGTTTTCAATTGAACACTCTGTACAAAAAGTGTATAAGCTATTACATAAACATACTCAGAAGATGCAAAGTATGCTTATGAAGCTCAAGAAGCACTACAGCATCACAAAAGAAAAATTACAGATTTACTTACAATTTGTGGAGTAGATCCAGGACACCTCTATCCTTGCTGATAACGTCTGCTACAATATGCTGGATCCCTAATTCAACATCCTTCACAGAAGTTAGCCCCTTCGTGCTTAGGTTCACAAGTATCTCAATGTTTAAGTACTGTGAACCATCAAGGATCGTATTTGCAGCTTCAGTGAGTCCAAGCTGACGAGCTCTTTCAGCCAGAGTATGTTTACTGCCTACTTTGTATGGGCTATACTGATATTTAAAAAACACACATATCAGTTATTATAAACCATATTATTTATTATCAATTCTGTAATTAGTTAAATTTATTCCATGCCACAAAAACAGAATTCAGTAAACTACCCAATCTATGAGTGACCAGTAACACACCAATTTCACCTTTCCTATTGCTGGTAGTACCTCAAAATCTAACTATCAGAAAATAATTTTGTTGTAACCAACCCTACCACCACTGCCCTCAGTCTCAGAGATTTAGCAGCATAGTGTGGACTCAGGCCTACCTCATTGGAATCTGGCACAGGTATACAATTCACTGCGTGCAGTCTATAGCCTCTGGCCTCATGTACCTAAGATGTTACCAA
This sequence comes from Reticulitermes speratus, assembly GCA_021186555.1. Classification (NCBI taxonomy): domain Eukaryota; kingdom Metazoa; phylum Arthropoda; class Insecta; order Blattodea; family Rhinotermitidae; genus Reticulitermes; species Reticulitermes speratus. The sequence continues at coordinate 9,992,796 of JAJKFL010000031.1, read as the reverse complement.
TAATATCTTTAAATCACACAGTCGAACATCTTAGCCTCCCCTTACACTGGATATTGGTATCATGCACTTCTGCCTTTGGTGGAGTTTTTATCAAACAGTTAAGCTGAGTCCTCAATGTTGTTTTCCTCTACATCATATTACAGCCACATTCTTGTTCTACATACAGAACAGAGGGCAAAGATTCTTGTCGCTGTTTACATGTCAGCCAGCTGGATTTTTGTATTATTTCCTGGTTTGGTATGTTGTAAAAGGGTCATTCAAATGAAAACCGGAAAAAACATATAAAGTGATTTATTGCAAAAATAGATACAGTACAATGACATTAATCTTCAATGTAGTCCCCACCACATTCTACACATCTCCTCGAATATTCCACTAAGGCATAAATTCCTCAGTAAAAGAAGTCGTTTGGTTGCTGTGCCAGCCAGTCATGCACCACCCCCTTTACCCCCTCATCCAATGTGAAGTGACATCCACATAAGTTTTCTTATAAGGACCAAAATAGGTGAAAGTCGCTGGGTGCCAAATCTGGTGAATATGGCAGATGGGGTGATACCTAAAATTTTAAACCCTGCATCTGTTTCACATTATGACGGGCTGTATGAGGTCGGGCGTTGTCATGCTGCAGACACACGCCAGAAGACAACAAACCACGGCATTTTCTTTGAATTGCTGACTTCAGCTCATTCTGAAGCATATAACTGTACCTTTCACTGTTCATAAACATAGTTATCACGGGCTGTTTCATATTACAAATTTTATACAATCTTTCCGGTTTTCATTTGAATGACCTTTGTAATGTAACTAAAATGATTTTATAATCTGTGGGGGATCACAACTATTGTCATTTTCCCAAAACAATTTCAATGACTCTTAGCTTAAATAGTGGCACATTTCCAACTGCTCATGCCCCACAACACTGACTGATTGTACTGAATTCAGAAGGGTTTTAAAAGTAACTATGGCCCATTTTAAGGTACTAACCCAGCAATCTCCTGGAGGCACTCAGGAAAACTACGAAAAACTAGAACACTACAACTCATTAAAATGCAATATTTGGTAAAGTGACATTCTGCTGGAAAAACTGAACACCTACAGTGCTGTAGAAACAAGCTGTTTCTGCTGTAATGTCACCTACTTGCACAACTGCCACCACTTGTGACTTTGAAAAGGGCTTTTTATCACTCATGGAACTCAAACTCCCATTGGCTCCATGCAAGTCCCACCCCCCTCTTCCCCTTCCATGACACTGATTGGCCAAAACCCTTGCAGCCAAGCTATATAAGTGACACATCTCCTACTCCCAATCACTTCAGCATCCACCTGCACCAAATTCAATGGGTTAATGCCTCATTAACTATCAACTACCCAGGGAATTAATTTGTTTTCTACATAACTGGATAATAAATAAATTTTGTAGCAGAAGTGAAAATGTTTACCAGCATCAATTGTAATATTTCACTGCATTGAGCACAACTTCTTAGCAATACTGCTACTGAGCATTGGATTAGAAAAATAGGACACACAAATATTGATATAGATGTGCTTTTGTGCATTATTATGGAAGATCACACTTAAGTCATTATGAGCTTAATAAAGACTGAACTACTAATTCAAAACTACTGTTATGAGCAGCAAGAGATGACTACCCTTTTCCTTTCAGGAAATCAAGCAGAACTAGTATGAACCTGAGCCAGCAGTCCTCATTCTAGCATCCGTTTCCAATTCCAAGGTGCTGCAAATGTACAGCAGGTGTAAACATTCAATGTTTTACTCACTATATGATCCAGTTCACTAATGCTTCGAGCACATCGAATACACCATTCCAAAGCAGGTGTAATCTTCCCCAGCTTTGCAATGCTATCCATCACCACAGAAGCCTTATGTTTCACAGATCTATAAAAAATAAAGAGAAAACAAAACAGCAATGATGATGGTGATAAGCAGCAGCATAGTAGTAGTAGTAGTAGTAGTAGTAGTAGTAGTAGTAGTAGCAGCAGCAGCAGTAGCAGCGGTGGTGGTGGTGGTGGTGGCGGTATGCAAGTGTACTGTATATTTGCTGCTGGCAGGTTACCTAAAATTTAAAAGTCTAACAGAGACAAACAAAAAAAATTCTCAATACCAGTATTCTTGCAATATCTTCCACCTCGATACTGATCGGACTTGCAAGTTCCTGCAAGATATTCTGGGATCAAAGGGTTGCTGCATATCATAATTTTCAAGATATTATAATGTTATACCTGATGCATACCTCCATGTACCTAACAATCTCATGCACAAACCTAGCTATTTAATTTGTCCCTTGATAACCTGTGCTGTTTTCCCTCCAACACTTTTTTTCATCACTTTCATCACTTTCGGAATAGATGCTGAGTGTTTTCAGTTGATGCAATAGTGAAATGCAATTGACTTCTTTGTCAATTTCCAGTTAACAGAACTTTCTGAATTATCCAGGGCCAGGTATCACAGCTTTTACTATAGTCAGTATTGTACTGAATGCTGCAAAATATATAGTAGAATTTTAGATTATTATTAAACATGATCATACAAGAATTTATTACTAAAAATATTCAAGATGAAAAAATGTACAGAAAAACCACTACACAATTTATTAAGCATTCATGGTATAAAGAAATTATGCAAAACAATCCCAACCGCAAGTGTCCTTCATAAATTATTAGCTGCCTGTTTTATCTGAAGCCATTTCAATTCCATGTTATAAGTAGCTGAATTAAGAAAAACATACTTGGCAATATCATACGAATCTTTAACATCTCGTAGTTTTTCTGGAGGCATTCCACCTGTTAGTTCTTTCCTGTACCGTGCAATAAATGGAATGGTGTTCTCTTGATCTAGCAGATTAATGATGTTCTGTGCCACTCTTAAATCAATTTGCTGTTCCTGAGCCACAAATCCTGCGTCACTCCACGGGTTAGACAATGACTAGAACAATTAAAACACATTATTACCGTGTACTTCAGTATATAGGGAAAGCAAACAAACAAGGTACACAATATTCCATTTGTTTACTACTGATCCAACATCCTTCAGCCTAAATGTCCCATCATCAAGGATCACAACCAAATTACTCGAAGCTTTGAAGACCATTACATCTTAAAATTTAAAACCGAAACATAGTGCAAAAGGTAAGATTAACATACAGAGTATATTAAAACATAAATTTATAATAAAATTATTACTCAGTTTCATAACTCACAGAATAAAATGAAGACATGGCAGATCATGTCTAAGTCATAATCATGATGTGTATGTAAACAGTGAGTACAGTGTAGGTAATCCAGGCACCTTGAAAAGTGTGATAAGATGGGTTGCACTGGCTGCCATGATGGAGTGATGGGCAGGCTTTGATGGCAATAGGCAGAAGTAGAATGTTCCACATAGGACATAATAACAGTCTCCATGGAGACACTACGTTTACATTGAAAATTATAGCATAAATGGTCTCGAAAGCTTCTAGTATTTTGTTGTGATCCCTGATGATAGCCATTAAGGAAAAAAACAGGTTGAATGGACAGTAAATACATGGGATATAGTGTACATTGTTGGTTTACTTTCCTAATGACTGATCAGAACAATTGACAATTCAGAACTCTCCTACACTGAAAGGAATCTGTGCTGTATATCAGCTTCATCAGCTATAAATTTGTGTCTCTGTAAACATCAAGACAGGTGCAAAATTGCAAATAATGCATTTATACAACATGTGAAATCCATCCTGGATCACACGTCTTACTCTCAAAAGAGGAGCTCAGTTTCCAGTAAGAACAGACTTAAAAAACAATTAATTCAGCACCTTTCCCTACTCTATGACGTCCACGTTGAAGTTTTTCTGAAGAAGCTAACAGTTTCCCAGCTGGTGAAATCTCCATCTTCTATGTAACCCCACCATTCAGTACCATGTTCATGACAGTCTGGCCCTGAATCCTATCCTGACCCAAAGTCACTGCACACTCTGTTTTATTAAGACTGAATGTCACGTCTTGTTCTAAACCTTGGTATGTATTTCTTGTCGCCCGAATAATATATTGTGAAAAGTACAAATTATGAACCTTACTTACCTCAAAATAAGTGCCTTCATTTTTTATCTGTGAAGGGTTAAGACTGCTAGATGCATCCGCAAGATCACACTACAGAAAGAAAACATTAGATACGATTTTCATTAAAAAAATGCACATCAATTTAAATGCACCTATCACGTGCGATATTATTAGAATAATTGTTCATGGAAAATTTGATTTCACTTAACCTTACATACATATACTGAGAAACATAATGTTTAATGAAGTACCTTTTCTTGAATTACTGTTCTTTCAGAACAAAAGTATTTATGCAGTATTTCAGTACAGCTACTAAAGAGGAATAATCACAACTACAGTAGAATTCCTTTAATCCATAACCATGGGAACAGATAGGTGCCAGATTATCAGACAGTTCTTATACTGACCTAAGTTCATGCAGGTAATTTTTTGTTACTGTCCTCAGAGAATATGCACTTGTTAGTTATTTTTGTGTCATCATAAAAGACTTTGTTTCGGAATGCACTGCCATAAACCACTCATACAACACCTTGTCCAACTGCGCTAATGTCAGATCTTTCACAGTCTGTCGCTTAAAAAGGTCCTTTAAACTTTCAGTTTATGCAATAAATTATTTTACTGGTCCTTCCATTCCTTTATATAATAGGTCATTGATGATCCAACGCTGTATGAAGCCATAACCTCTCATCGGGTCTCACCGCTTTCAAGCCTCCTAAGTATCAAGTTTCTGAGAAATCATTAAAGTTACATGTTTCCTATTGCCAGCAGTACCTTGTTCTCATCTTTGGATCTCTTTACGCCATCATAATTGCTCAGTGGGCTCAATAAGGTCCAGATAACTCAAGACAGAGCCATGGAATTGGTATGGCCACTGAAGTTATGGACAGCGGAACTTCCAGTCTTAGGATCACTTTCCTCAAGTGTCAAACTATCAGGGGTGCCAGATTAAAGGAATTATACCATATTACTTTATTTGTAAATCATTCACAGGTACATTCACAAGGAAATAAAGATTACATCTCCCTTGGACCATAAAACCATCCACCTGCATAGACAAAATAATACTAAAGACTTGCAATGCATAGAGAATATCATAAACATGCAAGTTTCAAATACACATAGGGCCATGTCAAAGCTATGGTAATCTACATGCAGGCATGGGACTCTATCGCTTCTGGAGAGTAGGAGAGGCGAAAAAGCTGGTTAAATTTCAGATTTCGTGTGAAACATATTTTCTTACGTAGTAAATAACAACACTGCAAACTATGTAATCCATAATGTAGTATAAAGTTTACTATGGCTTTACTTTCAAACTGTCCTGTGGCTTCAAGGTTCACAGGTATGTGTAATCTGATATATGCCCATACAAAAAGTACACAAATTCTCATAAAACTCAAATGCTCAACAGAAATATGTAAACATCTCTTGTACCAACTTTCACCCAAATCAAACAAAAAATGTGTAAATCAGACAAATATTCATTTATGCCCCTAAATACAGTACGGCTTTCAGTTCACCCAACACGCAACCAGTTACTAAATGTTTAAGGACATCTGTACAGAACTTTTATAAACCACATGAACATATGTCAAATCTGGTATGGGAAGTCTACAGTACGATTTATGACATACAAATGAATTCTATTCTTCTGGGATGCATCACCATGCAGTTTGGATGGCATCACATCCCACAAGACAGCAACGTTCAAAGTCATTGCCACAACAACCTCGAATCTCATTCTCATCAGTGTCAATCCATTACAATGCCAACTTAACATGAAGCTCATACCAAATATCATATTTCTCAACAATGGTCTCATTGCACAAAAATGGACAGCTATCTTGAGAAATATTTACACAAAACTATGTGTGTATTGAGATCCAATATGAAATAATGTATTCACAGGAGGTAACATATGCCAATACCTATAACCTATCACACCGGTGGTTTACTGGAAAGGTAATCTCTGGAAGGCTTGATGCAGTTACTCTCAGTATTGCTGCTTTCTTACTTTGCAGTTTGCTGTCAACTGTGACTGAGCAACAGCCTTCATACGGTATGCCTGTTATTCAGCAACATTAGTTGTCATAACTGATGGCAAAGACTCTGCATTACAATTGTATATTTTCTACATCCTGTAAAGTTACTGTAATTTACAGTACTTTTTCTATTAATTACATCACGTATTTAAGTTCCAAATCCACTCTTTTACAAGGAAAAAGAGAAAGTAAAAGCCATTAGTCCATTGAAATAATGATACATTCATTCCAAATGTTATTCAGCAGTCTCCACACGAATATCCGTACTTCTTTATGTAGCTACAAGTTATAATTATTCAGTCTACTCAGTGATACATCTAAGACAAAGATAAAATGACAGCACTCATCAGAACTACACCCAGTGAGAGAATTTTAGATACCAAAAACTCTTATCAAGCAACTGAATTAGTATTAACAGACTCAAAGTTTGCAGACGCTGTGAAGACTAGTATATAGCTACCGATATATCAGAGCAGCTTGCTGCCTCCATCTTAAGAGTAATACAAACATCACCCTGAAGACAACAACAGCAAGCTCCTCTGAAATGTGGGCAAATATACACCAAACCACACGTCACCATATCCCAGAACACCTGAATTTGAACATAAAGCTTTACCACAGAAACACAAATGCATACCTCATTCTTGCTTTCTTCTTTAAAGGCTTTGTTTTTCTTAGCAGTCCTCTTAGTTACAGTCCTTGGTTTTCTTTCTTTAGGAGCAGTTGGACGTTTCTCACCTTTCTTAGAAGTTCCACGTTTTGTGTCCATTTTAATTTTCTTCTTTCCCTTAACAGATGGTGGTTCATATTTGTCTTCAGAATCCGAATCAATTTTATGTTTCTTTGACCGTACGCCAAATGGTTTGTGATCTTCGTCCGAATCACACAAAACAATATCATCCATCTTCCTTTCCTCGCCAAATGGTTTGTGATCTTCGTCCGAATCAGACAAAACAATAACATCCATCTTCCTTTCCTTAAATGGCAAGATTACTTCTTAATTTCAAACAGTTAATTTTAACATTCCAAAGGAGTATCGAATGTCAATCAACCAATTTATTCATCTTCTGTGCCAAGCCATTGGCACAGAATACATCAATAAAGTACATGGTTTCAAGTTTGCATATATGATAACATATTTGATAACACACTTGTTTAAAAGTGCAAACATCTATTTATGTGGTAACATATTTGTGTAAATGTTGTGTAACAAGATATCCCATACTTGAAGGTTTTCCATGTATTTTATGCACTCCAATGCTTGTAAAATGTACCACACTACAATTATAGAATTTTCTTCGTAGGAGCACCTACATAGTTCTTTAGTTGTGAGACACTTTGCATACCTACAAAGTCAACTAACTTCCAACACCCAACAAGAAAACTAGTCATCTTTTCACGGGACAAATAAGTGAACATAAAATTCTATTAATTAATGAGGCACATATTTATCTACAGAATAGAATGTATGTTGCAATAGGGAATCTCAGTTCCCTCTTAAAGTGTTGCATTTCTTACCGCTTCCTCATTTGATTTGGCAATTTATTGTGTAATTCCTATGTTCACTATAACTTTTTTAAAGACACTAGTTCTGCAAATGTGAATACGGATATCCGAGATTTGGCGTGTACTATGGTTGTGGATTTCTGCATTTGATTTCAACTCACCTATATTAATATTTACACAAAATACGATTTCACTTGCTTACATCCAAGGCACTGAAAGTATGATTACACATTTACAAAGGTTCATACAGAAAGTCCATTACTAATTAATCGTGTAACTCTCTTTTGCGGTTTGAAATACTTTTGCTTTCGCGATCACCGCCCCATAATATTCAACCATACCTCAATTCAGTCAGTCACCATAGACGTCAAATTCGCAAACTGCCGTCCCTGTTTCCAATAATGCCAACGTGCACACTACTCAACACCGCATGGAAGACATGTGATCCCTGGTTCCTAGTTGCAAACACTCTCCGCTCGTGGCGTGCAAGGCGTAGGTTGCGGGTTTTGTTTGTGTGTGTGCATTTGTTTTCATTCAAACTCTTTCCCGCTCCTCTCATGCGCGCCTTTTTCAGTGATGTGGCTCCAGTGTTTGCCGTATTACGTGCAGGAATGGTGGATATTAAGACTTTGGCGGCCTTACATTTCTTCGAGAATGTGTAGTCCGAGAGGTAGCAAATGTAGTCAGTCTTCCAGTATGAGACTTTCACATGTCGCCACGTAATCTGTAGTGTTCGTACGCGGACCAGGCCGTTCGTCCACGAGTTTAATGCTGTCATGCACGGTTTGGTGACTATTCCTCCTCCTCCAACCCCGCGTGCTAAGCCCAGCAGTCATTGATGACTATCGTTCTGGTCTGTACCCATCGCTTAACGACATCCATCAATGACGCTGCTGTGCGGCCCTGTACGGGGACCAGGAAAGTCCTACTCGATTCACTCTCCATCCCGCCGAAAACCTACCAAACTTTGGCCGTCCGCTCGGGGTCGTCCTTCCGACGGCTGAATTTACTTTCATTTATTTCCACCGTCTTACTCGGCCCACCGAGTCTGGGATGAGGCTTCGACGTGCTCCAACATGGCTTCTCGACAGAATTGGGTCCAGTACGCGATGGTCGTGTGATGTTACTGGTACTCCAGGTACATCGCATATGCCATTACTTTGCGTATCACGTCGTGTCAGGAACATAACCTCCAACAAGACGAGATTGCTTCTGCAGAACCACAAGCCATGCAGGATGCTTCTGAAGTACATGCAGCTCGTATTTTCACTGTTTCCTACACCTCCGTTTGTAGTGGCCGGTTCACTCTTCTTACCTCTATCATTTCCTCTCACCATCGCAATGCGGAGCAGGCCAATGTCCTTCAGAAATTGCAGGGCCTTATCACGGTACGTGAATAAGTACGCCAAGAACACTTTCGTCGAAATACCTTAAAGCCCAAAACATGTGCACCCATAATACCCCTTGGGCACATATGCATCTGTGAAATATCCTGTTGGTACCTCCTTACAACTGTTATAAATCTCCTATGTCTTGTCCCCATCTGGCGTTGCGGGTGTCTGACATTGCAATTACTCTCACTAACAAGCTATACAGTTATCGCTGCATATGCAGTATACCCCCACAGTACATACTCTACTGGCCACCGCTCTTCCCAATGACTGAAGTTATCTCATCCGGCATCTCTTAAATCGTGTTGCGTTTGAAGTCACAATTCCTCTTACCGCCAAGCTACACAGGTCTTGCTGCCTAAGGGCCAGATTAATAGGAGGGCCAGCCAGGCAGCTGGCCAGGGCACCAACCTATAAGAGGCGCTAAGACGTCACTGGAATAATCGGAACTATGGTGCTAGTAAACTCAGGTTTTCACGAGCGAAAGAATTTCTCCACAAATTACTCGCCATTTGGGCACGCACTTTTCGATGTTCGCGCAGCCCTGTCCTAGGCTGAAAATCTTTTGATGGGGTGCCAAACAACTAACCTCCCCAGAGCGCACAAATGCCATGAGCAGATAGTGTCAGAAGCTAGAAACCACGGATTAGACGTTGTCTTCCACGGAGTGTTGAGTAGTGCGCAGTATGGCAATACATGGGTTCGCCAATTCTTAAGTTGACTCCTTTTCTTACAGGTAAGGGAGGGGGGAACACTCAAAAAGAAATATTATCATCGAAATTATAGTACATTGTCATGTTATATGTGTAACTGAGTCACGTAATTTTAAAATGTTCATGACAAAACTTTTTGGAATATACTGCTTCAATAAAACAATTTCTTCCACTTCTAGCTGTCCCCAGTGGTAGTAAAATTTTGTGTGAGCATTATTCAGCACTCTAAATACTGAGAGACCTTGCCTGTCCAAACTCACACTGAGGTCTCCACTTATCAAGTTTCCCCAACCCACCTCTCTCCCCCAAACAACTTACTCTACATAAATCCTGGACTTCTAGGCAGGTTCTTTAGTCTTCTCAGACAGTTAACTCTATCCACGTCCTGAATCATTCAGCTGTTGTAATGTCTATCTGTAGTAAAGGAATACAGGTCCTTATAATAAAAGTGAAAAAAGTCACGTTTCTGTTATATGAGGCAGCCACAGGCTCATTCATCACAGAAAATCAAGGTCCCTCTGTATATTTCAGTTTACACAATGTCATAATATTTGTCATTCTTGTCAATCCCATGTCTGTGGTCTAAGTGTAAGAAATGAAGGATGTGTAGGAACCTGTCTCACTTCATCATGTTGCTATACAAGGGCATGTAGAATTGTTACACTGTTACCCAGCAGTACACGGGTCTGCCTCATATGCAAGGTCCCACTGTTACAAAAATAGCCAGCAAGGGAAAAATTTCAACATTGGCTCACATGAGGGAGTGGAAATGGTGCGGCACTGAGTGTGTAAGTATTGGCAGTAATATCTGTTTGTCTGTACCACCAGCAGTTTGATAACTTCTACAAGAAACACAAACACAAACAGATTCAATGGACTTCAGGTGTTGTATATGCACAATGCTAATTCTGATTTGCTTTTCACAAGTGCTGCAGATCCCACTGTGAGGTTGTGTTTGCAACTGTCATTGCTGAGTTCAGGATGGTTGTGGTCCTGGTTCTTCTTGGTCCTTTTCTTGTTTGTTGCCTGCATGTCCTGTAACTGCCCAGAAACATTTCAATTTCTTGAGGCACTTGACCAAAGCCATAACCAAGAATGATGATATACTGGGAAAGATTGTTTCAGGCTACTGTGACCTATGGGCAAATAGGAGTCTAGATTATATAAACCTCTTGAATGTGCAGTGTAGGCTGTGAATGTATGCTATCACAACTTTGTGTTGAATGTGAACCTGTGCTGTCAGAATGTTTCTACTATCACTTCCACAGCACAAAAATCTAGTTACTGCGTGTGATTTTCCTTGAAAGTACCCAGAATGTAGACTACTGTATTGAATGCCCAAATGACAGCCACCCATACCTGCTTGTGATAATGCCAGATTTGTCATTTGTGAGGTGAAACACCTGTTGTAGTTAGATCTTTACATACAGAGTACATTCTCATGCCAACTCATACATTTTAAAGGGTTAAAAGACCATAATCTGTGTTGATATAATAACAATACATTGATACTATACATGCATTAAGTCATAAATATAGCAATAACTTAGTTTTGATGTTTACAGTACTACAAGATCTTTCATTTTCTTTTTCTGTTGTCCTTTTTTCTGGCTCGAGTGCCCTTGCGTGCACCTTTATGAGCGGCACGGCACAAACTCTTGAACTGGCCTGCACTCTTCTTCTTCTTACTGAAAAACAAAAGATATAAAACAATCCAGTGTCATAGCTACATTTTTTGGTGCCTGGGGTGCGAGTAATCACACTCACCACTCTAAACAGAAATTATGAACTTTAAAAAAATCACAATTATTAATTTTTTTTATTTTAGCTCAATAACTTAAAATTTTCTGGGTGAAAAAATCACACTTTTTTCATTTAAAAATATTCATTTTGCTGCCCCTTGGACTCTGCCACCTGGGGTGACCACACCCTTTGCCCCCACCAACTATACCCTTGAAACAACAACCCCCAGCTGCCATGTAATATGTACAATCAAAATTTATAAGTCCTTGGTCTGTTCTGCTTCAATTAAGCAAATGGCTTTCAAACTTCCATCCCTGAACCTGGAAACCTTAATACTCTTCCCTTGTCCTATTTTGGAAACACATTCTTTCCAGTTCCATCATCAGCTCTTGCTGTGAAGCTGCCAAGTAAGGAACTTTTCATACATCCATCTTCCAGCCACCTGCCTACAAACATTCATGGTCATGCACAAGCATAAGTCAGAAGTACGAGGTGTGGTAGAAAAGTAATGAGACTGATTTTCTTTTAACCATGAATTTTATTCTTTTTACAAATCAAGGTTATCCCCTTCAAACTAGTTCCCTTGGGCAGCTACACAGCGACGGAGGCGTTGTTTCCATTGTTCGTAGCAGTGCTGGAAGGCTTCTGCTGGAATACCTTTCAGCTCGTCGGTTACGCTCTTCTGGATATTATCCAAAGTACCAAAATGGCGCCCTTTCAAGTGGTTTTTGAGCCGGGGGAATAAAAAGAAGTCACAGGGACTGAGATCCGGCGAATAGGGGGCTGAGGAACCACAGAAATGCTTTTGTCTGCCAAAAATTCATTGATGGAAACTGCCGTGTGACATGGGGCGTTGTCGTGGTGCAGCATCCAAGTGCGTGCAATGCCTGGTCGCACACGTGCCATCATTTTCCTGAGTCTTTCAAGGACTTCCCGATAAAAAGTTTGATTGACAGTTTGTCCTGGTGGCACAAATTCCTTGTGGACGATCCCCTGACTGTCAAAAAAACAAATGAGCATCGATTTGATTTGGGATTTGCTCATTCTCGCTTTCTTGGGACAGGGAGAGTTTGCAGTGTGCCTCTCCCGACTGTGGCGTTTTGTCTCGGGGTCATACTCCAAAATCCATGATTCATCACCTGTGATAACGCGACTGAAGAATTCTGGCTCCCTCTCAAGGCGGTCCAGAAGATCAAGACACACATCCCTCCGATTGGCCTTCTGCTCAGTCGTGAGGTTCTTTGGAACCAACTTGGCGCACACTTTTCTCATGCCCAAATCCCGTGTTAAAATTTGATGGACGGTAAACCGGTTCAAATTTAACTCACTACTGATCATTCTCAACGTCAATCGACGATCTGACCTCACAAGAGACCTCAATGTTTCCACACTGTCGTCCGTTTTTGAGGTTGAAGGTCTTCCCGCACGAGGTTCGTCTTCCACTTGTTCTCAGCCTTCTAAAAAGGACTTGTGCCATCTGAACACTTGTTCCCTGGATAGGGAATGTTCTCCATAAGCCCTTTGTGACTTTTCATAAGCCACAGTAGCGGATTCGCCAAGCTTCACACAAAATTTGATGGCACAACGTTGCTCAAACTTTTGCCGGTCCATTTTCGTAACGCACCTCACAAACACAACTTCACTTCAGACGCTCTCAACAATCACGTAGCAACTGTAGCAAGTTCAAACTTGTACTGAGTCTACGGCAGGGGTTAACCTAACTGCCATGTGAAGGGGGAGGCAGCAGCGTTGTCGGTTCGTGCACAGCGTTGCCAGTCTCATTACTTTTCTACCACACCTCGTATCTCAAACACTTGTGTCTTGGTAAATTCTTTTATAACAAAATAAACTGAAAATGCAAAACAAATCTTGGAAATCATGCTGCCATGTGGTAAGGTCTTAAACATTTAATGGATTAGAACAACAAATGAAACATTTTATGAGCCATAATTTGTTGGTGGTGATCATGGGTAATTAATGTCTGTTCTTAACACAGTTCATTATCACCTTTTAATTTTAATGGCTGAACTGAGACTTGTTATGACGACTAGTGTTTTCTTTGCTTGTGTCATTATGAAACAGTTCCACTCAAAGTGGCTAATGTCAACTGTGTGTAACACTTCAGAAGCTGTGAAAGTCACAATGACACTTGCAATCTATAGTGTTGCCAGTGTTACAATGAATATATTATGCAAGGTCACCAACCGTCTTACAAATAGGCTACACACCCTGACATTTGGTCACATACGTGTGTGCAGACCACATGACTCTTGGTTTGAAACCTCAGACTGCAACATCTGATATGAAAATAAGTCTGTTTCATAACAAACCAGCACGTGCAGGAAGCAAATGGACCAAATGTAAATGGAACTTTCTTTTCACACCAGGAAACACAATACCTTGGAGAAGCTTACCGTCTGTTCAGCACTTTGCGCGTGAGAGGAAGATATGCATACGGATCAGGTTTTCCTTTCTTCTTCACATCACCTTTAGCTTTCTGGGCTTGGTATTCAGCCCCAGGTGTTACTGAACTCCCCTGACATTTTCTTGAAGCGTGCTTTGTGGGCCGATGAATGCCTGAACCACCCGCTGAAATCACACGAGACTTATGAACTAAATTAACATGTAACCTTTCTGCAACAGAGGACACACAGTGATCAATTGCAAGAACTCTTATGTGTCTCATTTTAATCACTAGGAATGCTGATTTTGAAATGTACTGGAGAAGGATGGAGGTCAACTGGACCAATTGTGTGAGAAATGAAGACATATTACAAAGAGTTCAGGAGGAGAGGAATATCCTACAAACAACAAATAGAAGGAAGGCTAACTGGATCAAGCACATCTTGCATAGGAACTGCCTTCTAAAACATGTTATTGAAGGATAGAGGGAAGGATAGAAGTGACAGGAAGATGAGGAAGAAGATGTAAGCAGCTACTAGATGACTTTAAGGAAAAGAGAGGATACTGGAAATAGAAAGAGGAAGCACTAGGTCGCATAGTGTGGAGCACTCGCTTTGGAAGATACTATGGACCTGTCATAAGACAGACTACAGAATGAATGAATGAATGTTGATGAAATGACTGGCTTCAGAGTTGCCACTGCTCAAGAACACATAAACACTGATTTGGAATAATTCTTCTGAATTTGTTAGTTTCAGGATTTTCCTTAGCACTTTCAGACTGTTCATAATACAGTACCCTTCACAGTTAGAAACTGCATTATGACACACTCTTGTACTATGTCATTTGGGTTAAAGCTGATGGTGATCTTATAAGCCTGACCACTTTATGACTAAAAATTAACGTACTGCATCAAGCAAATGTACTGAACAAGTAATCTGCTGGATTTGACAAAGTACTAAAGACAGTTTCAATATACTCAGTAATTATAATAATGCTGAAACATTATACGCCATATTCATGACATTAATTATTATTATTATTTTAATTTAAACAGTGAGTTTTTTTTTATACAAGGTCCTTTCTGAGTAATCTCTGACTGTTGTGGGGTAGGAACCCATTCACAAAATAGTATGAGTACAGTATTACCCTGATACTTCATGGCAGGCTGACTAGCATCTGTACTCGCACTTAACTTCCTCTTCCGCCCAACTGATGTTTTCCATGGTTTCTTGTCCTCTTCTTCAGTATCTGCATATAACAGATTTTGTAATCATTCTCATGTGTGATAACTTATGTTTCTAACATGATACTGGAGAACCTCAGACCAGCATCTCACCTGGAAGACTAACACTAAAACGAGGTGTGTGACAATGTGAATTTACTCAAAGTAGAGTTCAGAGGCAGGTTTTTGTGACTATGGTTATGAACCTCCAGTTTACATAACATTAGGAAATCCCTTGCTCAATAAAGGTCCAGTCACCTCATTTACAACCCTGACAAACCACTTACAAGTAATGTAAATATGAAACACACTAGTAAATGAAAGAAGAGACAGCAGATATGTTTTCCAGTCATCAGAAACCACTAACTTTATTGTTACTGAACCCATCTAAATTAGATGGCTGTTTCAGCAGTCCAGATGTGGAACTGTGCATTCCTATCCATAATAAACACATAAACCCAGGAATATATTTAGTTAAAATATTTAGCCAGTAAGAAATGCAGATTTCATAATACTGTATATATATAGTGTGTGTGTGTGTAACTTTTTGTATTGTTCAGTATTGTATTACTATTATGAGAATTCTACTATGCAACAAAAGGAGCAATTTGAGATCTTTGCCCTTGTGGAATGTTAGGCAGCACAGATTGATAGTTAATTACTGATGTTTCGGGACAGCCTATTGGTCCCATCTTCAAGGGTCAAGCAGTCCAAGAAGAATTTCTTCTTTTAAATTATACTGCCTTCTGATTTCACTCTTTCTAGTGTTCATTCTTTTGCAGGCCTTCATGATTTCAAACTCTGCAGCAACATCCAAATCTCTGTGTTTACCAACACTCACAAGTTCTACTAAACACTCCCAGGTTTTGAACGCAATCTTACTTTATAACAGCTTGCTACTGCATGTGCAATGTGAGGACCTGTTCACAACCAATGACTAGATGGATTGCTACTATGTATTCCCACGAGAAATTGTAGCTTTGAAAGTACAGGTCTGGAAAAGAGCGGAAACCATCCAAATGCCTACCCTCCCTTCTATAACTGTTTATGTGGTTATACTGTGACAATTAGTGCTTGTGTTGTGGTCTTTGCTTTCTCCATATTCCCCTAACATCTTTGGCAACCAGTTACAAACAGCAGGTTTTTGTGCTCCCTCCATCTTCTCAAGACTGCAACCTGGTGTGTGTAATGGTCTCCTGTCTTTCTTTTCCATTTTATAACCTTAACCTTGAGAAAGGGGTTACAGCTAGCAGGTGACTGCACCAGCAATGGTTAATGAAAATCAAGGACTTTAATATCACTCATAATAATAGAACTGCTGACAAGCACCCTTACTGAACAGCTTCACAATACGTAACATATGCTTGACAAATGCATTGTTAAACTGCTCTTACAACACAGTTCTCATTATAAGCCACACTCATAATAATGAACTGTCACTGTATTTATCTCACCATAAATTTACTACATGGAGGTTTCACTGTAATGGGTAGTGGTCATTTCATACACAGTGATGACCTTACCACTGTCTACGTCTTTTGCATTGTCCTCTTCACTGCCACTGCAGTCCTCTGTAATAATAAGCCTTCCATCTGATGCTGTTTTGAATGTTGGTTTCTTCTTTTGTACTGCTGCAGTGCCCTGTCCACCAGGCTGTGTTGCTACAAAATAAGAACAAAATTCAATACTGTATTTCCTTTGTGTCCACTGCAAAAAAAACAATATATAAACCAAAGAAAGCCACAGTGAACTGAACTGGACATAAAGCCTTGCCATTTCCTGACCAATGATTAATTTAACAGAACTTAAAGTTTACATATAAAGCAATTCAGTTACATACCTGTAATCTTCCTTGCAGCAGTCCTGTCAGTGAAGTCTACAATGTTATCTGCATCCTCATGAATCCACATGTTTAAATCCTTCTTCTTCTTTTTCTTCTTCTTTGGTTTTTCTGGAGACACTGCATCCACTTCCAACTCAGATTCTTCAGATTCAGCCAGGATTTCTTCAATGCTGTAAAATATGGAACAATTACATTCACATCAACTTTACCTTTAAACGACCGGGTCAATATTTAAATTTTCGCACATGGCTTATGAAAACCATCGAGTATTATTTAAAAAAAAAAAAGATAAAATTATGAAATAAACAGCATTTTGTGGAAAATAAAATAGAGATTACCAGCATGTCTTAAAGATCCAGTTAATTTCCTTGTTGCCTAAATATACAAAACAAATTTCGAGTGGTGTTTTTTCAAGTGCGTTTGCATATGTGAATGTAGGTCATTTAAAGGTTGAATCAACAGTTGTGGCCTACATATGTATTAGCAATGTTACCGGCTCATGCATGTCTTCAACAAAATAACATGACATTCACCACAGTATCTACAGTGGTATATACATGGTAAAATTCATCATTTTACAAACTTTAAAGGAATCAAACACACATGGCTAAGTGCCAGACGTCTGTGGATATAAAAAGAATCAAGTTTACTCCTTTCTGCTACTTTCTGGAGTTCTAAATTTCTTACACTCTGCTAGTTTATGTGTTCTAACCACTATACAGTGTGGAGTTGGCTATTATTTATGAGGTCCAAATATTCCACAGTACACTGCAGGAGGAATAATTCACCAATTGTAACCACCATAGTCACTGAGGGCCTGACAGCTGAATTTTAAAGCAGTGCCCAGCAATTCAGCACCTTGAGAACTTCATTTTCAGACAAACAGTCAAGATTTTTATTCCATGGTGTATACCACATTTAATAAATTTCCTCCATCATTTCTTCACAGATGAAAGTAATAGTATGCACTGATAAGGATCCAATCCACTGAGCCTGCCATTAAAAATGTCACATATGTATTAACCCCATCTGAAGTAAGAGTTAAATAATACATGTTAATACTCCTGACTTGTATTCGAGAGGCGCCAAGTTTGAATCTTGGCTGGTACACCAACTATCCTGAATGAATGTTTTTATTGTGGTTTTTCCTCAGTCTGTCCACTAAAATGCAGGATTAGAAACTGTCGTTTTCATTATTCACCACCATTCAATCACTGAACACTATGCAGTCTGAATTACTGCTGCTACATAAATTACAAATCAACAGACTTACCAAGTCACAGACAAATTTAGGGCCTACACTGATTCTCCAAGCATTCCCTAACTTTCATCTAATGTAATGTGTCTCAGTGGTATAAAACCAGGATCCATCTGCTAAATATATCTTCATATTAATTCTAAAGTCTCAAAAATGAATCTGATGGCATCACCAGTATTCTGCACAACTGATACATGGGGATTTTCAAAGTCCTATGAATAGTTTAGACACTGGTTTTGTAACAGTGGCACAAGTGGCTGTTAGGACAGTCTGTCCTGTCCGGACCTGTTTTTGCTGGCAACAAGCCCAGTCCGTCCCACTTCTGACACAAATATGGAATACACTGCTTGCTACAAGTGAAACTGCATGCAATTTATAAAGCCCATTTATTGTACGAGTTATTTCTTTTGATGCAATATCCACCACCAGTATGTGTTTTTCAAGCAAGCTGAAAAGAAATACCACAAGAAACTGGAACTCCAGTCATAAGCAAGCAGACACCTATAATCTGCCTAGAAATATGTGGCATGAATACAACTCCACACAGAAATGAGAATAGCATACAAAAATTACTGGACTATACGACAGTGGCTTAAATTATGACAAGAGTGTACACAAAGGGAACACAGACAGTGGGTGGAACTGATCTAGAAGTCTGCTTCTGAAGTATCTGGTTCATAAAGTAGCATGTAAAGTATAAACAAGGCTCCAAGCCATGAAAACACAATTACAAGCACAAATGGAAATTTAAGTTACATAAACTCTTTTATTTCTTCAGACACAATCCTCTATATCACCACCCATCACGATCATCATAATAGCCATTGTTGTCGTTATCATCACTGTATTACCGCCATCAATAACCATTCATCACTGTACCCATGACGGTGAGTAACCTTATTTCAGAGCATTTACCACCCACAAAAAATTCATACAAACCTTTTAGGACATGCCTTTACTGTAAATGATTTTTCCAGGTCACTCTCATTTTCATCTACATCGTCCTTGGCTTGCATGTTCTTCTTCCTAGTCTGGATCTTACGCAGATTGCGCAACCGCTTATGAGTAATTACGTCACTCGCTGGAACCATTGCCACTATGGTGTCAAACCCCAACTTACGGACAAGACGATCAAACAAGTAACGAGTCTTCAAGCGAAAATGATGTTTGCAGTCGTCTGTCATTCCAACGACACTTTTCACCTTCAAAATGTCAAGAAGTATTAAGAATCTCCTGCTTCACAAAAACAGCTTGACAGCAACAAACTGAAACACTCTTAATCCTATTAGGAATTTCAAACTGTTACACACTATCAGACCTGTATTTTTATGATTTTTGTGACTTGCATACATTACGGTTGTTGCCTTTGTTTATAAGACCATTTGGAGAGTTACAGTTTATGTAATGTCCTAACGAATACGAGGATAAGCACTTGGAGACCCAGTATTCTTAATTGCAGCACCATTTCTTTGAATAATCATCAACCAAAATGGATTTCAGATATAAGTGATCAGCCCATCATCAATGCAAAGAATATTCTCTTCTTTGGTACTACAGCCCAATTCAGGCCTTGACCTACTAAACTACGCTCATTCTGTCCACCCAACATACTTTGAGGATTATCAATGTTAAGTTTTTTTTATGGGGGTTGGGCTGTTAGCCCCATGTCCCAGCCCCAACCTGGAGGACCAGACTACCTCTCTGTCTGACGATCAACTCAAAACCCGTTGACAGGGGTGGTCCTACCTTCAGCTAGGCTAACGCTGGCAACAGCTTTTGAGTTCACTGATGCACAGGAGTCCCCTCATCCAGTATAAATTATGTCCCCCAAAAAGTTGGAGATATCACTGAGGGGGCAAAGGATTTATTGCCCCATGATACTATAAATATGAAAAAGGAGTTGCACCAGACCTTTGGAGGAGGAAATGAAGGAAAAGGTAGAGGAACATTTGATTTTAGTAATATTCAAAGGTGGTATTTCAGAACCTGCTCATCAGGGATGAGGATGTCACAAGCTATTCACTTCCCTAACCTGTTATGATTACCAACAAATTTGAGGATACTTACAATAAAGGCAACTTCTGGTGCAACTGTATCATATGGAAACGAAGTGAGGAACATTCTGATGAAACTCAGTGCTGATCCCACTATCTCACGTGTGTGTGTAGTCAGCAGCAAACACACATTTTCCAGCACTATCTTCACCAAGTCCATGGACATGGAATCTAAATACCAAAACAAATAAGTGAAGAAGAGGGGAAAAATATACCACATTTACCTGAAAGTAAGATAATTTTTTCCAAATTAATTGTCTGAGATATGGAAGTTCACCTTACAATTGCACACAAAGTTCAATGTGTTCTTAAAAAATGCCAATGTTTTTGTATCTGTTGCAGCTAGGTGAATAAGGAAAATTACACAGCCAATACAGTAAGTTAAAGTGTTCTGTATAAGTCATGGGTGATCTTGTTGACACAAGAGGTACAACATCTAAAATACCACATCAATGTGTTGCAGTTATGATACTCCTTTAAATTAATGGTAATTAGACAAGCACAAGATAAGAACAATTATGCGATGGCATGGAAATTCTGTATCATGGACAAGACTGTAAGATGCTGGACAAAACGACATTTTGTGGTCCAAAGCAGGGGAACTTCAATCCCACTGACACTCTATGGGGAATGGCTGCTGAGCAGGAAACGTAAGACCATCTGAAGTACTGTTTGGACAGTGGAATATGACCGCTTGGAATGAATCCATCAACAAAGGGGTTTAAAACAATATGAAACTGAAGAGAAGATAATGTCCTGTGGTAGGAAGACCATAAAGAAAAATCTTCTAGTATGAAAGTGTTGGCAGTGACTATACTTTCCTGAAAACTTTGAAGGGGGCTGGGGGTATCTTATACTCAGGTGAATACAGTATTTCAGTGGGCCACTTTACATGCATTTTCCAAATGCATTCTTTTCTATTTTGCATACTTCATTGGCAGTGGTGTTAGTTACTTTGAGCTTCAGAGAGTGGTGGTTATAACATACTGGTGTGTAGAAAATTTCAGTTCACCTGACAACAATTTGTATGGACTTCAATATCAAGTTCCTTCTCAATCTGTAGGACAATTGTGGAAATGATACATACAGATGCATGGACAGAGAAAGAACACCCCGACTCTGTGTTCATTGTATGCACTTCATGCAATTAATTCACTGAAAGTAACCCCAGTAAATAGCTGATGCATCAAGTACAATGAACCAACAGAACAAAATTTGATTCAAAATTTTCATTTTCACTATGATTCAAAAACTTATCTATGAAAACTTGTCCATTTCTTTTTCCACCCATTCCTCAGTCTTGTTTGACCCTCCCACCCAGCAGTACACTAAAGTGAAAATCAACCACCTAAGTCAGGGGTCCCAAACACATGGACTGCCAGTTCATTTCATATGGCCTTTTTACTGTACTTACTCCACTTTAGAATGTGACCCAACTCAGTGTCAAAGAATGTTCTGACTTAAAATGTTTTTTGTACATATCAAAGCAATGAAAAAAGTTTGCTATCCCCAGATAGCAACACACAGCATACATCAACAGAGACAACAATGCGATAAAATTTTAAATTCAATAATTATAACATATTTTGATTTTGTTATTAAAAGTATTGAGTATTCTTAACAGTGCTTTTAATTTCCATGAAAATTCTTACCCTCCTTATTGCTTAAATGACATGTGGCCTGCCTTAAGATTTCAAAATTATCTGTTGGAATTCATAATATTTGAGTTTGAGATCCCTGGTATTAGTGTTCAACTGAGGGATGATGATGATGATGACAATAATCATCATCACTGTATCACTGTCATGACTGTGGTTGTTGTCCCTGGTATCATTGTCACTGTCATCACTGCCACCTGAAGATGACTGCAGGTCAGTTGAAACAAGTAGCTGTTTAACACGAATACATACTTACCTAACTGTAATTTACTTGTGTAGATGGTGATATTAATTACTTTAAACCACTGAACTCTAAATACAATGGGATGCACAACATCAAAGTCACAGCTTTTAATTTTGATTGACATTCAAAATCTGACTTCAGTAAAGTTACCAAATTTGGCACATTTACAAGTCACTAGAAACAGGCAGCACTTTAGTAGCAATTATTTTGTGTGTGTATTCTCAAAAAGAGTACTGTTTCAGTACTTTTATAAGTTAAAAGGTGAAGCTACCCCTGTGCTTACATAAGCACCATTCAATGAAGGAATATAGAAGTGGAGGTACAGCTCCATCCATTCTAAATGTGAGAACTAGATGAGTTATCCGCTTCACACCCTGACTATCTCCAGGGAAATAACCCCTACAACACACTGTACAGAAGTTCAGGTGGGCTCCAGACTGCTTTGTACACTCTGAACGAGAGAACAATCAGTTGCTCCTGCTGAGATCTGAATTTGTCACTTGTCCACCCCATAGCCTAGTCACTATCCTAACTGAGCTACCCCAGCCCCATCGTTTATAAGTCCACTTCTTATTTTCAGAGACCAAAATGGATTAACAACTTAACACTTACATGTGACATATAATCTGCAATACTTATATTACAACACAATTTAATTCAACTACCTCTGAACTCATGTGTAACTCTGGCCAAAGCAAGAATGGTTGCAGACATCAGCTTTGGAGAACCAGCAAGTCCAGTTAGCAGCAGCCCTATGTAGTCTTTCATTGTGTTTTCTCCCGAGTAGTCCAGTTTCTGCCAAGACAATATCGGTCATGCACATTATCTGTAGACTCTCATTAAAACTTATGTACCAATCTACTGATTTAGGTGAAACTCGTTAGGAAGGTCATACTGCTAGAGGTTACCCTGATGCCATGTTTCTTAATATTTCCAGGAACATGGCAATTTATAATATGTTTACAAGAATGATGTCAAGTTGATGATGTGCTGTGGCTTATCATATTATATTTTCTTGTATTATTAATCACGTCCAAAAGCATGACAGATGTCACAGGATCTTTATCACATAGGAAGTTTGAACCCATCAGGAATTTTTGAGTTCACTTTTCCCTCCAGTTCAATATTTTTGATTTCACAAAAGTCTTAAAGTGCTGACCTCCAGCTTTTAGGTGGGCCTCACACATTCTGAAAATATTTCTTGACACACAATGGTGCCCATCTTGAAATATCAGTAATTACTCTTTTAATATTGTATTTCAATTCATGAAAGGAATGTGGATTATTCACACAAACTCTTATCTTTCAATTTCCCCACAAATAATAATTGCACTGATTCAAATGTGGAGTTCTAGGAGGCTACAATTCTCAAGGTATTAACCATTTGCTGAATACCTACTCTAGGGCAGCCACTGAAAAGTTTGCTGTATGGACCAGGGCACTGTACTTCATGAAGTACTGCATATTTCTTCATCTACTGTTAAGTCTCTAAAGAATGGTGCCAGAATTATTTCAATGTAGTGGTAGGAATTTACTGTTTCTTCAAAAAACATGGGCCCTAATGACACACCAAGACACCAACTTTAAGCTAATGCAATGCAATTTCATGAACTGCATGAGGACATGCAGAGCACCAATATCTGTTACTCTGGCTGTTTACATTCTGATTTAACTTAAACCATGCTACCTTGCCACGGTACTGCAAAATTACATTCTTTGTTCAACTGAATACATTTCTCAGACACGTCGTCCACTTGCATCATATTCCAGCACTTGTAAGATGACAGAAGTCTCTGCAGTTTCATCCTGGCAAAGCGGGTTTATATTTTCTTACACTCAAGGACATGATTAAGTTTATAATGACTGGGAAATGAGTCGTGTAGTTTAATCTGGTCTGAAGCACAGTGAAGGCCTGTTATTCCTAATATGCACAAAGCCCTGACTTTGTCACAGAAGTGGGAGATTACATACACCAGGTGGGTGGCATAAAAATATGACCTTCTTGAATCACAGAGTTTCAAATTATCACCATATTTGCAGCTATTGACATGTACAAAATATTTAGATTTATTGCAAACGTTACCATGCATTATATGTGAAATACTGCATGTATGTCAATGATTATGTACGTGGAGACAAAGCAAACTCTAAGTTATGGAAACCACATTTTTCACATCAACCAGTATAACAAAACACTGAAAATAAACTTGCATTGAATGCTCACCTGCATTACATTACCAATCAGAACCAATAAGCTGTATGCTGCAGAGCGACACCTTTCATTGATGTCCTTACAGCATAGTATGGCTTCAGGTACAATCTGCTGCAACATGCCCAGCTGAGAGCGATCCATCCTCATCACCAGATGACTAAGACATCGGAGACGTGGCTACAAAGTATCATTGTTTATTTACTGCTAAAGAACGGAAACTGAGTAACCTTTAGTGTCATAGTATGTGTGTGTGTTTGATGTGAGGGGAGACAGACCAGCTCCTCACATTTCATGATCAGTTATTACCATTCCTTGGAACTGAAAACAAACTGTTAACTAATCATATCTTGTAACACACCATATTTAACAAAAGGAACACAAGGTCACTAACTTAATCCTTCATACTGTTTTTCCCTCCATTACAAGGGATCTGTGTTGTTTCTAACGTCTGAAACAAATTTATGTTCTTGTACACTGGCACAATATTAAACCATACAGAAAGTTTGCATGCTACATTTATCCAAAACAAAATCAAGATGAGTATGCATAAAGAGAAACACAAATTACTCAATTACTCAAGGTACCTCAGAATTATAAATGTGGCTCTTGACAAAACTTGAGCTGTAAAAATTTTAGTATTACTGCCTTATTTAACAGAAATGTATTTTCATAAATGATTTGACACAATCAGATTAACCGTCATAGAAACATTGGTCCACAGCATAACTCATTTTACCACCCCTACACATCCTAAGATGACACACAGTACTGAGTCTGTATGTTGAGACAGGTGTGTGTTAGTGCCCAAGACTATCTGCATCTGCATAAAATTGAAGTTAAAAATACACACCTCAACTGGAGAGGAGGTAAAACTGCAGAACTACACAAAAGGGATAACAGTACAGCTAGGCTGTACAGGAGCCTACCATGGAAGTACTACAACCAGCATAAATTAACTAAAATGGATACAAGGATTTGTGCAGCTCAGTACAAGAAACAGGGAAGATTCAAACCTTACAATGACATAAAATAATACAAGCTAAATACATGTAGCAAGTAGCTACAAGAATGTCAGCCTATGTGCCATGAAGACAAAAGTATAATGTTATACATCCCAATGTGGCCATTCCAACAGTACTTGATTCTGAAATGCTGAAATCAGAAAACTTAGCACGCCTTTTGAACAACAGACACTTTACATGAAGACCTACATCCATTTATGGCTACCAGCACTATCATGGTTGCCATCGATAATAATCAATTATAGTAATCAACACTAATCTACCTTATTTCTTCACGCAGTTTACAAGATTGGTCACTAAGGAAGATAAACATGTGTAACCATAACATTTAATAGTCACTGATTATGTATAGGAATATGAGATTTGGTATGTAGATAGATAATGAATAGGCTTTACCTACAAACTGTGCATAAAATATTGTTTTTAAGCCAGCAGTTACAAAATATTTTGATGGGGTGAAGATTTGAGGTTATGTATGAGCAACAAATGTAACACCATCAATGCAGACACATAAATAAATTCTGCAAAGAAACAGCCGCATTCCCTAATAACGGTGATAACGTTTTACAATATATCATAACTGTAAACACAACAAACAAAATGTGGCCCCAGTAGATTAAATGATACAACATTCTCAGCAGAGTCCAGGATACAAAGATCCAAACACACCTCAATGTTATGCTACACATACATTTCCTATTTTATTCTATAGTACGTCGGTGAGAAGCCAAACATCTGAACGCAAACACATAAATTAAAACACAAATTGAGAAACATTATAAACTCACCCCTTTGCTGTAGGCAGCCGAGGTGGAAAGGGACTGCAAGAGTAGTCTCTTTAAATCTGACAGGTTGTCATTCACAAACGCTTTGCAAGAATCTGAACTGCTGCCACACAATTCCTCCAGCAACCTAAATAAATAGTAAAAGCACAATAATGTATGTACAGCAATGGCTTGCTAAATGCTCAGGATATGTTCCAGGAAAAGAGAGCTTTCAACAGGGTCATTATAGTATTCATAATATGGAGAATGGTCTGAATAGGCTATTTCTTACCTATGACACATAAATGATGTCGTCATTTGGCTATTAGTACACAAAGGCAATTAATTATGTAATGAATAAACCAGGATATCAATCACATTTACTAAGCTAAATTGGAATTGTTGCTCACATTCAAAAAACAGCTTCATAGTAAATCTGGTTTCAATGGGGTAGCTTTCAGCAGGATATCAAGTAACACTTTAAATAGAAAACTTTCCTGAAATATGAAACAACTACAGCAGATGACAAAGCAGTTCAAGAAGAGTGCACTGGCAGGCCTTGAAGTTGAAGGCAGTAGATCCTCTGAAACTTTAGCACCTGTTTACCAGTTGGCATGGGATGAACCAGCATCTGCATTCTTTTATCACTCTACTTTGCTTTCCTACTTCCTTGTACAGGGGCCTGATCCATACCCAATAAACATGGGTGGCACTTCCCAGAAATTCAAAAATAGTACAGGGGGGGAAACCATTATAAAAATGGATCTGTTGTTGTCAGTGGGAATCCCCTTCTTGGATGGCTTAGGCCAGACTCACACTACTAGTATGTTCATGGTCGGGGAAAATATTCTTTGCCTGTATTTAAATGCATCTGGTTGTGACTGCATTGTGCTTTCAACATGATCACAAATGTGGACACTCCTATTCAAACACAGTGACAAATATCTGACCAGCTCTTAACTGGACCGCAACTGTCCCTCTAGTATGAATCAAGCCTTACTGTATTCCATATAGTCAAGGAGTCAGTAAACTCTGCATGGTCTTATGTTAATAATGTAATAATAGCTATGATCTACAAGTGTGTCAAACACAGAGGGATCAAAATCATGCTTACAAATTATGATGAAAAGGACATATGCTATGCTTTTTCTAACTACTATACAGTGTAAATTTCCTGAGCTCTATCTACCATGTAAAGTTACACTCTGAGAAGCAGAATTTGCTTGCTTTACATA
The DNA here is from genome assembly GCA_021186555.1 of Reticulitermes speratus. Lineage (NCBI taxonomy): Eukaryota > Metazoa > Arthropoda > Insecta > Blattodea > Rhinotermitidae > Reticulitermes > Reticulitermes speratus. The sequence goes on along the minus strand of JAJKFL010000031.1, from coordinate 9,965,428 downwards.
TTCCAAACTTCGGGGAGGAATTCTTGGGAAAAAGGTATGTAAATTACAGGAGTAAATGTTGTACTTGTTTTTGTCCCTTTCAGAATGTCCAAATCTGGAACATGGTGTTGAACAATAAACATGTGCAAAAGAATTTTAACTTCTAAAAGCTACAGGAAAAAAATGGAAGAGAACAGAAACATTCATTTTACCTGTATATTTCTTAAAATGCACAGATATTGTTGAATTTTATGACACTTCACTAGAAACGTTCTAATTCTCTGACACTCTAGATAAGCAGTCTGACATAATACAGTAATTAATAAGTACACAACCACACTGGCTACTATCTTGATATAGTACATGGCAACGTGCCTCTAACCCTTTAAAGCCCAGGCATTCCTTTATGTTCCACCAAGTTTAACATTAAAAAATTGTATATTCTACCCACACAGTGCATTTACATGTTTTGTATGGATCTCCAAACAAACAGCTATTATTTCCTTATACAACACTAACTGATTGGTCTTCATAACTGAGACAGAATGTGTTTACTGTGTGGTATGAACTTAATCTGTAACCTTTATCCTACCAGGGTGGGTATTTAAATTTTAGCGCATGGTTTATGAAAAACATTATTTGAACAGACGAACATAAAATTACGAATAAATGGCATGTTGTGGCAAATAAAACACAGAGTATGCAGCATCTCTTAAAAATGCAGTAAATTCCCTTGTTGCCTAAATATATAAAATAAATTTCTAATGCTGTTTTCCTAGGCATTATGGTCTACTCAACCTTCCTTGCCTGATGTTGAGGCACTTATGAGCCTATTGCCTTGAAGGATGACAAGGATGATGCCTAAAGGGGGTACCTACAGCTTAGTTAGGCATCTCACCCAAAATAAGAGCCCTGAATTCATCAGTCACAAAGTTTTTACCTTTCACACAGGAGATATAGAAAGCATAAACATTCACATTAAATCTGACAAGTTAGACCCATGCCACAGAATTCCAGCATCTTAACCCCAGGACTATCAGGTCTCCAGAAGCATCAATACAAATTCCATTTATACTCACATAATTTATGCCACATTGGGAAATTATGTTCTTCAATGTCAGTTTCTTTACTGCCTTACGGTGGAAAGATAAGTAAATTTAAAAAAACCATATGTCAAAATCAAGAGTGTTATAAAGAAAATTTTAAAAATGCCAGTATCTCAATGACAAGTTATAGGCAGAATTGCTCCAGTGCCTATGCACCAAGGCATGAAAGTATATAGGGGGCATAAACATCAGTGATATTCTTCAAGTAGTGGCTGCTTGACTGCAAAGGAAGAACCCCTGGGATCCACTTGACAGGAGGCTGGGTGGGATCCAGAGCTAGTACAGATGTGCCAGAAACTGAACCTTATACATTCAGTCAATACAATTACAATGGTATATTAAAATTACTGTTACTAGTTTTCTGGACTCCAGTTCATCATCCCTGGATGTTCTTGTCACGAGAAAGGGACTGGCACTGCCCACCAAGGTTTACAGACGTCCTACCCATACTGACTTCTACCTCGTCTTTGAACCTAAATATCCATCTCATGTTAAAGGAAGATTTGCTCAGTGCCTCTACAGCACAGCCACTACTATATGCCAAGTATGACAACATGTGTATAATGACACTGATAAATTTAGATGCAATCTTCAAGCTCAATGGATGTTCCCTACAGTTCACGGATTCAGTCTGAAAATGAGGTAAAGACTATTGATTCAGTGTTTATATTCTACAAGAAGGGAACTTATAGGTTCAAAAGATCAGGCACCCTGCCAAACAAAACACAAACAAACAAGTTCACTTGTGAGAACCAAACTGGAAATGATTCCACAACAGAATGCACACTGTGTCTACAGCATTCCCTGTCAATGTGAAAAGACTGCTGCCTGTGTGGCTCTGGGAACATAAGCACAATTTTAAAGATGTTCCTTCTTCTCAGGATAGTTGGTGATCTGGATGGGATTCTTAAGGACAACTCTCAAGGCTAATTACAACATAGAAATACAGTGAAACTCGCTTAAGATGTCCCCAGTTAAGATGTTTTTCTGCCCAAGATGTAAAGATAAAAAAGCACCAAAATTCTCCCATTTGATTAACATTACGCATTGCACTTTTAATGCGTCCCAGCATAAGAAAACTTCCCGCCTAAGAAATAATGAAAGTTGAGACGAAACAATTTTTTTACCCATTTAATACATTTTCTGTATCAAAATCTTAAACCATATCCCCCGAGTTTCAATTCATTCTGTTTCCAAAATACAGCATTCAAACAGCGCGGTCAGTTCATATAGGTTAATTAGTGAAAGTGCCTGGAACTACTAACCACCCCTTATGGTCTTGGAAAAGTATGAACATTTTCTGCGAAGCAACACAGATGTCCCAGATCATGTAGTTCAAAGCCTATGGAATCTGAAGATGTATACTGCAACTGTTTTTGAAAGAAGAGCAAGACAACCCACGCTTGACAAGTGTTTCAAGGAAAAGTAAACATCTGGAATGAAATGTGAGCTTGCAAATGAAAAGTCAGTGACAATATAGTTAACGATGTAAATAAAACTGTGAATGAAAGGTTACAGACAAAATGGTTAGATGGTCAGATACAGGTGAGAATGTGTTAAGACAGCAGCAAATTACACAAATTCAGCATACATATGTAATAACTTCACATAAAAATAAAAAATAGAACTTTTCGGTCTTACCCTTTTAAGGCATTTCCTGCTTAAGAAGTCAGATTTTCTTGGAATTTTCAAAAAGTCTTAAAGAGAGTTTCACTGTAGATAGCTGGACCAGATTTTGATAACATGTTACAACATGGTAAATTGTCAAATGGAGTTACAAGCTACACAGCAATAATTCCAGTTGGAGACTCAGAACAGTTTAAACACATAACAATTATCATGAACTGCAAACCATGAAAAGACAGATAAATTACAAACTTCAGAAACGATCACAATTTGTCACAGAATATACGCATGAAAGGATAAAAACAGGGACTTTTTATAACCAATTCCTATTCAACCACTTCTGATTTCATGCTGCATAAGACAAAGCATCATTAAAAAGATCTGATGGAAAAAATATTATTTAGCAGTTAGTACACTCACTCACCTGTATGCTTTTTTCTGTTCATGGAGATTTTTTGTATTTGCTAACCTATCCTCACAAACAGCATACATCTGAGCAAGCCGTGATGTGTCCTGATAGGCCAAGAGTGCCCGTAAAAGATCCAGAACACTTTCTTTTACAAATGCATCCATGTCTGGAGTATTTAACCTCTCTAGGGCTCGATCAAATAACTCATGACAGAGTTCAGGGCTGGCAACTTGTAAGTAAACCTGTAACCAGATAACCATGTATACTTGGGAAATAAACATCGAAGAATTTCAAAGCCTTGTTCCACTAATCAGATACATGTACATTCACTTTAACTTACTGCAATATACGGATATAATGCAGTATCAAGAGAGAAAACAAAAATTTACTTTTCTAGAAAAAATGAAACCTATTTTCAAACAAATGAGAAATTCAAAACAAGTTTGTAATTAGCCTCAAAATGAACTGAACAGCAGTACCTTAACAGTCTCATAAGCAGCAAGCCGCTGGCCCTCCTCGTCTGTGCCACTTGGCTTAGTAGTATAAAGATTGAACAGAACAGGCAAGTAGTTCTTGGCAAATCGAGCCATCTCCTTCACATTATCCTCATTGGCTGCTTCTTGGCTGCTCATTATCAGTTTGCGTAAGGCTGACATTGCATCCAGTCGCAGATCTTTGTACTCTCCAATTGCTGTTCCCAGTACTTTTGCAATAACCTTCCACAATGAAAAACACAAAATGCTGACATTTGTAATATTATCACTAAGATTTACACTGCAGAAAATCATAGGGAAATTTTTTACACAAGTAACAAATACGAAACAGGTTATTAGCTAATTGGCAACAACAAAGTCTCATACTGGGACTGGTTAAAAGTGTAATATGATAACATACCAAATGAAGAAAGCTGTAGGTTTGTTACTCTGAAAAACTTCATTTGGAACAATAACAACACACTTCAGAAAAAAATGACGAGAAACTTAAATAGTATGTACACGATAATGGAGAATGAAAATGCAGACTGGGAAAACAAACGACCAAAAATAAACAAGGATAGGACAGTGGAAAAAAACTAAGATCCCTAATTTGTAGAATCAGTAACACAATAAAAAAAACACAAATTCTGACTTCAGAAATGAGCAATAGACCCCCTCCCCCAACAAAACATTTAAAATTACACAAAAAAAAAAACTTAATTTGTTGACATTGTTACAATCTATGAATGTGAAACAAACTGTTATTATACTGCTGAAAATATTGAAATTTATGAACGCAGAACAAGTATTACCGTATATTCTCAAATCTAATCCGCACTCAGGTTTTGGCGATTTCTTAAACGAAAAAAAGTTAGTTCGCGATTCTAATCCGCACCTTTCCTTCAACCACCCCTTGCCCACGGGGCGACTCATTGAATAATATTGGATGTTACCAATGCGTTAAAATCCGACGCTACGCCTGTGGCCGATGAGTCATACCGATAGAGGCGGGGCCTTTCTCAACAGACGTGCGCAATCTCGTCTGAAGCCAGCTGAGCCTTAGTTGTTGAAATGCGGGAGGTGCTCGTTCCAATTTGTCATGTACCGTAGTTATGGAAGAGGGACACCTGAAATCTAAACGACTCTCATATACGGCAAAGTTCAAACGTGAAGTTATTCGGTGCTCAGAGGAGAATGGAAACCGCAAAGCCGCTGCAATTTTTGGAGTTGATGAAAGCAACGTTCGACTATGGCGGAAACACAAGGCAGCGATGACATTGTATGGGAGGACGATGTTGAAGATAAAGATGATAGTGACTGGGTGGAGAGCACGGATAACGATTCAGTTATGAGTGATGACCGCGAGTCTGATGAATAATAAATTATAATAATAAATAATAAAATAATAGATTATTGTATTGTTCTTACGGCACGTACAGCAGCTCAATCATTTTTCCAAAATCCAGCTCTAGACCGCGAATGTAATCCGCACGCGTATCTAATCCGCATCTGATTTTTTAGCCCTCTAAAACTGTAAAAAGGGTGCGGATTAGATTCGAGAATATACGGTATGTCTAAAGAACTTTATTTTTATATGTTTACTTACAGTTTATTTAACAGTGCTGTCAGTAAACTGAACATACCTTAAAGTTATCCTTCAGATCAGTGGGGCTGTTACAGAAGCATGGAAGCAGGGCCCAAATCTGAGACTGCAGAAGTTTGTAACTGTGAGCTCCAGGTTTATCAGCCTCATCTTCCAGAGAAATACTTCGCTTCCTACAAAATAATTCAAGCAAAAATTCATTCTTAAACACACAAAGAACATTATATGTCAAGGTCACCTGTACACTAGTTTGGAGCACCAATATAGCATGTACAGTATATAATTTTTGGTGTTCTTTCAGTGCAGCAACTTGGACAATTACAGATGATTACTGGAGAGTCAATATTCATGTGGGCATCATACAGACTTCTACATTCCTCTGGTGAAAGTGTCTGTTTCCCACACACATTTTCATACACAAGAGCTTGTACTTGCCACACAGTCAGCTAAATAGCTTTATAAGGAGCAACCATGATTAATCTCAACTGCTGTTACTCCAAACAGCTTCTTGTGGTGATGAATTTTAGAGAAAGTTGTGTGAATCTTTACATAAGCATGACATAAGTTACATAATATACAGTAAAACCCCTATTTAACGAATTGCTGGGGGATTAGAATATATTTCACTAAATCGAGGTCTTCATTAAATGGAGGTTACATTGTTTATATGGAGCTATTGTCGGGACATGAAAAAATCATCACTAAATCCGGGATTTCACTAAATGTGGGAACATTAAATCGGGATTTTACTGTATTTATACAACAGTGGAAAATAAATTTATGTTGTCTCAAATATTAGAAGAGCCAATAAGTTTTCAATTCTGAACTGGACTTGAAGTCACCATTATCTAGAAGATAAAACATACATCTGGAAAGCAAGTAGAGGGGAATCTGCAATGGTCAGTCAGATTTTGAAGCATGGATGTCTCTAATTGAATCAAGAGAGAAAGAGATGCATACACACATGCAATTCAATGCTAGAATTCTGAGGAACAAATGTTATTTCTTTTGAAATCTTAGGAAAGATCTGCCCAAATGAGACCAAAATTTAATCTGCTTAAAAATGTTTAACCCTTTGCGCCAAACGTTGACCAGAGCTGAAGCACAGTGTGTGTTTAAACTGCCAGTCATTGACCCATAACATGCAAAGAAATGGCAGCAACTGAAATTCTCGACACATCAGAGTGCACCAGGCAATGTGAAAGGGTTATCACCAAATTTCATCAAATGTCATACACCAAAAGCGGGCTATTACATGCAAAGAGGTACAGTTTTGCAAGGGAACTGATATCTGCACTCATACCTGCAGACAGTTGCCAAGGGAAGGAAGTAACTAAGGAAGAACTTGATCTGTGAACTGCACACATTTTCTCGCAGCACAGGTAGCAACCAGCTGCGTTTGAATTCATAATCACTCTCTGCTCCTGTTATCTGTCATAAAGCAAAGATCGTAAGTTATACATTATTGAATCTATTGTACCTGACATTCATGATATGACTGCTAACAATGTACTGCAAATTTTCTTTTCCATGTCACTGCTAACACCAGTTTCTTTTACAAAATGTCAACTGCCAATAAGAAATTGTACAAATTTCAATTAGTCAGTTCTTCAGATGTAATAAATTAAAAACTTGTAATAACTCTACAAAATAAATTTCTCATACCTGCAGAGGAATGGCATTCAATACAGTCTCCGGCCCCATTGTGCGAATGGCTCTGCCCACAGCAAACTCCAGTTCATTTACGTTTGAAAACTTGTACGAGTCTCGCAGCTCAGCCATCAGTTTGAGGCAAGACATCATGAAGTCACTGCATGTTGCACCTGCCACCTACACAAGTCCAACATGCACATCTTTCAGTTGCATAATGAACGCCCTCTTTATCCTCCTGACTTTAAATGCTAGAAAGGGAAAGGAGATACTATTCTGGGGTTTCCTTTATAAAAACATATGTGACAGAATTGGCAGACTACACTAACACAGGTCAGTCTACCACAATGTTTCTCCATGTTTCTATAAGTATTAATCCTGTATTTGCATCTGCTCTTTTCCTACTGTCTTTTGCATGTTTTCTCTCATTTTCTCTCTTAGTGGCTGCTTATTCAACATCTTAATAAATTAAACAGCCAACAGAAAAATGAAGAAAGAATTAGTTCATTACCATAGTTAAAATCACATATTTTCTGTAATTCCAGTATGGTAGTTACAAATGTTTGTTAATCCCTGTCAGCTGATCATTAAAAAAGTGCACTGAGGCTTTTGGATATTAGTCATGCAAAAATTACACATCAGATAAAGGTAAACCTAAGGAGGAGAATATTAAAAAATATGTTCACAGTCAGAGCAAATACTAACACACACTGTACCAACATCTGACAAAAGTAAATGTGATTGAAATAAAGATGGGAAATTGTGACAGGAGCTCATATAAGCCATTTTTTCTGCAGAGAGGACAAAGTGGTGTGAAATCACTACACAGTCTACTAGGAAATCAGGTTCCAGTATTTTGTTGAGGTTGGATTGGAGTTTTAACACATTTTTAATAAAATTACAAAATTAAAATCGATCTGTTCAATATTATGTACCAAATTATTTGATCTGTATCCACAGACAGAATGGCAGTGAATTGTGCTACAGGTAAATACTTTACCTGGAACCATACAGCCAGAAGATGCAACACATGACACCACGCAGAGTGATACTGATAGGTGAGGCCATTTTCAATAACACCAAATAACTTTCCAAGTGTCTGAAAATAAACCTTGACTAGTTCAACAGAACAGGCTGGCGCAACGCAATCTTCGGTCACAGCCTTCAGAGTTAAGGTGGCAGCACTCATGACCTCTGCCTTGTCAGACAGCCACAGTTGAGTGCCGGCAGAGAAGAGTCGAGGTAAATGTGCAAAACACAGTGAGAGGTCCAATCTGTACCACAAACAATACAATTACAGGAAGGAAATTACTAATACATACATACATTCCATGGATTCATAAGTGTGTCGCAAAGACAACAGGATGCGGAACAAGTCATAAATACACAAATATATACAATATTACAGGGCAAAATACTATAAACATTTTACAAAACAGTATCACAGTTCATCTCTACACATAAAAATTCATCTACAGAGTAAAAGAGGTGTGTATTTAAGTATTTTCTTAATGCTAATTTAAACTTTGTCTTTTCATTCTTAAGGATTGTCAGACTACATGGTAAGCTCTTGAAAATTTTGATGCCAGCATAAAATGTACTTTTTTTAAAACAAGATAGGTTGGCATTTGGTCTATGAAGATGGTGCCTATTCCTTGTATTAATATAGTGTATAGAATATTTGTTTGAAAGTTTTCATTGATTACTGACAATGAAGTCCATTAACTGAAAATATATATTGGCATGGAACAGGTAAAGTCTAACTGTTTAAATAGACTTTTACATGAAGTTCTGGACTGTGCACCAGCCATAATGCTGAAAATTTTCTTTTTTAAAGTGAATATCTTCCTACTGTTGGAAGAGTTACCCCAGAAAATTATTCCATACTTTATAATGGAATGAAAGTATACATAAAACACTGATCTGAAAGTGTTAATGAAATTGTATCCAAAGGCTTAAAAAAGCATTTTGTAAATAGAAAAATCCTGAGAACTGATTTTAATTTAGAATTTGAAGGCTGAAAAGAATGCTACAAAGCTGACCAAGTAAGCTTTGATTATGTTTCTCTCCTTTTAATTGCCTTCATCTATATAAAAAGCTAGCAGATATTGTATATTAATATCTGTAAAACTCAGTGATGTGTATCTACACAAAATCAGTCACCACAACAGAAAGATAAATATGCATTATAAGCACTTCCCATGTCGCTATTTTGTACATACACAAAAGGGTAGCAATACTGCAAATTACATTCAAATAACTACTATTCATAAAATATCAGGGCCCAACATCATATGGCACTAGTACTGTTCCCAACCCAGAAGGCTGCATGACTTCCATCTTTCTATCAATCATACATAATTAAGGAATGTTGGAGGAGTGATCTCAAATGGAATTACAGTCACACATCGAATAAAAACCTGACTGTTTAAACCAGAGTTATTGAAACGTAATTTAATGTTCCACTATTGTATTTTAAAACACTGTGCTAGTTAGTACTAGCATTCACTTAAAAAAAAAATGAGAAATGGACTGAGCCTGTAACACAGTTACCTAGCAAGATTGATGTAGGCCTCTTGCAAAACTGCAAGCCATGCCAGAGTTGGCTGGGTATCACTTGGAGCTGGCTGATAGTCAAACAACGCTGCTATCAGCTGAGCATTACGCTGTGGGGCAGTGATGAGGAAGGAGGACGTGATACAAACAGACCATGCAGAGTCTGCATGCAGCATGACGTGACCAGAATGTTACCAAGGGTCATCACCTTGAGAACACTCTCACATGCAGCCTGCAAGAAACACAGCAATTTTGATCAACTGTTCTATCATTTTGCTACTCCATTCTAATACATACACTGACACAACACACATTATCCAGCAAGTCAGTGAAAGACAATTTTAACAGCACAGTGTTGACTCTATAGCAAAATTTGTTACAAAAAAAGAAAATACGTCACAGCAGCTACTAGAATCTTCTGCACCTGTGGCCACGTTTCGAGGACGATCCGAATATTTGGGAGGCATCAGGAACCTGAAGGAACATCAAGAGGAATCCAGTGTTAACGGGAGGCTTCTAGCACACGCATGATGATGGCTGACTGAGTTTATAAGCCACACACCCAGCAAGCCCAGAACAGTCTATTATTGGTAGTCACTAAGTGATGGTTGTGGTGTGAACATTAACCAGCAAAGAGAGAGAGTGACGGATGAGGCTAGCAAATGCAGACAGTTGAGAGACGTACCAAGTGGAGTCTACGTTAGTGATGATGTGCTGTGGAGTGTCGTGAGCAAGAAGCAGCGAAGATGTGATGAAGTGAGCATGCGAAGTGCAAAAGCAGAGTGTAATTAGAGACATGCTGTGAATAAACGGGCGCAAAAGAACTGAAGGAGTACAGACGTGCTCGGTGGATAGTAAAGAACAATACCAGGGCCTAGACATCCTGAGAACTGAGGCATCAGATCAGAGCTTTGTGACTCATGTGCATTAATTCTTGTATTTTGAATTACTAAAGCTCTCAAATTGTATACTGCAATGCTAGCAAACATTATTAAATAATCCCACGTGAGACAGGCATATTTGTCACACTGTTCTTAATGACTATAGATGTAGGCATACCTTCAGCTGCTGTTTTGGAAATGTAGCAAGGACTTCCTTCAGCAAGCCAAGAGCGTGCAATGTGGTAGTGGAGGCCCCACTCTCGATTTGCTGAATCAAATATTTAGCTACATGCGGGGCAGCTGGATGATGTTCTGGGGCACCTTCACTCATCAACAGTCTGCTGCCCTTCAGAATTGCACACACAGCATGCTGTGCTGCCTTGCGCACCTAACAAAGACCACAATTGCAGATGATGTAAAGAAAAGTACTTACTGGAGTATGTGCCAGACCAACAGAAGGCCCAACACAACCCTACCAATTCTACAATGATCATTCCACTATGCATAACTGTGTATCCTCCCTCCCATGCTTTCATCATATGATTGATAAAGTTTCCAATTCAAATATTTGGAAGCGTTTCTCACTTACAATACCCATGTTGGCTGTAAATCCAGAACATACTAAGTGATTTAACTTCATGAGTCTGATCATGTAAATTCCAAAGTTCCCTGCAAAATTATGCAACGTCACACGGACAAATATTTAGAGAAATTTCAGTTTCCATGTTTAGCATATTTCTACTCTATCTTACCTGCAAAATTATATTTTTTGGATCACATATTATCTTTGTTCTTACAGGTTCCCAAAAACATATTGTGGAGGCCTACCAAGGTATGTTAACAAAATGAAATGCACATCAAATATACACAATTATCACACACACACACAGAAGCTAGGAGTATGCATAAGCATAGATGTTAGAAAAATCTCTATGCAGTATCACCTTTGGTTTGGAGTGTGTTGTGAAGGTTAGGGTGGAGTCGAACACCTGCATTGTTGAAGAGTTGGACCACACAGCAACCTCCTGCATTTGCAGCAATACAGACAGACAACCAATCAGCTGCAAGCAGAGAATGCTCTCATGTCACAGTATTAATGCACAACACTGCACTGATTACAAACTTCACATCCTAACATACTCCTCAAACAGATGTTAAACGCTTCTGCTTCTTAAGCAAGACTTAATACAGGATTTCACAGTCATTTTATCCAAATACACTTTTCAGTGAGGTGAAATTAAATATGTACCACCTCACTGTAGCATACATAAACTTTTACATATTTCCTCAGTTTTCATCATGACATTTCATTTTCAAAAGAATCCTTGGGGCTGTTGAGTTCAGTGCAATCACAATGCACCAGTGTTTCCCCAGAGTCACTTACCGATCTCAGTAGAGCACTGTTGTCTGACTCGGCATACTTTCCAAGATAACTGACAAATGTTTTTGCCATTTCTGAGTATTTAAGTTTCAGTACTTCAAACGGAACTTTCTTAATGCCCATACCAAGCAACATGACAACAGCAGTCACAGATTCTTCTGATTCACAAACATCCAGGGTTGTCATCTGCAAATGAGCCATCATAACAAATGGGTGATACTTGGATCAATAATGTGTTAATTTAGATGATGACATTGTGTAATGTAACAGAAACTGATGGATGAAACAAATGTCAGTATTCATCATTTCACTGGTGCAGCATTTCCCAAACTTTTTCGCATGGAGAAACCCCTAAAATAATTGTTCATATCCCGAGGAACCACTGCCTATGAAAACAAAAACAAAATAAAGAGGCAGTTGTTAATGCATGGAGAGTGCTCTAGTATTGCCAATTGCTGGAGAAAAATTCTGACAATATTTCAAGGTACACTTCAAAATAATTATGCATTTATTTTGCTATTTCTCACAGAACCCCTAATAATGTTCTCTAGAACCATAGAGTTCTGTGGAACTCTGTTTGGGAAACACTGCACTAGTGGAATCAGAAAACATCTCACTAAAGTGGGCAAGTAACAAAAAGGATTTATTCTGTTACTTTTCATGCAGGAAGCTACAGACAAAACCCAGAGACCAACACATGGATCACTAGCCAGTGCACACTACAATTTAATGGCTTCTTAGGACAATAACAGTTAAAGGAAAGTAGCTTCATGAATTCTTCCCACTTCAAGTTCATTCTCGTATGATTTAACAATGCTGTTTCAACTGCAGAGTTTATAAGGCATCTGAGATTGGTAAGGATTTGTAACAGAAAATTTTCATTCAAAACTAAAGGAATGTGAATTTCATAGTGACCAGAGTTATGTAATTCCATACAGTTCACACTGTATACATTCTGCAGAAACAATAATGCCAAACTAAAATTTGCCAATCAGAGGAACAGAAAATAATAGTACTAGCCAAACAGCACTTGTTAACTATAACACTTGTGCATATGGGGGTAAAAATAAAAACTCAAATTAGATATTACTGCTGAACTACACTCACCAAGGCACCCAAGTACTCAACTGTGGTCTCTTTGCCTCCATTGGTTTTAATGACCTCAGTAACAGCAGCCAAAACAGCCAACATCTCTTTATGAAGTGCTGAACTTGGGCAGAATCCCTTCAGTAACCTGTTCATTACAAGGTGTTCTGTTATTTCCCTCATTTTTAAGCCACAAAATCTTATTGTGTTGTAAAAATAAAGATGTTTTCCAAATCCATATTACATACATGAATACAGAATTAAAATATTTCTGATGCAGTACTAACTCACCCACTCACTAGTTCAGTATCATCCCCAAGGAATCAACAGATTTTCAGCTGTTCAAGAAACAGAACCCAAAGATTCACCACCAACTGCTTAACATATAATGTTCGGTTACATTTAATACCTCACACATTACACACGTCATTCACAGTGTTACAGAAGCTGTTATGACTACAATACTGTACTTATGTTGAAAAGGCAGTTGGAAACAAGACATTCCTAGAGCTGGAATTTAACAACCCTTCACCATAAAACATGACCTATCCCCCAATGCTGAAAACGTTGGTACTGATATGATTATGTGTGATGACCTATGTCATGATGAGACAGGACCCTCCTTTGCTTACCGGTTGAAGGACACATTTGAACACTCAGTCCAGTCACTAGCAAATGTCTGAAATGTTTTGAAAGTTCCTCCAAGAGTGGCATCCCCATCATCATCATCTTGTGATTCCTCAGGCCCACTTCTACCTCCTCCTAAGAATGCATTGTGCTTCTTCAATGCTTCTGATGTGAGATTGCCTTCACCTGTCATGTACAATAAATTTAAACACCATAGTAAGCAGTTACAATTGGAGAATGTGGAATATTTCAATTATTTGGGTAGCATGATAACAAATGATGCAAGGTGTACATGTGAAATTAAATCCAGAATTGCCATGGCAAAAGCAGCATTCAACAAGAAGACTCTTTTCACCAGCAAACTGGACTTCAATTTAAGGAAGAAACTAGTGAAGTGCTACATTTGGAGCACAGCTTTGTATGGTGCGAAATGTGGACACTTCAGAAAGCAGATCACGAATACCTGGAAAGTTTTGAAATGTGGTGCTGGAGAAGAATGGAGAAGATCAGTTGGACCGATCGTGTGAGAAATTAAGAAGTAGTACACAGAGTCAAGGAGAAGAGGAATATCCTATATACAATAAAAAGAAGGAAGGCTACCTGGATTGGTCACATCTTGCATAGAAACTACCTTCTAAAACACGTGATTGAAGGAAAGATAGGATAGAAATGACGGGAAGACGAGGAAGAAGGCGTAAGCAGCTACTGGATGACCTTAAGGAAAAGAGAAGATACTGGAAATTGAAAGAGGAAGCACTAGATCGCACCCCGTGGAGAACTCGCTTTGGAAGACGCTACAGACCTGTCGTAACACAGACTACAGAATGAATGAGTAAGCAGTTTGCATATAAAACAAGTGTCTCAGATCACTGAAACCGAAGACTGCCAAAATTGGCCACAGCTCACGCAAAGAATTACGACAGAATACCACATCGGGTGCTGTAACACAACTCGGTTGTACAGGATCCCGGAATCATGGAGGACAGATGGCGAGTCAATTCCACCCGCTACAAGAATTTAAACCGTACTGTTCATGTTGATAACACAAATACTTCAAACCCACTAAACCACAGACTATTCAGTTCTGAAAAATGGTCACCAATTCTGAATTTTCATACATATTACAAAAATTTTGACACTGGAACAAATGAAAAAGATCCCGATGCAGTTGTCAAGAGCAGAAGAAAGCGTTTATGAACATGCTGACTACCGAAACAGATGTTTAAACTCGGCAAATTAAAAACCCTCGTCCCGCGAATACAATCTTAGGCTACAACTTCCACGAATTGCACGGTTCATCACATGTTACCTAGACGGTGCACTTACCAGGGTGTTCCTGAAAGAATTTGGATTTTGCTACGTTTCTATGTCTTTTGATTTCGGGATTTGAACTCGAACTGTGGCCTTTCTTCCATCGTTTCCCTTTTCCCTTCGTCCTGTGGCGAAAATTAACCATAATTGTCCTTCTACTCTCACTTCTATAAACAGACCTCCACTACACACACAACACCACGTGCCACCATACATGATGAGGGCACAGATTATCTAGGATGAAGGTCCACCACACATTCCCAATGTAACCACGGATTACAGCCACAGATAACATATGAATGGATCAGCGTCTGTGTAGGAAGGCCATATGTTCATACCAACATTTCCCTTAAGAATGCGCCGTTTTCATTGTGATGATTGTCGTTCCGCGGAATGTGTGTACAAATGTGTGTAGTCGTGCGAAACGCGACTAGCGAAGCAATATGCTGTAGGCTGTAAATTGCTCTGACACGTCAGTATATTTGCCATAACTCAGTGATGCATTGTATTTACCGTGCATCTTTTCAATTTATGTACATTAGTTGGTTTTTAATGAATATTTCAGAGATACTTGTTTATAACACATAAAATTGCGTTACATCTCCGGCCACTGTTATCTCTTTGCTTTTCGTTCAGCACGGATATTTTGACGGCACAAAATTCAACTTGGCTATCCTGAATAACGGTGAATGTAACCACGTGATAACCGAAATTGATCGAAATTAATCGGAGGAGAAGTGAAGTGGCTAAATCACATTGAAATAATCCGTGGTTTGTGTAATCCGATACGAAGGTAATTGTCAAACACGAGTCTGAAATGCAATATGCGTTCCAGTTTGTTCACATATTATTCTCAAGCACTGTTTGAAGAATGTCTGAAGTTTATAAATTGAAGTTTGTTTTTTTAACACATACGTAACATGCCATTGTTCTGTCCTAGAAATATTGTACTCCCATAAATCTGGGTTGCGAAGGAAAACGGACATTTTCAGCAATTATGCAGTTTTAAGTAAAATTATCCGCGGATAAAAAATACGAAATAATTTTATTATCCTGAAAAATTGTTAGCTGCATTGTCCTGTAATTTAGGTTAATAAAATGGAAATTTGGAAACAGCACTTTTGGTCTGTTTTCCGTATAGATTTTTATATTCTTAATAGATCCTTAAGCGTGCCAACAACCCAATAGTATGTAGATTTAGAACCAAAGACCGATTTTCGCGTAACTCGGTATGAATGCAGTTCCTTCGAAAGCGACCAAAGTTACGCAATTTTAACTCCCGCCATCAGTACCAATATGACAGAGATGCGTACTTATGTGATGGGACAATACTTATTCCAATCAGTGTTATATTCTGTAATCTTGTAAGGTGGTGAGACTGTGATAAGGTTGTTTTACTTTGTAGATTGAATAACAACCATATGCGTGACATTGGTATTGTACTAAGGATATAAACGGCTAAAAATTTGTATTAAACTTATTTTTTACCATTGGAAGATTGCTTTAAAATCTTGTGGAATGAGCAGACGGTTTTCTTAAACGTGATTCTGTAGCAATAATTAATTCCATGGAGTACCGTCATTTTTTAAACCTAAAATTTCTCAGCCATTGTCACAAGAGTTTATCACTGATATCTATTCTGGGAAGGATTAATCAGTCCATCCTTCCTCCTATATATTTTGTTAAGTTCTATTTCAGTAGTGTGCTGCCATCTATGCGTAGGTCTTCCGAGTTGTTCTTCCCTTTGCATTGTCAAACCAAAATTTTATGTGTCTTGTTTGCATGGTACATGCCCTACTGTCAGCCTTGATTTGATCATCCTAATAACATGTGGTGAAGAGTACAAATTATGAAACTCATTATGATGCTTTCACTGGCATCTTGTCACTTCCTCAGACTTACATCCAAATAGTTTCCTTGGCACCCTTCCTTTAAAATTATATTTATAATTTTTATCTGTTTTTAATTTTCCTCAAGCTTGCAATTTACCAAAGTAATGGTATATTACAAATTTAATGTCTAAATTATTATTATTATTATTATTATTATTATTATATATCATACTTTAAATGATCGTAGGTGCCACTTAGACGCCCTTTATTTACTTCAAGTTTACAATGGTTTAAAAATTTGCCCTACTCTTTTGGAAACTGTCGGCCTTCGTGTGCTGAATCGAAATTTTAGAGATTTTAAACTGTTTTATGTTAACTTAAACTGTCGCAACTGCCCTTCCGCGGCTAATGCCATCAGTGGGAATATTTGTATGTTCAGTGGTAGGTCTGTTTTGATTAATGACTTGTTTATCTATGTAAATATTGAATTCGATGCTGTAGTTCGGTCAATGTGACATTTTTAAAACAAGTCAGCTATGTTTGGTCAGGGTATTGAATCCAGTACTTCTGTTATATTGTTTTACTTCATATTTGTTTTGTTTCTTTAGTGTTTGTCTTGTGTATTTGTACTGTTTTGTGTTTTATTTGTGCTTTTGTGCTGGCTTTGTAATTGGCACTTGTGCTGTTAAGTCTGCACGTTAATAAATACCAATTGAATTGAATTATTATTATTATTACAGATGGTATTGACACTTTATCACAGTCCACTCAGCTTCCCATCAAGAGCAGCATTTATGGTTGCACGTGCAGTTGGTGTTGATATAAGAGTGAAAACCATTAACTTGCTTGAGAAGGAGCAATTCAGTCCTGAATTTACCAAAGTATGTTATAACTTGTCTCTGAATTTGTAGTTATATTTCACACATATATGTGTGAGGTTTCAATTTCTGGCATATTCTCATCATAATAAGTCCATCTAACATAACAGATTTTGGTTCAATTTAGTAAATACAGACTACATAAAATATTCAGTAATGAATGAATAACTTATGTTGCATATATTTTCTTCATACAAAATGTTGTTTAAAGGTAAATGTGTAGACTTTGTAAATGTAAATGCTATTTGTGTACACTGTCAGTCTTATTAGAACAGGTAAACAGCAATGAGGTTGGATCCACACTAGGTATATCCAGACTCTATCCTAAGCGAAAGGGTAAACATAATGTCCCTGTAAATGTGTCGGGAGTAGAGAAATAATCCCACACTTTCTGAACCTTGGCACCGACAGAGGTGAGTGGTCATTTTCATGCCCCAGGTGTAAGCACAGTACTGCACAAACCATAATTATGAGTGCTGAAGTCATTTCATCTTCAAGAGAGATGGATGAGGCAGTTGCCAGGGATATGTCTGGGAAGTGACTTTCCCACCAGGATGGTGATATTGTTTAATAACCTAAATGTTTATTACCTAACTGCAGAAAGACAGGGCATTGGTGCTTAGAAACAGAGGACTTCGACATTGTTTGCAGTTGCCCCACCACCACAGACTTCAAATTATTCACATATTATGTTGCTATTATCTTATTTGTTTCTCATTCTATTTGTTCTATTATTTCCAGATCAATCCCCAGCATACTGTGCCTACTTTGACAGATGATGAATTTGTCTTATGGGATAGGTAAAACTCATTTTTTAGTGTAATGGATTCAGATGCAGTATTTGCATGCCCACCAATCCCACAGATTTATGCATGAGAATCAAAATTTGTTCCTCTTTATCCCAGAGATAACAATTTTTCTGATGATTTGTAGGTGCAAATAAAACATGTTACTTTTATTGTACAGTTATCCCTTACTTTTCATGGATTTGTACTTTGCAGGGTTGTCCCAAGAACAAATGTAAGAAAATTCTCTGAAATTTCCAGAACATTCTAGAAGGTTCTAGAAGCTTCATGTAGAAGTGATGCATCAAAACTAATTGACAACTTGAACAGGTCTTTGAGCCATAATTCACAATGTTCAAGGAGTTGAGGTGGAGGGTGGGGGGTTGGAGAAGCAATGCCCCATCATAGTGTTTCTGCAAGGAAAATAAACTCCAACCAGTGAAAGTGAATCAGTCACAAAATAACTTTGAAGTGTGAAAAACTATACTAAAATGATTTTCATTATTTTGTGGTTAAATTACTAAAAGGGATTTAAGCATAAAAATAAACATTAAAATATATTATCATAAACAAAAATACTAAAACATTTTTGTGGGGGGGGGGGGGGTGTTAATTATATGCAGATTTTCTAATTTGGTGGAGGGTCTTCGAACCTAACCCCACAAAAAGCAAGGGATGACTGCAAGCTTCTGGAATATGACACTGTGTAGTCTGGTAGCTGGTTACTAGTACTTAAAAGGAACATGCAGGTATGTCTCACAGTTAGAAGTGTGCCAAGATGGAAGAGGAGCAAGTTATACAAGAGAGGTCAGGGTAATAGGTCATGGAGGACAAGTGGGCAATCAGGTCTAGGGATGGGGGAAAAAAAAGGTAGGATTCAGGGCAGGATTGGGGACCACAGGCACTGAATAAGGGAACTATTATTGTTAATTTATTAAGCAAATCATAAAGAAGAGCATAGAAACTCTTATTAGGACCTAGCCATGCAGGAAAAATAAATATGTTTATTTCACCAGAATACAAAACAAAATCACCCCTCAAGAATAGGTAATAAACCTTTGAAAATGTACAAAAATACATGGAATTGTATAAATCAAAATTATATCCCTAATCAAATTAGAGGAGCTCCAATTCAATGTATGCCTGCTATCATAAACACTTTTTGTGTCAACTAAAAACCTAAAAATTGCAACACTTACATTTTTCATGGTGGTGTACTCGTATATTGAGCTAATGGTTATCTGGGTGTAATACCGTGTAGTCTTATTAGTAGATATCAACATTCTGGGGGAATATGCTGCCTCATCTTCAATATCAAAGTGACAAGGTATTCTCCTGCAGTTGATAGTCATGATGTCATGTGGTATGTTCACTGCCCCTGGTTTCGATGGGACATCAGGTATGTTGATTGTACACCACCTCACGGAGGATGATGCGTATGCTTGATGTTTTGAGCTCCAGATCTTTCTTCATGGGCCTGTAAAAGCTGGAGACTTTTGTTGGGTCAAGATAGGAACCAGTGGCAATCTCTTGTGAACACAGTAATAAACCTTTATGTTGCATAAAATGCAGGAAATTACTTGACTACCTGAGCAACTATCAGTGTCCCAAGAGGACCTCTGTTCCATGGAGTTAGTGACATCAGTTTCCTGTTGTATGTGAGGGCAGGCACTTCCCAACAGCTATGACAAAAAGGCACCCTTGTTCTGGCCACATTTACCTTCACCCTCCTGAATTTACTGTGCAAGAAGTTTATAGATGTGTGAGAACATATGGCATGCTTTACGGATCATAATTGAGACAGCTGGGAATGTGCCTTTCTTGTTCGTTATACCAAAACTGCATTTTAAATATGATGAACCATGTTGGTAAAATTTTGCAACCATTCATGATGCCATACCTTTTTTTAAGTCACGCAATTGCCAGTTACTTGGTGCGCAGCTATGCATCAGATGATTCCTTATACCCACAAGATCCAAAGCAGAAAGCAATAGTGGACCAGCGGCTGTACTTGACGCAGGAATACTCTTTCCAAGGCTCAGAGCAATATGTGTGAGTATAAATGTGGCAGTTGCTCCATTCCCCCTTCTTCCAGATTTCTCTGTATTTTTCTGCGAGATGTACCACTTGCGAGAATCATCCTTGCTTCGCTAAAATTTGTGTCAGTCTGAATGGCTAACAGCCGTATGATGTGTCATTGTTGGATATACATGTAAACAGGAGAAATGGTAATGCGGTCTTGAATTCAATTCATAATACGTACTAACAAAAGTCATCCAAATTACAGCTTACTGAAAATCCTGCCCCTCTGTATTGAGAACAGCTGCAGTTTTGTGAGTCAAGAGTGTTAAGTTAACAGACCACCACCACCACCATCACTATCATTATTATTATAAAACACAAACAATTTTTCTGTAACAGGTTCCAGTTTTGTATCTGGGTAAAACAGCAATAGACGAGAACCATAAAGCAAGCCTTCATGAGGCTCTGTCATACCTTGATGTATTTCTGGAGGGCAGTCCGTGGGTAGCTGGTGGCAACATGACCATTGCAGATTGTACCTGTGTGGCCTCTGTGTCCACCCTTGTGGTAAGTTCATACAGTTGCTATCTGGGAATTGTTTATGGTAGGGAAGAGAAGCAGTAACAGAATTCTGAATAGAACTGCATGAAGAGCTTTATGATTTGTACTCATCAACAAACATCACCGAGGCAATAAAACTGAAGAACATGATATGGATGAGGCTTGTAGAATGCGTTGTGATATGAGAAGTACATAAACAGTTTTAGTCAGGAAACCTGAAGGGACGACATAGGCGTAGGTAGGGAACCATGACATGCCACTGAGGACATGGACACAGATTTTGTTTCCACAAAGACAAGAAATTTATTGAGTAACTGAGCAAATATTAGCTTCTCAAGGACTGTGCTCCATAGTGTTAGTATCCATAACAAAATAGTGTTCTGTTTATCATGCCCTGAGCACAGCACTGTCACAGGTATCCCAGTGGATGCAAGTTTTCTATACAGTAGAGCTGTCATGATTAGGTGTGTGATGAAAAGGACACCTGTATTAACTTAAACCAAATTGGACTGAGACCTGTACCTTGGTAGAAATAAAATGAAACTAATTAGTATTTTTAGATACAATTGTGTAAAATATGAGCTGCATGCTATTTTTCGCCTTTTATTCCTGATATAATGGAAGAAGCAAGTCCACTTGTGAACAGTTTAGAGAACTACAAAAGATTACTAATTCTCCAGAGTGTCCAGCTTCCACTTGAAGTGCAGGGCAGTCTACACAGCTTCATGCTAAGTGACACGAAAGTGCACAAAGTGGGACAATACACTTTTCTTGAAGTTGAGTAAGCATGACTTTACTTGGAAGGTTTTTATTTTTTTTTTAATTTGAGGATTGTCTTTTTCAGGCATTTGGTTTGGATATATCAACCTACAAATATGTGACTGCCTGGCTTGCCCGTTGTCAGTCAGAAATGCCAGGTTATGAAGAAGTTAATGAACCAGGAGCTGAAGCACTGGGAAAGGCAGTTCGTAGTCGCCTTCAGGGCAATAAGATTTAAAACTTTCTGTGTGACAAATAAGGTGGCAGACAGACATTTTTGTATCACATAGTACAGAGGTCAGCAACTTTTGTAGAGATGGGTCAGAAAGTAAATATTTTAGGCTTCATGGGCCAAAGGACACCGTAAAATCAAAGATATAAACAAGATCAGAAAACAACATCTGCACAAATATATTTATTATCAGAATACATGTATTGTAGAATATATTATGTGCAATCATATGTATGGGGCAATTAGTGAGAAGCTTTTTTTTCTCTCCCCCCTCCCCAAGACAAAATTACACTTAATTGGAGCCCAAAGTTAGTGTTCCCGATCATCAGAACCTACTGTAAATGCTCACCAGATATGGCTGATCTGTAACAAAATTTTATGTAGCCGCAAAAAATTCATAACTTTTGCAAAAGCCTACAGAGTTAAAAAAAAGTCAATAACAGTGTAAATGTATGTAACTCTATTCTCCAGTTTACTGTGACATTATAAGAAATGGACTGTTGATTCAAAAGGTTGATACATCATTGGCAGGCCGGATAAAATGACACCGTGGGACAGATGCGGCCTGTGGGCTGTAGTTTGCCGACCCCTGATGTAGTATGTGGGAAAATATGGGGAATTTTAAGGCAATATTAAATAACTGTACAAAAGCTTAACAGGTTAAAGTCTATGAATATAACAGAGACTCAGTTTCTTTCTAACAGTTTAAATCTGTGCCCTAGAACATGCCATCAGTAAGGTCCAAGAGTATCAACCAGGGCTGGAATTCAACTAAAACAGAAGCTTGTATAAACTGATAATATGGTAACGTCTATGGCTAAGACGAATGACAAATTACCTTAAGACCTAGACAAGAAGTCAATCTACATATAAAGACAGGAGAAAGTACAGTAAAGTGCCTGTGTAGTAATGTTGTAGTGTTGTGCTCTTTAGCATCCCAGTTTGTACTTAATTTGATCCAGTGAGTCACCTGCACATGGCATGTTCTACATCCTTGGCTTAGTCCTATGAAGGATCTATGGAATGTAAATTCTATTCTATATTATTCTGTGGTGCATACTGGATTAAATGACATTATATGCAATGCAAAGTGCATTTATGATTTCATTCCAGATTTGTTATTATTATTCCTAACACCATTATTCTCCAGTGTAAGTTTGCTTTTTCATATTCTGTTACTGTTTAATGTTTATATGAATATATATTGTTGTATATTAATATGTTTTAATACTGTAACTTCTTTTTTCTATTTCACAACTAAATGTAATGTATTTACTTTAAAACTGTGCACTGAGTTTGTTGAAATTAATAAAAAAAGTTACCAACACTTCTTTTTGCATAAATCCTTAAAATGTAAGAGAACAGTGTGGGGAGAGTGAGGTCACAAGTACAGTACATACTCACAATGCAAAGCTCTGTATGGTCTGCATTTCACATCTGCCACAAAATCCTGCTTCAAAAGCCTTTTGGAACAAAATTAGTTTGTTGTCAAAGATTAAAAACAATAATTACTTTCCTTTTATCATTACTGACTTATAATCATTGTTGTGATCATCACGCTCATCCCTATATCATCACTGTCAATTGTAAAAAATGGAATTACTGCTGCTGCTACTACTACCACCACCACCTTTGGAGGAGACATTCCATTGTGCTATCAATACAGTTTTTAAAACAAATACAAATGCAACAACTTTGTTGCAAAAGAATTCAATTTCACATACTTTCAGTCATGGTGACCATCATGAGGCTAAGCCTTTACAGCAATACACAGAGGAAGGTGGAATTGACAGTGAAAGAGGCCCCTGTCTTACAAAGCATTGTCATTAATTTACTGTCTGATAGCTATGTGTTATGAACTGAAGCAATTTTAACAATTTTTAGTCACCTGTATAATTACGAGGGTTATCCAGAAAGTAAAGATACAAAAGCAATAAAAATTTTTTAAAAATATTTATTAACAAAATCGAGTCAAAAACTCTTAACACATACCTTTAGCTATTTTTCAACATAATCACCACCTTTGTCAAGGCATTTGTTTAGCCTGGGTACGAGTTTTTGTATTCCGATGTCATAGAACTCCGCCGCCTTCGCATGCAACCACGTAATGACTTTGTTTTTCACCTCTTCGTCTTTGTGAAACTTCTGGCCAGTCAGATGTTTCTTTAAATGCAAAAACAAATGGAAATCGCTGGGAGCGAGGTCTGGGCTGTGAGCGGGATGATCTGAGGTGATTTCCCTTCCCCTCCCACCCGTGTTGTATCTTTACTTTCTGGATAACCCTCGTACTATTCATACAAGACCTTTATACAGAAAACCAAAAATGTTTAAGTAAGAGGTAACCTTGATACACACAATATTGGACTACACTACCAAACTGTGGTTACATATACCAATATGACAATGCTTTGTAACAGACAGGCCTCTTTCACTGACAATTCCACCATCTTCTATTGTTGTGTTTGACTGTATTTGTTTCAAAAACTACTCTTATAATAAACCTGTGTCCATCATGGCTTTGTTACACATGTGAAAACAAATGTGAAGAATTATTTTCCAGATGGGAAAAACTTGAAAATATGCAGTCTGCTAGATATGCTGTAGTACTGTACATACCAACACACACCCACACACCAACACACGAGTATTTTCTCCTAACTTCCACAGCACTTGTGTGTGTGTCTCTCTCAATTCACCCTTGTCTCAATTTCACTTATGCTGCTACCATTAACTTAAAATGTAATGATTACTAAATGTGTATTTAACACAAGTGAATGTCATTATATGTATGGTTGTAGTATGCTTTTATTTCATATATACCGTATATTCTCGAATCTAATCCGCACTTTTTTTTACAGTTTTAGAGGGCTAAAAAATCAGATGCGGATTAGATTCGCGGTCTAGAGCTGGATTTTGGAAAAATGATTGAGCTGCTGTACAATATAACAATAACGTAATTAATAAACAACGTAAGAACAATACAATACAATAATCTATTATTTTATTATTTATTATTATAATTTATTATTCATCAGACTCGCCGTCATCACTCATAATTCGAGGAATGTTCAAAGATCTGGTCTTTTTATCGCCTCCTCGCGAGTAGATCATAACTCACAAACAGTCCAGTCTTGCGTCTCTCTTGAAAAAACGTGAAGACTGCATCATCAATTTCAGGAAATCGTCCTTTCTTGGGTCCAGTGAATTTCCTTCGTGACGCCTCACACCCGCTGATCGCTGCCTTGTGTTTCCGCCATAGTCGAACGTTGCTTTCAACTCCAAAAATTGCAGCGGCTTTGCGGTTTCCATTCTCCTCTGCGCACCGAATAACTTCACGTTTGAACTTTGCCGTATATGAGAGTCGTTTAGATTTCAGGTGTCCCTCTTCCATAACTACGGTACACGACAAATTGGAACAAGCACCTCCCACGTTTCAACAACTAAAGATCAGCTGGCTTCAGACGAGATTGCGCACGTCTGTTGAGAAAGGCCCCGCCTCTATCGGTATGACTCATCGGCCACAGGCGTAGCGTCGGATTTTAACGCATTGGTAACATCCAATATTATTCAATCAGTCGCCCCGTGGGCAAGGGGTGGTTGAAGGAAAGGTGCGGATTAGAATCGCGAACTAACTTTTTTCGTTTAAGAAGTCGCCAAAAACTGGGTGCGGATTAGATTCGGGTGCGGTTTAGATTCGAGAATATACGGTAGTATAGATACAGCCATTCATTTGTGTGTAAAAAGTCGGTGACTGTGGCCATGTTCACATAATCCCTTTCAACCCATAACATACTCAGTTTGTCCAATGCATATTTCAGGTATAAGCCAAAATTTTCCGAACTGGGGAAATATAACAATTGTAGGCTTACCTTAGTTCAGATGAGTCCTGTCCACTTCAGAGTTTATATGCCAGGCCCTGTGCCTCTGCAACTGGAACTACTGTTTCATGATGCTGTCCAGCACAGCTTGTGACAGAGCTTTAATCTCCGTAATATCATCAAATATTTGGGAACAGGAAAAAGCCACAAGGGACTACATCGAAGAAGTAGGTAGGGTAGGGGATGACCACATTTTCGGTTAAAAGCTGCTGCAGAAGCCAGTCCTGAGGGCACCACTTGCCCAGGCATTTTTCACTGACATCCTACCTCAAACACCTCAGGACCCCCTACACAGAACTGTTGATTCACAGTTTGACCTTCAGGAAGTCATTAATAAGTCAAGCTTGGCTAAATACACTAATTAGACTTGATTAGTTTAACTGTCATAAAATCATTAGTGGGTGGAAAAGAAAATAAACCTACTCAAAAAATGTGCGCCACTATGGAAATGCAGTCCTCTAGCAACAATCTTGAGCCCAGCACTGAGAAGACAACCAATGAGGAAAGTCAAAAACCCTCACACTGACTAAAAATTGTGGAACAGGGCTGTTCCTGAATACTGGGGCAAACAATCAAATTCAGTTGGAGCAGAATTACATGTAAGTTTGTCTTGAAGAATCTAAGACTTTCCTGCATTAAGATTTACTAAATACACCCAACATGTTAGCTATTGCTCCATCACTATTATACCTTGTACAGAAAATCTGTAAGTACTTGTAATGGATACTAATTGTGTCACATCTGTGGATATACAGGACAAGTTAACAAATTCTCTATACAAGTGGTTACCACACTAGCCAACATTGGTGAATAATAATATTCTGTTGGGGAACTATGCAGTGACAGTGATTCCAAAAAACCACTCTAAGACAAAGTGTGCATCCCATGCAACAAGCTAGAATGTACTGTGTTGATAACTTCAGTGATTATTGTGAATTCAGTAAACAAGCATTAATCGTAACTGCAAAGTTCCATGTGTTGTGCACTTGATTATAAATTTATACGCAACACCTTCAGCTCAATAAAAATACCCCTGTAAAATCCACAAGAGTTTTCACTTACTGACAGAGATAACCTAGGGAAAGTTAATCAGAATACTGGCAAGAAAGAAGAGAAAATCAATCACTAACCCTTTGGAAAGGATGCCATAACATATATTGCACTGTGCAGACTAAGAGACCAGCAAAGGGTAGGCACTACCAGTGTGTTTAATAACAACATTGCAATGATAAAATGAAAAACACAGAAGAATAAAACGATGACTGTTTAATCCAGTGAATGCACACTACATATTTAATGAATATTATTGTCTTCAGCTGAACAGTCAAGATGAAAATTTCTAAACCTAAACTTCAACTTTCACCATGTGCATTTGATGACCTTACAGTATGTGCAATTGTTATGACTATGAATTCTGAACATTTCAGTTCAGTACTGGCAACTGTGTGCATGTCTCTGTGCTGAAAGTATTTAGCTTCGAGTTAAGGACACTTTCTATTAACCAGATATAGAGATTATGTTGTAACAAAATGTAACTATTACCAATTACTATACCAATTAATCGATCAATGACAATGCTTTATAAATTAAAAATGCTGATAATTATTGGTCACTATCCTACGTCTGTCAGGGTATATGTATGGTAAAGTGTGATACAGACATAATAACATAACTGGAAAAAAATTAGCCACCACAGTGGCCATGCAGTCTAGGTGCACACTGTCTTATACTGAACAAACACCTTCGTGTGAGCGTCAAGGCCTGCTCATCCTGTTTCAAGAGATCCCTCTTCCAAAACCATTTTCTGAAGTTTAAACTTCTGGATTTTTCCAGACACAGTCTTAGGGAAGTCCACCATAAAGCAAACGTGACGTGGAATTTTGAAATGTGCAATCTGCAAATAATGAGAAGGACCAAAACAACTGTAAAATAACCCCATTTCATAATCAAAGCACATAATTATACACAATTACTTCCTAGCTATTCTGGAACAAAAAATCAATATTAAAGAACTGTACATATTTATATATAATGCTTTTTCTACACAGTGAAATTGTCTTACATGTTAACAGTGTAGGGCATAACAAAATCACAGTTATCATACCTCCTTGACTAGGTCTCCCATAATGGAGCAACTCGCTGCCGATCACAATAAAAAAATTCCCTTCGCCTCTCCAATGGCATGTATTGAGCAATTACAGCAGTAGTTTTAAATTCATTTGGCCATATTTGAACCTACTAACGCAGTCTTTGTCAACAAAGAGCTCTACTCCTTTGCCCCAGAACATCATCAGGTGCAGACAGAATCTTTGAATTTGCTACATATGTAATTATACAACACATCCTGTAGCAGATATACAGAAAACTGGTTTTTCACAAATAATGTGAGGAAGTAAAATGAACCTATCTCCACTGCAATAAACCCAAATGGAATAAGCTCTTTCAGAAAGGAGTAATAAACAGCACTACAATATGTTTCCATCTACAGATACAACTTTTCAAACATGATGCGTTATCTCCAAGCACACACCTGAGAAAATAATTGATAATGCAATGCACCAATGTTACTCACAAAACAGCTGTTATCCAAATTGTATACACAGTAAAACCCTGATTTAATGTTCCCGCATTTAGTGATGATTTTTTCATGTCCCGACAATAGCTCCACATAAACAATGTAACCTCCATTTAATGAAAACCTCGATTTAGTAAAATATATTCTAATCCCCCAGCAATTCATTAAATAGGGGTTTTACTGTAATTTGAGTGTATAAAAAAAAGCCCACTTCATTATTCATAACTTGCCCACATGCTAGCCTGAAGGTGATATGATCATGTCAAAATGCGTGGCATGGACATAATGTAATCTTTATACATAATAAAGTTGTAGCCACAGACTGAAACATGTAGTATCAATTTAAAGTACAATATGACACAGAAATATCTGATTAATAACACACACTAACTCCACCTAGGTCTCTGGTATTGATTCCTAGCTGGTTCCAAGCCCAGGAGAAGGAGGAGGGTTGGCGGTGGAGCTAACATCCCCACTCTGTAAACAAGGAATTGTTGAGAAGATTCAAGAGAAGCCTTGGATAAATCGAGTTCTATAATACCGAAAAATAGTAGTGGATGGAAGATTTCATGGAAGAAGATCTGTGGGAACACCACAATTGAGATGGGAAGACAACATCGGGAGGGCCTCCTCACTGCTGCTGAATATAAGAGGATGGAGGAGACTAGCAGGGGATTGGGATATCTGAAGGTGAACTACTGAAGAGGCCAGGGTCTGATGCGGGCTGTTGCAACAATGAAGAAGAACAATAAAACATACTAATTAAGACTGCCATTTTCTGGTTATGACAGCATAAAGTCTGGTATGTAGTTGGTTACCAACATTTGGAATAATCTGCGTCATGTCTCCATCTTCATTTCTAACCTCAAATCTCAGCAAGACAACATACCTTCCCTTTGCAATACTGTTTTACTTGATCGGCCGTCAGTCTCGCACCATCCACCAGTCGGATGCATGCACACACTTCCTCTCCCATCCGAGCGTCAGGAACTCCAATCACCTGTCCAACAGCAGTACTACAGTGACAATATACTGTGGCATCCCTCCCATAATGTCAATGCACTCTGGGTAATTTTTATTTGTACTGCACGCAAATCACATACACTAAAGTCTCAGTATAATGAATGCCAGTAAAACAAAATTTTAGTGTAACAAAAATACTGTTCATTTAATCTTATGGAAAAATACAGGGTGTTCATCTGAAAGTGAAAATCAAGTTATCAGCTGGCTTTTCTGGGACTGTTATGATTCATCTCCTGTAGTTTGATCCCAGTGCGTGTGGTTACAATATGTCATCCAGAAAGCTGGTTGCACTCGTGAACAGTCCAGTTTCTCAATCTGCATGTAACAGACGTAAAGTGTTATTCTTCTTCATAAATATGAAGAAATCTTATAAAAAGAGTTGTAGCATATGTAGAAGCTGACTTCCCAGTGATTCATTTCCTTGAAATCAACAATATATCAACTTGTGAACAAACTGTGAATATGTTGTTTCATAGAGGGGACAAATATAATGTGTTGTTTTAGGAGCAACATTATATTACATAAGCATATTTAAAAGCATTTCAACAAAAATCTTTATTGCAAGAGTACAGTTTTTTAAATGGTTTGGTAACGTTGATCTGCTGCTAACTTATTTTGCAAATGACGTATGGTTTTGTTTACACTGCCATATAAATACTCAAAATAAGAGATACTGTTTGTCATATGTTCCCAGACAAATATATGAGGTGCCATTACACGACACTGAAGTTGGAGTATAGTGTGCTATCAGTGTAATCAGACTAACCAGATGCACCTTCTTTTCAAACACAATAAATTCAGAAATGAATCCAAGTTCTTGCATCATTTTTTGATAATATAAGTGATGAGGACAAGGAGCAACTGCACATACAACCAATAATTCAATGACAGCCTTACGTAACATTTTTGAGGACCAAAAATCAGTCGTCCTTTATGGCCCACTTGGTCACCTGATGTGATGCAATATGACTCACATCCGTGGGGACAAACTTATAGAAATGACCAAGCACACAGTATGGAAAAGTTACAGGTGTAAACGTCAAATAATTGTCAATAATCTGTTCACCAGGTGTCCCACATGTCCACTCGATAAAGGCCATTCCATCACCTGCTTTAACATTCAGTATGTTATTTAACCTTTAAGAGCCGGCGATTTAAATGCCCTGTACTGTCAGCGGACCGGAGTTTTCTCTGGGGATTTAAACGTTTGTTGCAATGGTTAGGAAAATTTTGAATATCTTGAAGAATATTAACGCTGGATCTGTGAAATAAATCGTAATTACTCAAGTGAAGCATGGAGAACACGGTAATGTACATCATACTTTATTATAAAATATTTTGATGCAAAATAAGAATGAACCACTTCCCTAAGAGACAGAAATTTTAGTCTTCTTTTGTTTCTTTATCGTGTCTGGACCATTAATGGAATTTTAGTAATATTGTTATGTTTCGTTCTCTTTAGCCTTAAATTCTGGCTCCTTTCTCCTGAATTCGTCCCCACTTTCAAGGGAAAATATTTCTGTGAGGTTATTTTAACAACAGCGAAATGCTTTTCGTTGGTGTGATTTCTGTAAGGGTGTACTTACAAAGAGGTTTACAGTTTTACAACCATGAGGAATCTGACCTGCGAAAGGAAAAGTGCGTTTCTCGGTATTCCTACCAGTGGCCACACTGTTTCAGTGTTTGTCGCACAGTGCAGTGACCCTGTCGCTTGTGAAAATTATTTCTTGTGAGTACATAATCAGCATCATGGCTTGTAGAAGGCATATTCGTGATGAAGATATTGAATCACAGCTGATCTGTGATATTGATTCGGATGAGAACATCTAATAATAAGGTATGTAATAATTTCTGTAACAAGTAACTTCCTTCTGACGACGCATCATATACTGCCTTTCTCGGGTGAGCTATGTTTCATTCTTCCATCAAGTACGTAAGGGTAAATACAGCCGGAAGCTTTTAATTTCTTCGTATATTTGGACAAATATATTGTGAAAATGTATTGAAAATTTTTCTGTGAGTACAAGCACGGGCTAGAACAGTGAATAAGTTATACGATCACCAGAAAGGAGATCAGGGTTCGGTTCCCGGAAAGTACATAAATATATCTATAGACTCGTATAAATCTTAACTCGATTCTACCGGCTTTCTAATCGATGGGTATCTGGGGAACATGAATGTACAGATGCTGGAGCAAGAAGCTGAATACGCTCTAAACAGTGTTAAATACATCATTTTATGGTATATTACCTCCGCGCCCCAATACGCCCCCTTGATATGAGGCACAACTCTAAAATTACCTTCAAGTCTGCTGTATGTATACATAATATTTACACACGCTTATTGCCCCGCCAATATCGTATTTAATGCGAAAAGTTTACATATATCTTTTTGGACAAAAATGTCCGTTTCGGCATTCTAACCTACACAAAACGATGGACAAATTTGTCCGTTTCGGCTCTTAAAGGATAATACTGATTGCTCATGTAGTGAGAAAGATTCTATCAATGGGTTCTGCTCTAAGTTGAACACCCTGTATTTTGTTACAACAAATATTGGTAGGAACAAACTTCTGTGTCACACACTGAAACCTGCCCCCCCTTAAAAACATAGCTTAGTTTACTGAACTTCTTTAGCCTTTATCATTATTTCTTCACTAGTTTCCCAAAAGAATGTAATTTACGACAAAATCTGAACTTCTCATTAAGGTTAGGTTGGTGTCATTTTATGGACTTCTCTCCTTCAGTTGGCAACACTGTTATTAGGATAGTGTACTGCAGATGATTTCTGTCACATTATTCTTGATACTTTCATAATACATGTACCTAATTCATCAAATAATGTTTATTGTAAACTTCAACCAGTTTCTTCACCACATATTTTTCTGAATTCTACTCCTGAAAATCAGAATACGTGTCAAACACACGAGTATGGTACGTGAGTAAACACAACAAACATACTGAGAATGTTCATTATCACCACACATATCCTGTTACCTGTGCTTCCAGTATTTCTGAGTGCTGCTCCAGGACCTGCTCAATCTCCTTTGGGAAGATGTTCTCTCCTCCCCGTATAATCATGTCCTTGATACGCCCCACCACTTGACCATACCCATTTTCTTGCAGTACAAATTGGTCCCTGAAATCAGTTCTGTGCCAACTAGTTGGACCTTTGACACCAGCACACAAGAACCACAACAATCTGGCATTCCATGTAAGTTACATTAGCTTAATCATTTAACAGCAAGGCCAGACCACATACCGATGTGTCCTTCTACACCTTTCCCTTGAGACACCTTTGTAAAATTACATTCTTGCAGACACCAGCTATCCATAATACCGTATATTCTCGAATCTAATCCGCACTTTTTTACAGTTTTAGAGGGCTAAAAAATCAGATGCGGATTAGATTCGCGGTCTAGAGCTGGATTTTGGAAAAATGATTGAGCTGCTGTACAATATAACAATAACGTAATTAACGTAATTAATAAACAACGTAAGAACAATACAATACAATAATCTATTATTTTATTATTTATATTATAATTTATTATTCATCAGACTCGCCGTCATCACTCATAATTCGAGGAATGTTCAAAGATCTGGCCTTCTTTATCGCCTCCTCGCGAGTAGATCATAACTCACAAACACTCCAGTCTTGCGTCTCTCTTAAAAAAACGTGAAGACTGCATCATCAATTTCAGGAAATCGTCCTTTCTTGGGTCCAGTGAATTTCCTTCGTGACGCCTCACACCCGCTGATCGCTGCCTTGTGTTTCCGCCATAGTCGAACGTTGCTTTCATCAACTCCAAAAATTGCAGCGGCTTTGCGGTTTCCATTCTCCTCTGCGCACCGAATAACTTCACGTTTGAACTTTGCCGTATATGAGAGTCGTTTAGATTTCAGGTGTCCCTCTTCCATAACTACGGTACACGACAAATTGGAACAAGCACCTCCCACGTTTCAACAACTAAAGATCAGCTGGCTTCAGACGAGATTGCGCACGTCTGTTGAGAAAGGCCCCGCCTCTATCGGTATGACTCATCGGCCACAGGCGTAGCGTCGGATTTTAACGCATTGGTAACATCCAATATTATTCAATCAGTCGCCCCGTGGGCAAGGGGTGGTTGAAGGAAAGGTGCGGATTAGAATCGCGAACTAACTTTTTTCGTTTAAGAAGTCGCCAAAAACTGGGTGCGGATTAGATTCGGGTGCGGTTTAGATTCGAGAATATACGGTAGTATAGATACAGCCATTCATTTGTGTGTAAAAAGTCGGTGACTGTGGCCATGTTCACATAATCCCTTTCAACCCATAACATACTCAGTTTGTCCAATGCATATTTCAGGTATAAGCCAAAATTTTCCGAACTGGGGAAATATAACAATTGTAGGCTTACCTTAGTTCAGATGAGTCCTGTCCACTTCAGAGTTTATATGCCAGGCCCTGTGCCTCTGCAACTGGAACTACTGTTTCATGATGCTGTCCAGCACAGCTTGTGACAGAGCTTTAATCTCCGTAATATCATCAAATATTTGGGAACAGGAAAAAGCCACAAGGGACTACATCGAAGAAGTAGGTAGGGTAGGGGATGACCACATTTTCGGTTAAAAGCTGCTGCAGAAGCCAGTCCTGAGGGCACCACTTGCCCAGGCATTTTTCACTGACATCCTACCTCAAACACCTCAGGACCCCCTACACAGAACTGTTGATTCACAGTTTGACCTTCAGGAAGTCATTAATAAGTCAAGCTTGGCTAAATACACTAATTAGACTTGATTAGTTTAACTGTCATAAAATCATTAGTGGGTGGAAAAGAAAATAAACCTACTCAAAAAATGTGCGCCACTATGGAAATGCAGTCCTCTAGCAACAATCTTGAGCCCAGCACTGAGAAGACAACCAATGAGGAAAGTCAAAAACCCTCACACTGACTAAAAATTGTGGAACAGGGCTGTTCCTGAATACTGGGGCAAACAATCAAATTCAGTTGGAGCAGAATTACATGTAAGTTTGTCTTGAAGAATCTAAGACTTTCCTGCATTAAGATTTACTAAATACACCCAACATGTTAGCTATTGCTCCATCACTATTATACCTTGTACAGAAAATCTGTAAGTACTTGTAATGGATACTAATTGTGTCACATCTGTGGATATACAGGACAAGTTAACAAATTCTCTATACAAGTGGTTACCACACTAGCCAACATTGGTGAATAATAATATTCTGTTGGGGAACTATGCAGTGACAGTGATTCCAAAAAACCACTCTAAGACAAAGTGTGCATCCCATGCAACAAGCTAGAATGTACTGTGTTGATAACTTCAGTGATTATTGTGAATTCAGTAAACAAGCATTAATCGTAACTGCAAAGTTCCATGTGTTGTGCACTTGATTATAAATTTATACGCAACACCTTCAGCTCAATAAAAATACCCCTGTAAAATCCACAAGAGTTTTCACTTACTGACAGAGATAACCTAGGGAAAGTTAATCAGAATACTGGCAAGAAAGAAGAGAAAATCAATCACTAACCCTTTGGAAAGGATGCCATAACATATATTGCACTGTGCAGACTAAGAGACCAGCAAAGGGTAGGCACTACCAGTGTGTTTAATAACAACATTGCAATGATAAAATGAAAAACACAGAAGAATAAAACGATGACTGTTTAATCCAGTGAATGCACACTACATATTTAATGAATATTATTGTCTTCAGCTGAACAGTCAAGATGAAAATTTCTAAACCTAAACTTCAACTTTCACCATGTGCATTTGATGACCTTACAGTATGTGCAATTGTTATGACTATGAATTCTGAACATTTCAGTTCAGTACTGGCAACTGTGTGCATGTCTCTGTGCTGAAAGTATTTAGCTTCGAGTTAAGGACACTTTCTATTAACCAGATATAGAGATTATGTCGTAACAAAATGTAACTATTACCAATTACTATACCAATTAATCGATCAATGACAATGCTTTATAAATTAAAAATGCTGATAATTATTGGTCACTATCCTACGTCTGTCAGGGTATATGTATGGTAAAGTGTGATACAGACATAATAACATAACTGGAAAAAAATTAGCCACCACAGTGGCCATGCAGTCTAGGTGCACACTGTCTTATACTGAACAAACACCTTCGTGTGAGCGTCAAGGCCTGCTCATCCTGTTTCAAGAGATCCCTCTTCCAAAACCATTTTCTGAAGTTTAAACTTCTGGATTTTTCCAGACACAGTCTTAGGGAAGTCCACCATAAAGCAAACGTGACGTGGAATTTTGAAATGTGCAATCTGCAAATAATGAGAAGGACCAAAACAACTGTAAAATAACCCCATTTCATAATCAAAGCACATAATTATACACAATTACTTCCTAGCTATTCTGGAACAAAAAATCAATATTAAAGAACTGTACATATTTATATATAATGCTTTTTCTACACAGTGAAATTGTCTTACATGTTAACAGTGTAGGGCATAACAAAATCACAGTTATCATACCTCCTTGACTAGGTCTCCCATAATGGAGCAACTCGCTGCCGATCACAATAAAAAAATTCCCTTCGCCTCTCCAATGGCATGTATTGAGCAATTACAGCAGTAGTTTTAAATTCATTTGGCCATATTTGAACCTACTAACGCAGTCTTTGTCAACAAAGAGCTCTACTCCTTTGCCCCAGAACATCATCAGGTGCAGACAGAATCTTTGAATTTGCTACATATGTAATTATACAACACATCCTGTAGCAGATATACAGAAAACTGGTTTTTCACAAATAATGTGAGGAAGTAAAATGAACCTATCTCCACTGCAATAAACCCAAATGGAATAAGCTCTTTCAGAAAGGAGTAATAAACAGCACTACAATATGTTTCCATCTACAGATACAACTTTTCAAACATGATGCGTTATCTCCAAGCACACACCTGAGAAAATAATTGATAATGCAATGCACCAATGTTACTCACAAAACAGCTGTTATCCAAATTGTATACACAGTAAAACCCTGATTTAATGTTCCCGCATTTAGTGATGATTTTTTCATGTCCCGACAATAGCTCCACATAAACAATGTAACCTCCATTTAATGAAAACCTCGATTTAGTAAAATATATTCTAATCCCCCAGCAATTCATTAAATAGGGGTTTTACTGTAATTTGAGTGTATAAAAAAAAGCCCACTTCATTATTCATAACTTGCCCACATGCTAGCCTGAAGGTGATATGATCATGTCAAAATGCGTGGCATGGACATAATGTAATCTTTATACATAATAAAGTTGTAGCCACAGACTGAAACATGTAGTATCAATTTAAAGTACAATATGACACAGAAATATCTGATTAATAACACACACTAACTCCACCTAGGTCTCTGGTATTGATTCCTAGCTGGTTCCAAGCCCAGGAGAAGGAGGAGGGTTGGCGGTGGAGCTAACATCCCCACTCTGTAAACAAGGAATTGTTGAGAAGATTCAAGAGAAGCCTTGGATAAATCGAGTTCTATAATACCGAAAAATAGTAGTGGATGGAAGATTTCATGGAAGAAGATCTGTGGGAACACCACAATTGAGATGGGAAGACAACATCGGGAGGGCCTCCTCACTGCTGCTGAATATAAGAGGATGGAGGAGACTAGCAGGGGATTGGGATATCTGAAGGTGAACTACTGAAGAGGCCAGGGTCTGATGCGGGCTGTTGCAACAATGAAGAAGAACAATAAAACATACTAATTAAGACTGCCATTTTCTGGTTATGACAGCATAAAGTCTGGTATGTAGTTGGTTACCAACATTTGGAATAATCTGCGTCATGTCTCCATCTTCATTTCTAACCTCAAATCTCAGCAAGACAACATACCTTCCCTTTGCAATACTGTTTTACTTGATCGGCCGTCAGTCTCGCACCATCCACCAGTCGGATGCATGCACACACTTCCTCTCCCATCCGAGCGTCAGGAACTCCAATCACCTGTCCAACAGCAGTACTACAGTGACAATATACTGTGGCATCCCTCCCATAATGTCAATGCACTCTGGGTAATTTTTATTTGTACTGCACGCAAATCACATACACTAAAGTCTCAGTATAATGAATGCCAGTAAAACAAAATTTTAGTGTAACAAAAATACTGTTCATTTAATCTTATGGAAAAATACAGGGTGTTCATCTGAAAGTGAAAATCAAGTTATCAGCTGGCTTTTCTGGGACTGTTATGATTCATCTCCTGTAGTTTGATCCCAGTGCGTGTGGTTACAATATGTCATCCAGAAAGCTGGTTGCACTCGTGAACAGTCCAGTTTCTCAATCTGCATGTAACAGACGTAAAGTGTTATTCTTCTTCATAAATATGAAGAAATCTTATAAAAAGAGTTGTAGCATATGTAGAAGCTGACTTCCCAGTGATTCATTTCCTTGAAATCAACAATATATCAACTTGTGAACAAACTGTGAATATGTTGTTTCATAGAGGGGACAAATATAATGTGTTGTTTTAGGAGCAACATTATATTACATAAGCATATTTAAAAGCATTTCAACAAAAATCTTTATTGCAAGAGTACAGTTTTTTAAATGGTTTGGTAACGTTGATCTGCTGCTAACTTATTTTGCAAATGACGTATGGTTTTGTTTACACTGCCATATAAATACTCAAAATAAGAGATACTGTTTGTCATATGTTCCCAGACAAATATATGAGGTGCCATTACACGACACTGAAGTTGGAGTATAGTGTGCTATCAGTGTAATCAGACTAACCAGATGCACCTTCTTTTCAAACACAATAAATTCAGAAATGAATCCAAGTTCTTGCATCATTTTTTGATAATATAAGTGATGAGGACAAGGAGCAACTGCACATACAACCAATAATTCAATGACAGCCTTACGTAACATTTTTGAGGACCAAAAATCAGTCGTCCTTTATGGCCCACTTGGTCACCTGATGTGATGCAATATGACTCACATCCGTGGGGACAAACTTATAGAAATGACCAAGCACACAGTATGGAAAAGTTACAGGTGTAAACGTCAAATAATTGTCAATAATCTGTTCACCAGGTGTCCCACATGTCCACTCGATAAAGGCCATTCCATCACCTGCTTTAACATTCAGTATGTTATATAATACTGATTGCTCATGTAGTGAGAAAGATTCTATCAATGGGTTCTGCTCTAAGTTGAACACCCTGTATTTTGTTACAACAAATATTGGTAGGAACAAACTTCTGTGTCACACACTGAAACCTGCCCCCCCTTAAAAACATAGCTTAGTTTACTGAACTTCTTTAGCCTTTATCATTATTTCTTCACTAGTTTCCCAAAAGAATGTAATTTACGACAAAATCTGAACTTCTCATTAAGGTTAGGTTGGTGTCATTTTATGGACTTCTCTCCTTCAGTTGGCAACACTGTTATTAGGATAGTGTACTGCAGATGATTTCTGTCACATTATTCTTGATACTTTCATAATACATGTACCTAATTCATCAAATAATGTTTATTGTAAACTTCAACCAGTTTCTTCACCACATATTTTTCTGAATTCTACTCCTGAAAATCAGAATACGTGTCAAACACACGAGTATGGTACGTGAGTAAACACAACAAACATACTGAGAATGTTCATTATCACCACACATATCCTGTTACCTGTGCTTCCAGTATTTCTGAGTGCTGCTCCAGGACCTGCTCAATCTCCTTTGGGAAGATGTTCTCTCCTCCCCGTATAATCATGTCCTTGATACGCCCCACCACTTGACCATACCCATTTTCTTGCAGTACAAATTGGTCCCTGAAATCAGTTCTGTGCCAACTAGTTGGACCTTTGACACCAGCACACAAGAACCACAACAATCTGGCATTCCATGTAAGTTACATTAGCTTAATCATCTAACAGCAAGGCCAGACCACATACCGATGTGTCCTTCTACACCTTTCCCTTGAGACACCTTTGTAAAATTACATTCTTGCAGACACCAGCTATCCATAATACCGTATATTCTCGAATCTAATCCGCACTTTTTTTACAGTTTTAGAGGGCTAAAAAATCAGATGCGGATTAGATTCGCGTGCGGATTAGATTCGCGGTCTAGAGCTGGATTTTGGAAAAATGATTGAGCTGCTGTACAATATAACAATAACGTAATTAACGTAATTAATAAACAACGTAAGAACAATACAATACAATAATCTATTATTTTATTATTTATATTATAATTTATTATTCATCAGACTCGCCGTCATCACTCATAATTCGAGGAATGTTCAAAGATCTGGCCTTCTTTATCGCCTCCTCGCGAGTAGATCATAACTCACAAACACTCCAGTCTTGCGTCTCTCTTAAAAAAACGTGAAGACTGCATCATCAATTTCAGGAAATCGTCCTTTCTTGGGTCCAGTGAATTTCCTTCGTGACGCCTCACACCCGCTGATCGCTGCCTTGTGTTTCCGCCATAGTCGAACGTTGCTTTCATCAACTCCAAAAATTGCAGCGGCTTTGCGGTTTCCATTCTCCTCTGCGCACCGAATAACTTCACGTTTGAACTTTGCCGTATATGAGAGTCGTTTAGATTTCAGGTGTCCCTCTTCCATAACTACGGTACACGACAAATTGGAACAAGCACCTCCCACGTTTCAACAACTAAAGATCAGCTGGCTTCAGACGAGATTGCGCACGTCTGTTGAGAAAGGCCCCGCCTCTATCGGTATGACTCATCGGCCACAGGCGTAGCGTCGGATTTTAACGCATTGGTAACATCCAATATTATTCAATCAGTCGCCCCGTGGGCAAGGGGTGGTTGAAGGAAAGGTGCGGATTAGAATCGCGAACTAACTTTTTTCGTTTAAGAAGTCGCCAAAAACTGGGTGCGGATTAGATTCGGGTGCGGATTAGATTCGAGAATATACGGTATATCTGTACTTACTGCCACCTGTATAAGTTCTGTTGGTAGAATAAAATGTAAATACGTATCTTCTAGGTGACATGTAAGATCATGAGTATTGAAATAAAATTGAGAGTACAGCACAGATGTTGGGTGCAATAAATCTTGCTCATCCTTAACAAATTAAATTACGAATTACTTGCAGACAAGTTTTTATATGCAGAGATAGCAACTATAGTTACTACTGGTAATACTAACACTGAGGATGTTTTAGTTATTAGCAAAATAGATCTGTTTACAAGCCATGTATCACAGAGAAAGACTAGCATTATTTTTAGTAATATCAATAACAAGCTCAAGAAGGCATACATGTAAACATTAATAAATATTCACTAGATATTTCTCCATATTCCAGGTCTGAAATCATACAGTAAAACCCCAACTGTACGTTCATGCATTTTGCATTTTCCGTGATTTTGCGCACTTTATGCATGATCCCTAGTAAATGCCCATAAGAACAATATTTCCTGTATTTTACACTTTCCTGGACTTCACACCATTACAGGTGGTCCCCACAAAAACGTCAAATCTGGATTTACTGTATATACGGCTTATAAGAAGTTACAATTTTTTTTTTACTGAAAATGTTTTATGAGAGCTACAGACAGATTGGCATCCTGGTCCTCAAAGAATGAAAAGACTGACCACAAGCTGGTACCTCATCTTTGAACTCCATTTAGAAAAGAGCTTATCATCATTTAAACATCCAGGGTAGTTCTCAGGTCTATCCAAAGAGTACCATATGAAGTACTCTGCTATCACTGTCAGTGTACCAGAATGCAAATGCAGCACCTAAGTATGAAGAAATGAGAAAGAGTCAGTTTAGAGCTCACCCTGTTTTCACCCAGCGGTCAGGACCAAGAATCTCCTTTGTCTTGTCATCCTCATCCCAGTAACCCAACATGTTCAGATAGCCTCGGATCCAGAGTTCTCCAGGTGTTCCAAATGGCACCATCTTCCCATTGGAATCTACAACTTTGGCCTGTAACCGCAATCATCATTCTAAAAACGGTTCTAGTTTACTTTCACAGTGAAAGGTCTTGTAATGTAAATTATGTTCTGTATGCCTTTTCCTTCCACTTACTGTGCTGCAATGTGAAAACGCACAGTGGCCAGTGACATGGCTGTTTCTGAGCCCTGTGCATTTGTCTGTATGGCATGTAAGTAACTAAGTATCCAACTAATCGACTGACTGACCGACCAACCAACTCCAAGGAGCAGTCCTCCCTGAGAAGCTAACAATTCCTCAACTAATCAAGAAATTCCCTGCATTTTATAGCATGAAGCTAGCCAAGCTAGAAAACTACCCCTTGCTGGCTGACCATAATGCTTATTCAGTATTCACAGCTACCTTTCTTATCTGGAGGACATATTCATCTACAACCTGAAGCTGAGACATGCCACTGTGACAAAGAATCTAGTCATTAAAATGTATTGTACCAATTTTATGGTGCTGAAAATGTACATAAATCCTTTCTCATATATAACTGCTGACTCAAGAGAAAAGTTGCACAAGTAACTTCACTGTTATTTAATTCATTTAATGATCACATGAAGATAATATATGCAATATCAAGCAGTTGTCTCTTGGAAAATTCTGTAATTTAGTGGAAGTATTTTCCAAATGAGTGAATATTTTATTACATGCTGGTGTACAGGCAATTTCACTGAAGTCTTCAAGTAACATAACAGTGAAGATGGCACTGAGTCTAATATACCTTGACAAATATACCAGTAAACATTATCCATATCCATGCATGCATCTGGGTACTGATCACAGATGAGTAGACATACATAAAAAATACCAAAACCTGACACACACAATACAGATGATGTACTGTATATCCAAATGCCTCGTCCTTCACCTCCTCATAGCAAGTGATAACGAGGAATAATCATTGCTTCTGACACACAGAACTGGGCCAGAGTTCACAAGCAGCCACCCTAAAACTTACACATGGACAACTAATTCATGGTAATACCTAAGACTATTGACGATAATACCTTAAGCATGACAAATGAAAGGATACTAATAAGTAAACATATAGTGTAATTTAATTTTAATAAACTTTCAATACTACATAGTACAAAAAAACTCACCTCAACATGGTCAATGACACAACCCACAGTGGATGACTGTATCTCAGGGGTGTCACCTGGCACTGACATGAAGGATATGGGGCTGGTCTCTGTCATCCCATACGCAACCTGTAACAACACTGTCTATCACTTTACAAAATACAGTACTAAACGTGATCAATTTGATATAGGATAATTCAAAATACTGTATAATTTGACACAATTATTAATCTCAGTCTCAGAAGATGCAACCTTATAAGCTTCTGAATGTCAATAATTCACAATTCAGATAATCTGCAACATGAAAGAGTAATCAAGTCCCATGAATAAGAATGATCATAATGCAGACTATAAATGTGCAGTAAGCAGTATGTAGGGTTTCTGGATAGTCTGTATTGCTACACATTTGGAAACATGTACAAAGTGGTCAACCTTGAATGAACTGATGTGGGAGGAGAAAAATGTTGTTCTGAAAGATCTTGGGAGAGGTTTTATGAACAGCTCAAATAGTACGTGCAGCCCCTTGATCAGGGCATAATCCATTGCAATAAATGTGTATACCAGAAGTGTTGGTCTGTCATTTCTGGGAAATAAAAAAAGAAATCCCAGTGACTGAGATTAGAAAATGGTACATCACAGATGTAATGATAACAATGCAACTACAATTATCTAGCATAACTGTTTCAACAATGGGAGTTTGGCATAAACAAATTTATCAACAAATATGAGGTAAAGCATGTTGACTGTGACAAGAGAAAGTTATAAAATTGGAATGGCCAAGTGGATTCCATGGTGTCACAGATGATATCAATAAGGATAAACAACTCTCCACAGGTCTCCAAAGATCACCATATTGAAAACAATATGTGGTTAATCCTGGTGAACAGCAAGATTGAAGAAGAGGATGAGATAAATCAGCCAGTTTCTTCCCATTCAAAGTGTAAAGAAGCCCATAAAATATGCCATCACAACCCACAACTGTATACATTTATTATAATATTTTATCACCATGTATGATAAAAAGAACAGTTACTGACTAAACTAAACATTTAATTTTAAGTACATAATTAATAAAAATAACAGATCACCAAACAAAAAATAACCCAAAGTGGCTCATTGTCAATAAGGTTTAGTGGTAGTAACAACACTCTTGCCACAAAGAATGTGTCTTCTACACATAAACATACACGAGGTGGTGTGGCACATTAACTGATTTTTTGTTGTTCATGACTGGTGTGTTTTCAGCCGACAGTGTTGTGTTTCTAACAACATTAAAGTTTTATTTCAGTATGGCTACTACAAAAGAAAGGGAAAGTGGCCAATAACATGCCAGTTTTCCAAGAAAGGTGGATTCTGAGCACATCAAACAAAATGCATTTCACTTCATTTCCACAAAGATGGTGGTAGTGATGTCAGATTATAATTTCTTTTGATGCCTTATTTAATAATCCTGATGATTGATAAAATTATATAGTGTCTATGATAGTGGAATGAATGAGTATGGAGCACTGGTGGAATAATTCTGACAGGAGAAAACTTCAGCACCCAGAGAAAAACCTGCCCCAGTGCCACTCTGTCCACCAAAAGTCCCACATGGACTAGCCGGGGATCGAACCTGGACCTCCGTAGTGAGAGGCTGGTGACT
This sequence comes from Reticulitermes speratus, assembly GCA_021186555.1. Lineage (NCBI taxonomy): Eukaryota > Metazoa > Arthropoda > Insecta > Blattodea > Rhinotermitidae > Reticulitermes > Reticulitermes speratus. The sequence continues at coordinate 9,921,511 of JAJKFL010000031.1, read as the reverse complement.
ATCCACCTGACTCATGGCACAGCCCCTGACAGATACAATCACAAGAGGCATTTAGATAACAAACTGCAAGGTACAATGACTGCCATTTTTAGAGCAATAAACAGTAACAATTGAAAAGCTTTGTGGTCAACATCCAGTTTTTTCAAAGGAACCTCAGAAGCTGAAAACGGTGTTAATGCGTGTTATCTTGGTGTGGAAAATTAATTGTTAATAGAGAATTTGCAAAGGAGCATCTTCAGTTCACTACACTTATTTTCCCAGCACAGGAGCAGGTAGCCTCTAACATTAGTTCATATGAGGATATAATAGGCAGGCAGATTTAGGGAAAAATTGCATCATAAAAACAATTTAAGTGTTTTTCACCAAACTCCATGTCTACAGTCTTTTGGGTCAAGCTGCCATGTGTACATCCAAAAATACACCCACATTAAGGAAACAAGAGTGTAAAATACTTCCACTTCATAATAAAAACACACATTGTAACAGAACTGAATGTGCTTTAAATTCAAAGTGTTTGAATTTTGTTTTTTACTCCGTAGGCACAGATGAAGAAGAGATAATGCAGATAGTAAAATTACAGTTAACCAAGAAATTTAGCACCCAAATGGAAGCATAGGCTAAGAAACCTAATCAAGTGAAGTCGTGTGCTTCATATTGCAGTCATCTCAGCCCAAAGAAAAAACCCAATCTATAACTGGATAGGAGGCTGTGTGGGTAAAGAGAACGATTTCCAAAACTCAGCCAAGAAAGTGATCAAAATACCATACACTATCACAGGATTTTGTAGGTAACTAAATCATTATCTAATTAAACCAATTAAAATGGGCAGCCTACATCACTTACGACTGCAGACTACGTCAATACCGGAATCACAGGTTCAAATCCTGCTGAAGGTGTGAAAGTATGTTTGCATTTTTCCATGTATGTAGACAGGACACAGTTTTTCAACACAAGTTTTGAATTAAATCAGGCCAGCCAGATGGCTTAATCCAAGACTGCTGAAGGTCACAATTAATTGGCAATGAAAGATTAAACTGCAATTGAAAAACACCACTATGTCTTACACTGAGCCAGCTTACCTCCAAAATTTTACACATACTGGCATGCTAGACGTGCAGCCTATCTAAACTTCTTTCACTGAATAATCCTAAGCAAACTATGAAGTTTATCTGTATATCATTTCCTTCAGTCACCAGTCTCCATTACAACCCAGAATGCACAACAGCTAACCTTGATTACCAGTAGCCATACAGTTACATTCAAATGGAATATACATGTAGCGTAGACCACAGCTGGCCAATATGCAGCCCTCAAGAAAGTATTTGCAACCCTCAGTCACCTGAATAGTTTCAGTAATATGACTTAACAAAAATAATATAATAGGTCTACAGAACATAACATGGCAACTTTATTGCAGAGAAGAAGTTTACAAACTAGAACTCATCACTCTTAAGAGAGCACACAGTAAACTAATCATTCTTTGTGTTTTATTGACTTTAGTATGGCCTACAACCCTGTCATTCAACCATACTTTTTGTGTAACTTATTGTTTGTAAATAACGGCCTTCTATTTAATTCAATCCCCGCCACCCCTTTTCAATATACTCGTATGTGTACACATGTGTGGTCCTCAAACGATTCCTGAACAAATTATGTGGCCCTCCTGAGGGATGAAGTTGGCCAGCCCTGGTGTAGACCATGGTTTCTCAAACTGTGCTACACATACCACTTCTGGTATGCTTACCACGGTTTAGTGGTACAGGGCCTTACTAAAAAATCGAAATACTAAAATGGCTAAAATCTTTAAAAGTAAACAAAACATAAGCCACATACATTTGCTAATATGCAGTATTGCTGGAAACACTGTATGATTCATTCCTGCTGTCAGCCAGTCTTTCCAATTTCAGCATTTTAAAGCTCTAAAATTGAACTTTTTCCCTCAAAAAGTAAAGTTTGCATTTACACACAGAATGTACACTATTCTTATTTAAATAAAAAAATACTGGTGGTACAAAAAACTGTTAAACTTCATTTAGTGGTAAGCCAGTGAACAAGTTTGAGAACCCCTGGTGCAGACTGTTTTGTTATAATCCAGGTGGCACAACACAGTGCCGAAACTGGGGCACATTAGTGCTAAAATAATTTGCACACAGGAAAATTGTCCTTACGCAGAATCTCCTGAGTTTGAATGTTTTCAAGAGGTCCATAATAAGCTCCTTGGAAAACAATGCACCTGCACCCAAACACATCTCCAGGGTTTCAGTGTTCAAGTTATTAGTCTTCTTTGCTACAGCTAGCACATCCACAAACATTGTGGGTGTTCCATACATGATTGTACACCTGCACAGGAGAAATGAGGTAATGAATGTTACGCCACATAAAGCTATCACACATAGATACTTTTCACTAAAACAACATATTCATATTAATGTGTTGGCTTCACTAAGAGTTGTGTACACATCAATACCTAATTGCTACATGATATAACTAAAGCACACGGAATCAAAATCAAATAATCTGTTCAGGAATACCAAAATGCAACAGCAAAACTTTCATTTTTGTCTGCTGGCAATACTAGCCAGACACACATTTTTAGGTGCACTCGCATTGCACATGTATAAGCAACTACTATACTGGCCTCAACATATCCATCTGGCTGCACAGAACAGCATGACTTCCATCATATGGATTTACATGACATTTCATGTTTTGGGTATTTATTAAAATTTGCCACAGACATATTCTAATTTTGGTTAAAATTGAACAAGGCAATTTACATGAAGACTGACATAAATTTATAGTATCTTGATGTTCTTGTTGTACAAGCTGAGCTGAAGAAAGAGATGACATCTAAACATAACAACCAAGCATGACAGACTGTAAATATCCCCATTTCCAACAGCTTGATGCCTGTAAGGTACCGATTATGATTAACTGTAAACCTTCTGCTAAGATACACAGAAATCTTAAAATATGAGATGTGTGAAATGTGGAAAGCCATATTCAAAATACACTTTCAGTGTTTTTTCTCGATATTATCGACAAATTTAAAATCTGGGAACAATATAGTGAATGCACTAGAAGTGTTGCTTTGTGAACATTTCTAAACTTTCTGATGGCAGAGTGCAACCCTCCAATTCTATTTAATTCAGTGAAGTTACAAATTCTGTTCAAATAAACTGATACAAGATGATGTAATAAGGTTACAGAAGTAAGGATTCATACACCCAAAGACTGCATATTTAAACATGACAAGTGGTACGTGTCATGTTTATACACTTAGCAGTCTGGGTTACACCCACATATATAGCCAGTGATGCAGTAGATACAAATCTGAAGAATGCTGCGTAGTATACAGAAAGAGGCACCTTTGCTGCTGCACTGCTTTGATGGATTCCTCAGCCTTAAAGCTGGCACCAGGCAGGACAATTGTAGCGCCATGGAGGAGGGCTGCAATGATCCCCACCACATTGCCGAAACAGTGGAAGAATGGCACTTGAAGGCAGATACGGTGCGCCTGTATAAACAGTGGCAACATGTACTACGGTTTCATTTATTCTGAAAGCAGAACTGCAATACATTATTTTGAACCTCATGAAGAAGATCTGACGAGAAGCGATCATTTGGAGAACATGGGTGCAGATGGGAAGATATTATTACAGTGGAACTTCAATAAGCAGGTCATATACTGAACTGAAAAGTAAGTCAACTGGTAGGTTCTTTTCATGTTGGTGATGAATCTGTGTAACTTCCATAACAATGGAAAACTTCTTAACAAACCAAACAGTTACCAACTACTGACAGAAGACCCAAGCCTATAGTCAATTAATCTGAAGAGCAGAATAGTGCAATACAGTACATATCTTCCCAGCCACATTACATGTAACTTTACGGGCTGTACTGGTCTTCACGTTCATTTATTGCAAATGTAAGTCCACAGCCGCAGACACTGCAGTGCACAGGGAAAAAAATGTTTTTCCTTGTATTTCACTAAACATTCACTAATCCAAACATGATTTAAATAAAAGTCATACATCTTAATAAGCTCTATATTCTACATCGTTCGCCATTTGCATGTTAAGCCATTTTAAATGGCATGCACAAAAACCTTACCTTAGCTCCAAAGGGAAAATATGTATTATGATACAAAAACTGGAAGCATGTAAAACATTTCAAAACAGAAGCAGTCACTTGATGAAGGGACTGGAGAGATGCAAGCACAATTCCAAAGTACACTTGTTTTATTTGTTCTTAATAAAATAAAGCCTCCCTTATTCTTGAATTGTACATTTTGTCAGACTGTGAATATAAAGTTAAAATGTATGGTATGAATAATATTAAGTTTCTTCACTCTCATTCAGACCCAGTATTTACCTCCAAGTGATGCTTCAGCCAAGTACTGTATGGGACCCATAACTGTAGCTGTAGCTGAGTTTGTGTCAGTAAAGCAAGACAAACACTGTGGGCAGATCTTGGCTGCCAGGTAGACTGGCTTTCGGTGCAAAATACATTTCCTACCTTAATTGGAAACAACACAGGATTCAGTCAACTTGACCACAACCATGAAAGATGTTATCTGCATTAAAAGCAGATATAATTTTTATACCTTATCACTGATTGACTCACCTACTTGCCTGCCTACCCTTACTCCCAAACAAGACCTCTCAAACATAGCCACAGACGTCACGACATGATTTTAATGGCACTGTTATAATGTCTCACCTTTAGAGACAACTCTGCCCTCCTTCCAACACTCAGCATGTTGTTCAAAGTGTTGTGATGATTAAGCAATGTAGCTTTAGGCTCTCCAGTTGTTCCCTGGAAAACAGATGTATTTGTGACCATCAACCAAATACCGTATATTCTCGAATCTAATCCGCACCCTTTTTACAGTTTTAGAGGGCTAAAAAATCAGATGCGTATTAGATTCGCGTGCGGATTAGATTCGCGGTCTAGAGCTGGATTTTGGAAAAATGATTGAGCTGCTGTATGTGCCGTAAGAACAATACAATACAATAATCTATTATTTTATTATTTATTATTATAATTTATTATTCATCAGACTCGCCGTCATCACTCATAACTGAATCGTTATCCGTGCTCTCCACCCAGTCATTATCATCTTTATCTTCAACATCGTCCTCCCATACAATGTCATCGCTGCCTTGTGTTTCCGCCACAGTCGAACGTTGCTTTCATCAACTCCAAAAATTGCAGCGGCTTTGCGGTTTCCATTCTCCTCTGCGCACCGAATAACTTCATGTTTGAACTTTGCCGTATATGACAGTCGTTTAGATTTCAGGCGTCCCTCTTCCATAACTACGGCACACGACAAATTGGAACAAGCACCTCCCACGTTTCAACAACTAAGGCTCAGCTGGCTTCAGACGAGATTGCGCACGTCTGTTGAGAAAGGCCCCGCCTCTATCGGTATGACTCATCGGCCACAGGCGTAGCGTCGGATTTTAACGCATTGGTAACATCCAATATTATTCAATCAGTCGCCCCGTGGGCAAGGGGTGGTTGAAGGAAAGGTGCGGATTAGAATCGCGAACTAACTTTTTTTCGTTTAAGAAGTCGCCAAAAACTGGGTGCGTATTAGATTCGGATGCGTATTAGATTCGAGAATATACGGTACATCAAGTGTTCATAACTCATGACCATCTGTACCAGAAGTAATATTATTGTTAAATGTAACTAAGACTGTTAATTATGTTTTTTTTTTAGTTATGGTTTATTTAACAATGTTGTTAATATCTCAGTTTATGTATTGTTAAAGGACAGGATTAGTGAATAAAAAATAGAAAAGAAAGTGCAAGGCAACAGATGTGCCCTAATTTGAAGAAATTATTTACCTAGATGGTATGGGAAAATCCATATAAATTCTCAGTCTCTGAATTGAGACTTGTACCTAGAACCTCCTGAATATGAAGCATGAGACCTACCCATTTAACCTTGAGATTCAGTATTAAATATCTCAATAAATACTTCATTAGATGCTGTCAAAGAGAAGCAGGATATTTTTTGACTTACTCTCATTATTTCTCCACACTGAAAATACAATATTATGTTGTAAACTTTTCATTGTCTAAAGCAGGCCCGCTCAACCGATAGCTCACAGGCAACACGTTTCCCGCAACACAAGTGTTATGTTGCCCACAGAGACATTTGGGATGAGAAAATGTCTTTTAAACCCTTTTCCTGGCAAAGCCAAGATAGAATGCCGAAGCAATTTTGAAACTTACGACATATTATTTCATTCATTCATTCTGTAGTCTGTCTTACGACAGATCCGTAGCCTCTTCCAAAGCGAGTTCTCCACAGGGTGCGATCTAGTGCTTCCTCTTTCAATTTCCAGTATCTTTTCTTTTCCTTAAGGTCATCCAGTAGCTGCTTACGTCTTCTCCCTCGTCGTCCCTTCATTTCTATCCTTCCTTCTAACTTTCCTTCAATCACATGTTTCAGAAGGCAGTTTCTACGCAAGATGTGACCAATCCAGTTAGCCTTTCTTCTTTTTATTGTATGTAGGATATTCCTCTCCTCCTTCACTCTGTGTAATACTTCTTCATTTCTCACACGATCGGTCCAACTGATCTTCTCCATTCTTCTCCAGCACCACATTTCAAAACTTTCCAGATACTTCTGATCTACTTTCCGAAGTGTCCACGTTTCAGCACCATACAAAGCTATGCTCCAAATGTAGCACTTTACTAGTTTCTTCCTTAAATTTAATTCCAGTTTGCTGGTGTAAAGATTTTTCTTCTTGTTGAATGCTGTTTTTGCCATGGCAATTCTGGATTTAATTTCACGTGTACACCTTGTACACGTGACATATTATTTATGGAGACATATATTATACTACTAATTAATTTTGTAAAAAGGGCTAAAAGTAACAACAACCTAGCCTAGGTTATGAATTCCTTTTCATATACATTTTTCTATTATTATTGGTTTATTTTTACTGCATATGATGTATAGAAAAATACACATGTAAATTTATACATATAATTGTGTGTATACTACTCATTCTTCATTCTATATACAGCAGTCCCCCCGTATCCGCGGGTGATACGTTCCAAGAAATACCGCGGATGCCTGAAACCGCGGATAGTAGCGAACCCTATATATATATATGTCGTTTTTCATTTACATACATACCTATAATAAAGTTTAATTGATAAATTACGCAAAATAAGACATTACCACCATTAGGCTAGTGATCCTGGCACCATGAATGCAGATAGTGAGAATGCTAGAGGCTAACTGGATGCGAGTAAAGAGGGTCAGCGTGGGTACAGAGGACAAAGAGAGATGAGCCATGTACTAAGCGTGACGGGGCGGGAAGGTTTCACCATGTTACTCAGAATGGAGTGCAATTTGAAACTTATGAATCATTTATTTCTGGAATTTTCCATTTAATATTTTCGGGCCACAGTAAACCGCGGATAACTGAAACCGCGGATACGGGGGTTCTACTGTATTCAATTTCATGTTACCTCCATGAAGACCAAAATTTGCTGAAGCTGCCCACACCACATAAAACGTTGAGCAGGCCTGGTCTAAAGCATATTTGACTCTATTCCTGTCTCCAGGTAACTGTTGTTACACTGACAATTTACTTTTACATATTTGTAATATCAGTGGCAACAGACTGAAGCTAGGATCGTTCAACACTACGTCAGTATGCTAAACATTAGACAACTGGAGCAGTCAAAATATTAGTCGGATTTGTGTTGTACTAAGCAACAATGAGACAGATATTTCTCTCAGTACTTTGGTTTTTTCCTGTCAGTCTCATTCCATCACTCTTCCATACACATAATGCATTCATCTACCACTGCTCTCATTTCACACCTTAGGAGTGGCAAGCTGTCCCAAATTACACAAGAATGTTTCTACAAGCATAGAAACAAATAGTTGTGATGATGAAACATGCAATGTACTGCAATCGGATGTTACAAAGCACTTACATAAAATTCTACTCACCGATGTAAACTGCAAATTGCAGCCATCATCTGGCTGAATCTGTGACTGCAGCTGGTAAACAGTGGACACAAGTTCAGGAGTGGCACTGTGTACTACATCACTGTATCGATATGCACCTCTGCAATAAGAAAGGCTTGTGTCAAACACCAGCTTGAGTAGTCACAATTACATTACTTGACACACCTATAAGTTACCAACATAAATCACGAGTTAAGATTCTAAACAAACAAACAAACAAAAGAAGAGGAAGGGGGGGGGGGGGGGGGGGGGGGGGGGGGGGGATACAGAGAGAGAGAGGAGAGAGAGAGAGAGACAGAGACAGACAGAGACAGGCCAACTTACTGGGGGCATGTGGTCCATATGTTAATAATAAAAACATCAGTGATATAACAAATATTACAACCAATCAATAAAAATGACATGTTTAAATCACCACAAATATAAACTTCACCATATAAAACAACATAAACAATGCAGAAGAAAGAATGTTAACCTTAACCCTAAAATATTATGCCAAATTAAATTTTGAATAATTTTGGCTTTAATGTTAATCCAGTAAAAAATGATTATCATCTTCAGAGAAATATTTGGAAGAAATCTCCATAAATCTAAAGCTGGAAACCTGTGTTCAAGTTTCATAACCTCAACTCAAAATTATGAACTGTTCAATGATGGAATAAGAGAAGTGTCCTTTGGCTTCCTTATGTATCTCTTGGGTCCTTATGATGAGCACAACGCTTTCTCTGATGCTGATAAATGAGGGGTGTGTAAAGAGCAATGAAACTACTCACACCTTTCTTTATTTGAAGCATCATCAGGCTTTCACATAGTTTCCCCTGAAATACTGCACTTCACAACCTATACGATATTTCCAACACTTAAACATGAGCTAGCAGGCCACTTTCTGCCCTTGTAGCTCATGTTTAAGTGTTGGAAATATCTAGAAATCACAGCAGGTAAGGTGGACTGTAGGGTGGGTGTTTTACAAATGTTCCACTGAAGTTTGCTAACACTGATATCACCACTTGTGCAGTATGTGGCCTTGCATTGTCTTGAAGTGAAAAACACTGTTTTGTCTAGGACACAGAACTTTTTCTGAACTGTGTTCCACAGAGCAGTTTTTGGTGTTTCTGCATAGTACTCACCATTCACAGTTCGCTTATGAAGTACCCAGTGCTGAAGAATCATGCATTTCGAATCAAAAACAACACCTGCATCACTTATCCCAACAAAGGTGCTGTGCACAATTTCTTTGGTGGAGGTGAGCTTTTGTGTTTCTGAACACTTGTTTGCTGTTTTGATTCTGGGTCATTATGTCTGATCCAAGAGTCATAGAAGTGATTACAGATAATAAGAAATTAAGGCTTCATCACAATTCCCCACACATTCAATGCTGAGATAACATGGACCCCAGGGACAATAAACACATTGCACAGCTGATGGTTAATTAATTTGTCTGACCAATGAATGAAATATTGAGCAGCGAAGCAACAGTTTTAGACAAGAGTTCGATTCTGATGGAATTAAATGAATTTCACAGGATTTCATCTTAAAAGGAAGATTCTGTTAAGTTCTGTCCAGATTTCATCATGACCAGTTCTGGACAAGATCTGTAAGTGAAGATAAATATTCTGTGCTCAAGAAACTAACCGTAATACTGTGCACTGTATTTGGATCAACATTATGTTACGAGTCTGCCTTTCCTAAAACGCACATCATAAAGGACAAGCACAGACTTTGAGTTTTTGAGTGACACATGAGCATTTACTGGACTTAATACAAATCAGTTGCATCAACTTAACTCCAAAGTTTAGCCTCGTACGAAATTCCACTACTGTCACCAAAAGCTGGATATAAGGGTCAGATTTTTCTGTTACTGTTTTTCTATTTAGTCATTTTATTTCTATCAATACAGCAAAGCCAAGTATTTCCTTCACTAATATGCTTCTCAGCTTTACCAAATATTCTATGCTACTTGTTCATAACTCTGACACTGTATTTATGAGAATGACATTAGCCCCTGGTTTTATACCAAGTTTTCCAAGTAGATAAAGACCCTGATCCCTAAGATGAAGTTTGACAGAAACAGCCTTTATATCTAAATTGGGTCTGTGGATGTTGAATCATGACAGTGCACTGGCTCACTCAGTGATCTCCTTGAGGGAATTCTCAACCAACTATAATACTGCACTGTTCCCTATGCAGCTTATTCATCTGAGTTAGCAATGTGCAACTTGTATTTGTTGATCAAACTGAGACATGTTCAGAAACTACAGAGATTTCAGCAAATGCCAGAGAATATCAAAACCATAACACAAAACCCAACCCAAAAAGAGAGCAGCAGAAAAGTTACAACAAGCATCAAGTGTCTTCAGTCAGGAAAACATTAACGTGATTATCGGATGACTTTTAGTTTTTATGAAGAAAAATCGGTCCCAATACTTTATGATCTGTCCGCACACAATCAGCTGTGAGATATACTCCAGTTAAGCCTTATAAACACAAGTTAATTTGCTTAATGTCTTGCAATCCAGCTGCAAACTCAGGACAGTTTGTGGGACTATCAGTAATGTGGGGATGTAAATTCACTGCAACGTGTTGGACATGCTATGCTGAAATTCTGTGAAATCATGCCAGATGGTGGGAACACGTTTAAAGTAATTCAATATACTTACGGCAGCTGATTGTCAGTGATAATTATGAGAGAGGTGAAATCTGGTAGACGCTTGCTACAGATCTGTCCTGGGGCACAGCTGTCCACTTCCGGAGCAATGCTGCGTACCATCTCATAGTACTGCTGCCTCTTAAAGCTCTCAGGAGCAATAAGTGCCTTCACCCCCACCTTGGTGAGACAATACTCAAGCTCTGGGGCTTGGTATGCTGGATTGATGTTCACCTGTCAAATTTCAAGCAAAACAGTAAGTCTGACAATAACATAATGTACAGTAAGAAATATTTCACTTCCTCTTATGATCTTCTTCTACTTAGGGTTTACTCCATGCAAATAAAGAGCAAGTTAATCATTTATAACTCCTGGCAGCTTTACTACACAAATGTACAAATTTGAAGAGGAACAGGAATCTTGTCATCTTCCATGAAGTTCTTCCTTCACAGAAATTTGGAAAAATACACAATTTACGTATTTGATGCAGCATGTGGATTTACATTCAGAAATGCACACACTACATGTGCCCGAAAACAAATCTTCGGATGTAAATACGATAAAAGTTTGTGGGCAATTCAGAATATTAAATGATAAGCACCTCTCAGAATTTACACAGTTTACGTAGTATTGTTTGGACATTAAAAGCTACATGGATACTGTGGGATGGGTATGAGAAAAATGGGATAGAACTGAAATAAGTAATGTATTTCTGTGGGGAAATCTCTTGTGAAACAGTCAGCCAGAAGATGAAGGAGATGCAAGAATATGATGAATATAATGCCACGTATTCACTAGGGCACAAGTTGCGGAACATGTCGCGGGACATGCTACGGTGCATGTTGCACGGAACATCTTGGAACTATGCCGCGGGTCATTTCGCTTGTACACACCAGTAAATTGTCGCAGAGATGTCGCCCGAGGAGGTTGTCTTGGTCAGCGCTGCGTACATATATATTCTAACGAGTAGTATATCGAAATGTAAGAGAAAGAGAAGGTGGTGGGTGCGGAACTACTTACTACAAAGAGAAAGAAGAGTTGATATTCTAAGCGATCTTCGAATGTCTGACGGATCATTTGTAAATTTTACTCGAATGACAACAACTGATTTTGAAACTTTGTTACAAATGATCGGGCCTTCCATAGCCAAGCAAGACACAATATTACGGAACGCTGTTGGCCCTGACATCAGACTTGCAATTACGTTGAGATACCTGTCGACTGGAGATTCTTTATGCTTCCTTGTCGTACACTTTTAAGAGTGTCAAAACAACTGATCGGTAGAATTGTACCAGAAGTTTGTAAGGAAGTGATAAATGCGTTGAAGATTTAAATGTAAAGGTGAGTACAGAATCAATTTTATATTCATCATCAAAAAATATAGTTACCTACACATTTATACTAACATATTTATTTATACATATATACTTATCACAAATGAAAGATTATATTTAGATTTATTTAATTAAAAAAAACAAAAACAAAATAAACCTATTGGCTCAAGTTTGGCGAGTCAATGTTTGACATAATTTCCGAAATTTGCGCATCCAACTGCTCCGGACTCATATTACAGTCAGTACTATCTGTCGGATCCAGGCTGTGAATACTTGATGATGCTGTACTATAGCCTCGGCGGTATTTCCCCATGCGCGCGTCAATTAATATACTAATTAATATAATGTTTTGCCATGAGTACAGAGTGTTCATCTTTCACCTGGCGTAGCTCTGAGCCCACATATTGTCCCCGTGCGCTCGCTCGCGGAGCGAGAGCAGGCAACATGTCCCGCGTCACGTAGAAATGCCGCGCTATGTTGCGTGCAACGTTAGGGGACAGTGCGCAACGTTGCGCGCGTCACGTAGAGTCTATGTTGCGCGTCATGTTGGGGGACATTTGTCCCCTAGTGAATCCATGGCATCCACGTAGAAATGCCGCGCTATGTTGCGTGCAAAGTTAGGGGACAGTGCGCAACGTTGCGCGCGTCACGTAGACTCTATGTTGCGCGTCATGTTGGGGGACATTTGTCCCCTAGTGAATCTATGGCATGAGTGTTGGTCATTCGGCGCAATGTCGCAGTTCGAACAGCGTGCAAACATCAAGTTCATGTGCAAATTGAGAAAATCTGCGTCAGAGACGCTATCGGCCCTGCAGTAAGTTTACGGTGATACTGCACTAAACAAATCCGCAGTTTACTACTGGTTTTCCCGGTTTAAGAATGGACAGGAGACGTTGGAGGATGACCAGCGCAGCGGGAGGTCTTCGACATCCAGAACCGAAGAAATGATTGAAAAAGTGCGACAACTGTTTCGATCTGATCGCAGAATGACCATCGCGGAGTTGCAGCAAGAAGTTGGTATCTCTCACGGATCCATTCATGCGATTCTGTCCGACGATTTGAAGATGAGACGTGTCAGTGCGAAGTATGTTCCGAGGCAGCTGACCACGGATCAGATGGAATGTCGCATGATGGTCGCTGGAGATCTGTTTGAGAAAAGTATGAAGAACCCGACGTTTCTCAAAAAGATCGTCACTGGTGATGAGTCATTGGTGTTCGCCTACGACCCGGAGACGAAGATGCAGTCATCAGAGTGGCACACAGCGTCGTCTCCCCGACCAAAGAAATCACGCCTCGTCAGATCCAAGGACAAAGTGATGCTCATTGCATTCTTTGACATCGATGGTTTTTGGTGGGTGACCGGATAAATGCGCACACGACGAAAGCCCACACGACAATTGCTCACAGATAAAACCCCACTGTCATGAATGCTCACAGGAAAAATGCCCACACCGATAAATGCTCACACGGATATATGCTCACACGGATGAATGCTCACAAGGACAATTGCTCACAAGGATAAATGCTCACATTGATAAATGCTCACACGGACAAATGCTCACACGGGCGAATTGTCACACAGGAAAGTACGCACATAGAAGAATTCTCATTTTCACAATACTATCAAGTAATGCAGTCTTAAAAGAGCGTGCAAACGGCAGCTAACGCAGACACACTAACCTCTTCAGCAACGGGTGACATTGAATCTTTAACGAAGAAAGACATCATTGGTTTTTGTGGAGGCACTAAGGACGTTAGTAAAAATAATTCCCAAGATGGATTTAAAGACATAGTGAAATTTGTGGAAATTAATAGTCATATGAACGTCATTGTAATAAGTGTCCTACAGCGACACGATTTATGTGATTGGTCTTGTGTTAACCCTGAAGTGAAAACATTTAATATAAATTTGGTGAATCTTATGAAGTCTTTTAAGCATGTTACAGTGACAAAAGTACAGCTACAGAAGAAATTTTTTACTAGACAATGTCTCACACACAAAATTACGCACATGGAAAAATCCTCACATTCCCAATACTATGAAGTAACGAACTCTTAATAAAGCGTTATGTGAATGCTATGAAGTAAAGTTCAGTGTCGACACGGATACCCTAAACCAAACCACAGCCCAGAGAGGGTTCCATGACAAATGCCCACACGACGAAAGCCCACACGACAATTGCTCACAGATAAAACCCCACTGTCATGAATGCTCACAGGAAAAATACCCACACCGATAAATGCTCACACGGATATATGTTCACACGGATGAATGCTCACTACGGTAGTAGTAATCTGTGCCCACAGTTAAGCCCCTACAAAACACGCTACAGCACGTGGGTTCCTGTACACACGACCGGACGCGAGCGGAATCGCACTAATCTTGTAATTTTATAACTTCAACTGCTACGTCTCAGCATCAACAGCAGCTACTAATTGTGCAACATTTTTACAACGAATAATCAACGGGCGTAACATCAGCTCCACTACACCTCATCACAACGTACCATTGAGTGACAGTGTATTTTAATAGGGCAGTTGTTGGTAGACGAGTGATTTCTATAGTTTTATTAATTTTTTTTGTAGTGCCAACAATGGAGTTTTCAAGCAGCCAGAAGGGCAATCAAGTGTTGACTTACTTGGGTTTTGAATATCTGTGTTTTCGCGATATAAATGGAGTGCTGACTTGGCGATGCAGGCAGAGTCGCTCTGTAAAGTGTCATTCAATTATGAAGACAAAAGATGGCAACATAGTTCAACAACCAAATGAACATTGTCATGATTCTTGTCCTCAAAAAGCAGAAGCCAACGTTGCCAGAAGCAAAATGAGGCAAGACATGAGAGTAGTTAGTGCTACCCCTCGCAATGTGATGGGAATGTGTTGTCAGGGTTGAGTAACGATGTACTGGCCCATATGCCCAAACAATCATCCCTTGCGAGAAATCTTCTCAATCACAGAAAAGACGGTCATTTGCCTATTCCAACTACAATAAATTTTGACATTCCTGAGAAGTACAGTCAACTGGTACTTCATGATTCAGGTGTGGATGATCCAGACAGAATTCTGGTTTTAGGTGATAAAGAACTCTTGGTAGAATTGAACAAAGATACAATCTATGGAGATGGCACTTTTGATAAAGTTCCAAACATGTTTTACCAACTGTATACGTGGCATGCCAAGGTGGGTAACTCATATCCGCCATGTATTTACATTCTGTTACAGAAAAAGAACTTGGACACTTATAATAGAATGTTTGAAATCATGAAGCTGTTGGTTCCAAATCTGGTGCCTCAAAAGGTTTTAGTAGATTTTGAGAAGGCTTGCATGAATGCAGTGAGGATTGCCTTTCCACACGCTGAGGTCAAAGGGTGTTATTTCCATCTGTGTCAGAGTCTCATCAGGAAAATCAGCAATGTTGGCTTGAAGACAGAATTTGAAACAGATATAAATATAAAACTGAAGCTGAAGTCTCTTGCTGCATTAACCTTTGTCCCAGTCCATGATGTGAGGAGTGTCTTTGATCAGCTTGCCGCCACATTTCCAGACGAAGATAGCTATAATGAGGTACTCACGTACTTCTTTTCCACATACATTGAGGGTGCAGCAGGTAGACATCCCCAGTTTCCAATAACAATATGGAATCATCATGAAGCAGCTCTTGAACGGTCGCCTAAAACTACAAACTGCTGTGAGGGATTTCACAATGCACTCAATTCCCTATTCCACTGCAGTCATCCCAGCGTGTGGTTTCTATTTGATGGACAGCAGAGGGACCTGGCTTGCCACAGATTGACACTGGCTAATGCACAGGCAGGTCGTCTGGAGGTGAAAAAGAGAAGATATGATGCACTGCATGACTTGGTTGCCACTTCTGTGCAGGAATATGAGCAGGTGGAAGACAAACTGAAATATTTGAGGAGATTGGCCAACTTACAGTAAAATACTGTATGTTTCAACTTCACTTCATAGCAAGCACATAATTTTCAATATCAGTTTATTCACATTCCATGGATCTCTACATGTTACATAACCTTATTGATGTAGAAATAGTCAACTGAATACAAGAAAGTAATATCAATAATATAATAATAATAGTAAAAATAGTAATAATATATATTTGCTAACAATTAGCAATTGTCATGAATATATGTAAATATAGCATATATAGCACTTGCCAATCCGAACCCAACCAGCTGCAATACATCATATACAATAAAAGGTTTAACCCGTTGCACTACAGTATGCAATGCAATAACACATTAAAATGTTATATCATATTAAAATTTATCTTGTATAAGACCAAGATCATATAATGTACAATATAATCATTCAGAAACTGAACACAGTCTAGTTCAGCACACGCTAGTTACATCAAAGTATTCATCTATAGTGTAGAAGGAGTGATCATGTAAATAATTGCTTAGCTCTGACTTAAATTGTTTAGTGTCATTACTTAAATTTGTGATGCTCTGTGGGAGATTGTTGAACAATTTTATACCAAATGGGTAAACTCCTTTTTGATATAGTGATAAATTTGAGGAAGGCTGGTGGAAGTCATATTTTTGTCTAGTATTTATACAACGGATATCAGAATTTAATTTGAATTTATCCCTGTTGTTAACTGCAAATAGAAGTGATAGTATATATTGTGATGAAAGAGGTAGAATTTTTAAATTCTTAAATAAATCTCTACATGAGCCTCTGCTTCTGCATCCTGCAATAATTGTGATTATTTTCTTTGTATTATGAAAATTTTTTTTACTGTGAGAAGAGTTTCCCCAAAATATTATCCCATAGTTCATAATGGAGTGAAAATATGCATAGTACACCATCTTCAATGTTTCTTGTGACATAAAGGGCTTCATCGATCTCATTGCATAACAAGCTGCACTTAATTTGTGCAGTTTGCTCAGTATGTTTTTTCCAAGACAGTGCACTGCCCACATATATTCCAAGGAATTTTGTATCATATACCTTAGTAATTAATGTATTCTCATAACTAATGGTCAGATCAATTTGAGGACTATATTTAGTTGTAAATTCTATAAAATGGGTTTTATAAAATAGTTTAATAAAAGTCTATTGGCTGTGAACCACTTATTTAAAATTCCAAATGTACTTTTTACATCATTTTTTAAATTTCGGGAATTAGAATTGGTAAATATTATACTAGTGTCATCTGCAAATAAAATTGGTTTAGCTTTTCTGTTGATAGTTTTTGATAAATCATTTTTATAGAGAAGGAGAAGTAAAGGACCTACAATTGAACCTTGTGGAACACCATGCTTTATAATTCCCCAGTTTGAAAATGAGTTATGATTACAATTTTTACTTTGAATCTCCACTTTCTGATATCTATCCCTAAGGTACGATTTGAACCAATCATTCGCTTTACCAGTTATTCCATATCAATTTAATTTAGATAGTAAGATAGCATGGTTAACACTATCAAAAGCTTTCGCTAAATCGCAAAAAATTCCACCCACATTTAATTTTGTCATTAAAAGAACTTAAAATTACATTAGTTAGTTCATAGGTTGCTTTTTCGATTGATAGGTTTTTCCTAAATCCCAATTGATCTTCAACTAATATGCGGTTAACAGTTAAGTGTCTGAGTATTCTGTTATACATAACTTTTTCTAGTACTTTTGAAAATGAAGTCAGTAAATATCGGTCTGTAGTTACAAATGCAGTTTCACCTTTTTTGAATAACGGTTTTACTACAGAGTATTTCATGCATTGAGGAAAATACCCTGATGACCGACACACATTACATATATGATTGAGAGGTGAACTAATATAAATAGAGCTTATTTTAAGTTAGTGGAAATTTCGTCGTACCCATTCGTATTGTTCGGCCTAAGGGATCTAATAATGTCTTCAATTTCCTGCGTTGTTGTTGGTTTGAGAATTAAATTTGGAAATGAATTGTTAAAAGCATCCGACAAACAAGACAGTGGCATCTTCCTATTATTAACCCTATTAGGACTGTTATTAATACCACTACTATCACCATTATTAATAGTATCAACATCATAACTATCCTCACTATTATTATCCTTATTAATGCTGTTGTTATTAATATATTTAGTTTCCACCAGTGTGAGGAAATATTCATTAAATGCGTTTGCAATAACTTGAGGATTGGTAGTGCACGCACCCTCAATAATTAATGATATTACACCTACATTAATAGTTTTCCTCCCCGATTCCAGTTTCACTATTTCCCACGTGGTTTTATGTTTCATTGATGCTAGAATCTGATTGTTATAATTTATCCATTTGGCCTCCTTAATGACATTTGATAGAATTTTACAATACCTTTTGTAGTGACTTTTTAATCTCAAATCATTACTGTTTCTACAGGCCATATATAGTTCTCGTTTTCTATTCCTGCTGTTATCCAGGCTTTATTTCTGATTCCTTTTTTGACTCTTATTAGAGGAAAACTTGAGTAGAAAGTCCCCAAGAATGTATTTTGGAAACACTTAAATTTGGAATCAATGTCCTTGTCATCAAATACTTTGTCCCAGGTTTCATAGCTTAATTGTGTTACAAAATCTGCATTTGTAAATATTTGATATTATTGATTGCTAGACTGCAGATTAATTTTATTTATCTCTATGGTCTGAGCATCATGATCAGGTAAGCCTTTTATAACAGGTTCTACAATATAATTTTCTAACTTCGAGTTATCAATGAATATATTATTTATCGCTGATTTGGAACTACTTTGAACTCTTTTTGGAAAAGTAATGGTAATGGATAGATTGTAAGATAACAACAATGAATCCAGGCTTTGTTTTCTATTACTGTCGACAAGATATTTACACTTATGTCACCACAGATAATAAATTCTGTTTTTGGGCTATGCAACATACTGAAGATGGATTCTAGTCTATTTAAAAACTGATCAAAATTTCCAGATGGGGTTCTACATAAAGTTAGTATACATATATTGGAAAATATGGATTGTAACTTTAATTCACAGGTTTCCATATCTTGATCTTTACAGTAATCATCCAAATTGATGTTAGCAAATTTTAAAGTTTTGTGCACGAAAATACTCCTCCTTTATCTAGATCTTCCTACAATATTTAGCACCTCATTTAAAGTTTTCTGTGTGAACATGATCTAATTCCAATTGTCATATGGTGTTCTGTAAGGCACAGTATGTGGTAATGATGGATGCAAGGAGCATAATAGTTCATTGATTTTGTTTCTCAGTCCTCTAATGTTCTGGTGGAATACCTTTAGCACTTTATTGTTTACAGATTTTAAACAACTACTAGTTTCCTGTTTGTTTTCTGTTACAGGATTTGTGGTATTGTTTGTAAAACTGCATACCTTGTCATCACTATCTGTTGGTACTAAAACACACTTTTGACAGATCCATTGGCCATAAAAACAATCCTGATTTCTTGTCACTGGTTGTTTCCTAAGTCTTCCCGATGAATGTGTTCCTCTTTCCTTCTGTTCCATCACACACTCTTTTTTCTTCCACTTCCTTCTCCCACTACATTCTGTCTCACATGCGTCATCATCCCCTTGTGATTCCTCTTTAGGTTCTTCTTGTGTGATAATATTGACCTCACTTGAAACATCACTTGCACTATCATCCTGTTCAGTTTTCATATACATACTGATTGGTTCTTCTGTTTGTTTTTGAAGGACTGCAGTAGCAGCATTAGCTATTCTTAATGCTATTCTTTCTTTGCCTAACTTATTCATATGCAGACATTGTCTAGAAAAAAATTTCCTCTCTAGCTCTACCTTTATCACTGTAACATGCTTAAAAGGCTTCATAAGATTCACCAATTTTCTATTAAATGTTTTCACTTCAGGGTTAACACAAGACCAATCACATAAATCGTGTCGCTGTGTGACACTCGTTACAATGATGTTCGTATGACTATTAATTCCACAGATTTCACTATGTCTTTTAATCCTACTTGGGAATTATTTTTTTACTAACGTCCTTAGTGCCTCCCCAAAAACCAATGATGTCTTTCTTCGTTAAAGATTCAATGTCACCCGTTGCTGAAGAGGTTAGTGTATCTGCGTTAGCTGCCGTTTTCGCGCTCTTTTAAGACTGCATTACTTCATAGTATTGTGAAAATGAGAATTCTTCTATGTGCGTACTTTCCTGTGTGACAATTCGCCCGTGTGAGCATTTGTCCGTGTGAGCATTTATCAATGTGAGCATTTATCCTTGTGAGCAATTGTCCTTGTGAGCATTCATCCGTGTGAGCATATATCCGTGTGAGCATTTATCGGTGTGGGTATTTTTCCTGTGAGCATTCATGACAATGGGGTTTTATCTGTGCGCAATTGTCGTGTGGGCTTTTGTCATGGAACCGGTTTGGTGCACCATGAGTTCGTACCGCCTAGACAGAGTGTTACTGGTCATTTCTACGTGCAAGTTTTGCAGAGGTTGCGCGATTCAGTTCGGAGGAAGCGGCGCGACAAGTGGCATGGACAGTGGTTTCGGCATCACGATAACGCACCGAGCCACACATCGCTTGTTGTGCAGCAATTCCTCGCCGAGAAAAACATTCCTGTCATCACCCAACCACCGTACTCTCCGGATCTCGCTCCGAGTGACTTTTGGCTGTTCTCTACTCTGAAAATGGGCCTCAAGGGGACACGTTTCGCAACCATGGAGGACATCAAATCGAATGCGACGGCCGAACTCCGGAAGATTCCGCCGGTGCTTCCAACAATGGCAGGATCGATGGAGCAAGTGTGTGTGTGCGCAAGGGTCCTACTTTGAAGGTGATTAGGTAAGCGTTGCCGTATGTCCTACCATTACAGTGCAATACCACCATTCCGGGAACTTTTTGACTGCCCCTCGTATTTTAAAACAGGCAGACATAACTTATAAGACTCACATAGTCATATAAACCACATGTAATTAGTATGACATATATTCATCCACTGAATAAAATGCCTGTTGTAACAGAAAGGATCTCAACTCTCTTTTAAAAGCCTTGTCTTTGTCCAAATTTTAATGTAATCTGGCACCTTGTTATACAGTCTAATTCCCCTATTTATTACACTTTTCCTGAAAAGATCTGTACTGCAGAAATGAACATGTAGATCCAATTTTCTTTGCATATCATATTTGTGAATTTCTGCATTTTGTTCCAGAAATTGTGTTTTTTAATGTAATATACTATATCAAGTACGTATAAACAAGCAACTGTGAATATACTGTAATCCTTAAATATCTCTCTACAGGACGTATGTTTACTAACACCAATCATTATTCACAGAATCCTTTTTTTGCAATTTGAATATTTTAATACTTTCATTATCCCCACCCCAAAAAATTATACCATGTCTCAGTAGTGACAAAATTTGCATGATAAATAATTCTTATTATATGTGGGCTCATTACTTTCTTTAGAGATTTAATAATAAATATACCTTACTCAATTTTTGGGCTTAAATGCCTTACATGGACATTCTATTTCAGATTTTCTGTGATATATATGCCTAGGAATTTTAATTCTGATTTATAGCCAATATCTGTATTATTAAAAGTAACTTATGGTTTGAAGGAATTTCTGTTTTGTTTAGTATGGAATGACACTGCTATTGTTTTTTTCAGTGTTAATGAGAAGGTTGTTTTTGTAAAACCAGGATTCTAACTTGATCATAACATTTTTAATTATATGTTGAAGAGCACTTTCATCCTTTTCAGCAACCGGCAAGTTAATATCGTCTGCATATAAAACTAATTTTGCCCCCTGAATATTTACTGGGAGATCATTTATATATAGTAGAAACAATAGCGGTCCAAAAATTGAGCCTTGCAGTACTCCATGTTCTATTTCCCTGCACAAAGAAATATATTTATTCTGAGTAGAGATTCTGCTATCACTTTGGATAATTTCAATGTATTGTTTCTGCTGCGCTAAGTATGATTTAAACTACAAGTTTGATTTGCCTCGTATACCATATGAATTTAGTTTATCAATTAGTACATCATGATTTATGATATTGTATGCTTTTGTTAAGTCAAAAAATATTCCAATTACATGTATACCTTTATCAATAGCCTCCTATATACTCGTACATTCAAGGAAGATTGGGTAGCTGTTTCAGTGGATTTCTTCACCCTGAAACCATTCTGGGCTTCCATTAATACGTTGTTGTTTGTTTTAAAGATATTAACCTATTATACATTACTTTTTCCACAGTTTTTTAAAAAACCGATAGAAGTGATATTGGTCTATAATTCTGTACATCGTGAATATCCCCTTTTTTATAAAAAGGTTTTACTTTAGCTATTTTCAACCTGTCTGAAAAAAATACCAGATTCAAAAGAAGCATTGTAAATATGACACAAAGGTTTTTTAATGTATTTTACGCATTGTATGACTAAAAGTTCTGGAGTTCTGAGAATGACAAACAGACGTAACTGGTTGAGGATATGTCCAATGACATGACTTGGTACTGGCAGTCTTGAAAATTTGGGTTCTATTACCATTGTTAGTTATGCAGATTTATGATCCATTGTCCTAATTTTAAATTTTGTCATCAGGAAAACCAATTTAAGCTTTAAAACCCACATATTGCATTTAATGTTTTATTGCACATCCAGTGCTTCACTCACCAGAATAAGCCCAGCTCGGGCTGCAGCTATGAAGGTTAAATACCATTGGCTGGAATTGGGACCCCAGAGCCCCAGTCTGTCCCCAGGCTTCAGACCCAGACCCAGGAATCCAGCAGCCAGCTTGTCTGCCTGTAAGAAAAGAGGATGACATTGGTCAGATTTCCATGGCTTCCAATATGATGATGGTGGTGGCATACATATACTGCAAGTGTAATGGATAAGGTAAGCATACAGTTTAACTCATAAAACTGTCAAGCACCTTCCATATGAAAGTGACGCATGACAACTTCAGTGTTAGATCATTTGCTGTGTGTTTGCAGAAAAAGAAATAAGCTCAGATTAAATTGTCTTTACACTATATGAAGGAGGCTATGTTCATTGTTAAAACATTTAGTGTTGTTTACTGGACCAACATAAAATAAACGAAGATCAAATGGTAATAAACAGAACAGTGCTATTTCAGTCAGAACTGGGAACAGATGCAATGTGTTGCTGCTATACCGACCTCCTCTTTCACCTTCCTGAAGCTGAGGCAATGTCCCTGATGCACTGAAACAAGAGCATCTCTGTCCCCCCATTGTTCAACAGCCTTGTCCAACAACTGTCCTGTCGTTTCAGAGGCAAGAGGCTCACTACCAAGCTTGTGCAAATAGCTTGGTTTCCTGAATGCTGCTATGCAATATCTGAAAGAAATGTTTTATTTAATGAAAAATTTTCAGCTTCACTGGTCATATAATACTGAAAGAGAAATGATACAATAATTGTAAATGATAAGTTATGAATGTTGTGTAGGAACTGCCAGTATTTAACAACATCCTTTTGAGAGCACTTAATATGTGCTGAATGTAAAATAACATGACAACTGTACATTAGGAACAACTTCAAATATCAAGTCAATACTTAACCCTTTAAAGACTAAGACCAACCTTAGTCATAAAACCAAATCAGTTTATGCTGCATAGGAAAACAATGCTGTTTGTTACGACATCTATACAAAACACATAAATACACTCTGTGGGCAGAACGTAGAATTTCTGAGTGTTAAAGCATGTGGTACATAAAGTAACAACTGGGCTTTAAGGGGTTAATGATGCAATGGCTGTGACACTAAGTTAAAAAGAATATCATAGGAAGAAAGTATAATTTCATGACACTTTTTCTACTGTAGTGATAATATGGCAAACAAAATTGTAGAACATTTCATTTTTCTCATGCTGAGGGGTGGTCTGACTGGGATTCGAACCTAAATCAATGTTCGGCTACACTATTGTGCATGAATATCTTCTCCAAAATATCACCAAAACTGTCAGAACTCCAATGTTGTTCAGCTTCAACTCAGAACCTAACAAGCGGCTTGTACTACACATGGGGAATACAGGGGGGTTACCCTGGTCTTATTACCTTTGTGGAGAACTGCTGTTCTCCCAGAAGATTCAATGATGGAATTATTTACACACACACATTTATACTGTGTAATCCAATGAAGTTAAACAGCAGTAAATTTGTTCTGACACATTCCTCCACTAAGTAACTATCTGGAAACAATTAAGTACATTCATCATCCACATAAATAATAAAGATGATGCTGTTTCACTGACTGAGCAACCGACCAAGAAACCAACCAACTCTATGCAACAGAGTCCTTCTTGAGGAGCTAATAGGTCCTCAGCTAGTCAATAAATTCCTTACATTTCATGGAACCGAAAGATTCATTACCGTGTTCACAACAGCCTGCCACCTGTCCCCATACTCAACCAAATTCATCTACTTAACACCCTTACATCCTATTTACTTAAGATCCCTTTCAACATTATCCTCCCATACACCCATCCCACCTCCTCCCCTATACCTAGGAATTAAGAGGGTACTGCAACTGCTTATTACTGCCTCAAAACTTGTAACAACTTCTTGCATTCTGGTCACGAAATACTAAGCTGTGCAGCATTTACGTAACTACTTAATTTTACATACATCGCCTTCAGTTGTTTTATATACATAAACAACCTGAAGGCGGCCTGTTGGAACATAACTTAACATAGTTATGGACTGAAGTACAGACGAGCATAGCAAGCATACAAGTTGTTGGACCTATACATGGCAATAAAAAATACTACACTACAGTTTTGTTGTTCCTGTTCTTGAGTATTAGCATCATATGGAAGGGTGCTGTGGTGCCGAGCGGATGGTCCTCCGAAATGTCGTCAATACAGAGTATTTTCACATGATGCCAACTTCCAACAATAAAATCAGCAAACTAAGGTCTTTGATTTAATCTCTAAGCAAAATCAGAACTGTAAATTATGCAAGGCGTTACATAATTTCCTCTACTCATTCATAACTTCACACCTCTTTAGGTCAGAAATATTTAATAATGCGTAATAAAGTTTCTTTTGATTTGTTTTTATTATTACTGATAGAGTTCATAAACTTTGGGTCACTTGGCAACGATATTGCTAATAGAAGCGTCGTTGAACACTGATTCATCTGCGACACGATAACCTGCGACCTGTCGTCAATATGTGTAAGCAGAGAGTACACGTACGATAACCTACAGAATGCATGCCTGTCAAAGATGAGGTTCGCATTCAGTGACCCAGAATTCAGTCAAATCGATACAGAAAGAACGCGAAGTTTCGTAGACTGTCATTACACAGATTTCTCAACAAACTGCGCACTTTTGTAAAGCTTTTCATCGGGGAGAAGGGAGGAATCGTTCACGACGTACAAGAGCATTACGTCATCTAACAACTCCCAGCACTATTCACTCACACCTTTTCGCGTTACGGCATTCAGCGCAGCGTTCGCCGCTATTCCAGTCTGTCGTGGGTCGGGGGCCAGGCGTTGAATGTATTGCAATTAATACAAGGTTTTTATTCACCATATTTAAAGAAGGTGCTGGAGATGTTTTCATTTGGCTCGCAGGCAGGCGAAATACCTAACGAACAAGTTCTTCCCCTCACGTCGAAGTTTCATGGGTTAAGCGAGCCGATGGGAAGTGACTAGCGACAGTTGTCACGTAAAATAATGTCCCTATGCTTTAAAAGACACTCACTGTATCAGCATTTGCCTGCAAAATCATGAATGGCCGAGTCGAACCGAGTACTGGGACGCCAGTAAAACATGTTACGTACCATTAGAAAAATAACGTACTTAATCCATATATGGAAAGCCAGAGCTCGCCATCTTCTAACCAAGCCTATGACCTGACATTATTTCTATATTCGTTATTTTTTTTATTAAAAACGACCTTTGGATTGCTCGGATTATATAGTGCCGAGTGGTAGATTAATTAGTGAACAATGATCTGGAAGAGATTTCAAAGGTTGCGGTCAGGGACTGATTTAAGACAAATCGTGGCATTTTCTGGAGGGACTGAGTAAAACCACAAAAGCCTCTCCTAGAATGACCAATCTCGGGACTGAGGTTTAAACCCGGGACCTCTCGAATACGAAGCAGGCGTCCTCATCATTTGCTGGGACTCTCAAGGTCCATTTTCCAACCCCTGGTGAAACCTTCAATGCCACATCGTTCTGCGCAGTTCTGCGGACACTTACGGACCCAATTCTCAGCAAATAACCTACGGCTACTGAGAACAGGTCTACTGCTCTTGCACGACAACGCCAGATCTCAGGCAGCACATGCAACAAACACGAACTTCTCGACCACCGTTCTACAGCTCGGACCTCGTCCCGAGCGATTTTCATCTCTTCGGTCAACTCAAAGAACATCCTCGTGGCAAACGTTGTCCGCGACGCAGAGGTCGAACGTAAGATACAGCTATCGCTACAACAGCAGTAGATGACGCAGTTTTACGCAGCTGGTTTTCAGAAGCTGGGAAAACGATGGGTTGTGTGCATTAATCTTCCGGGGGATTATGCGGAAAAATAAATGATTTGTTCTGGTAATTTTTCCCTTACTTTAACTTTGGCTACAATTTGTGACTGACTCCTCCTTGTACATCATGTATCAATAAAACATATAGACATATCCCCTAAACTTCTTGCCTTTACAATTATGATTATTATCACATCATGCATGCTACATGTATACAGGGCAACACAAAAGAATGGTGCAGTTTCAAAAGTGAATAAAAATTTATTTCTCACCTTACACGGGCACAACATACACCGTCAGCGGCGGCACTGTCCAAGTTTCTCATTTGGTAATTACAATCCTTCAATTGTGCACCTGGGTCACACGACACACATCCACACGGTAATCAAACTCATCCCAGACCCGGTGTAGCATGTCCGCTGTAATGGCCTGCAGTGCATGCGTTATCCGATCACGAATTTCGTGGATGGACGTGGGCAATGGTGGTACATAAACGCTGTCTTTAACGAACCCCCAAAGAAAGAAATCGCACGGTGTAAGATCTGGCGAACGGGGTGGCCAAGGGAGAAGGTTCTGGACACCTCAAAACGGAGCACACAGAAAGCCTTCTCCTGCTGCAACGCCATCTTTGAAACTGGCCCCGCGGCCACGCAGTAAGCTGAGAAACTTGGACAGTTGCCGCCGCTGACGGTGTATGCTGTGCCCGTGTAATATGAGACATAAATTTTTATTCACTTTTGAAACTGCACCATTCTTTTGTGTATGACTGTATATAAGAGTTATTATTTTAAGATACCTCACCACAGAGCATAGAAGTGACAAGGAAATAAAATTAAAAATGTACAACAAAATAAATTACATTATTAACATAAATCAGCAAACAGATACCAGAAAGAAAAGCGCGACTAATAACACGTACCATGAAAACAAAAGCAAATTTGAAATGTGAAACAATAGCCTTCTGGGTTATTATACCGCCTTACGATGATAAGTCTGTGTCGACGTTTCGGAGGAGCACACTTCCTCCATCTTCAGGGTTAGATTCAGGTGCCGAGTCAATTCGAATTCAGTTTCATGACTATATCCCGTCTTCCCTTTCCATAGCTCTAACTGGTCACAATCCCTACAATCTGCCTGTATCATCGATACATTTCTCCGAGACATTATGGGTTCAAATCCCAGACATCCATCCAACAAAACGTTTCCCCCCTCCCCTCCTGAAAGGATATACTACCATTTTTAGCAGAAGGCATCAGCACGACCACGTCCCGGCCCTCAGCCATTAATGTAAACGAACTCCCCACTATACTGTACGAGTATTTACAAGGTTCCCTTGTCACATAGCCCAGCAATGCACTTCGTGCTTAAACCAAGGGACGTCGAAATGTGCTTCGCGCAAGTCTCAGTCCTTAGCTACCTTGTTCTTTGGTTGGTATCGCAATCATTTCAGCATTCAAGGAACCTAATTCAGTCACCCTGAAGATGGCGATAGCACGATGCTCCCAAACGTTGGAACAAAATCACCCAACACTGTGTAATAACCCAGGTGACCATTATTTGAGCTACATCCACCGCCAAAGCCTGATAACTTACAAGTTTGAAATATGGTAATGAAGCCTGGGTATCGAAACAAAGAATCTCTGGAAACAGCATAATTATTACAGGTTATTACAAAAGAAGATCACCTACGGAATACAGGCCCACAAAATAAAACACCCTTCTAATACTATACGTAACACCGGAGAATAATGAAGGAACTGACCACAACAACACACGGAACGATTACAATCAGAATACCAACAGGAATGCACAACACTGGGACGCAGAAATCCTAAACGCTGAAAGATCGAGAGACTAATTGCACCTGGAGTATTTACTAACAGGAAACTCATCTACATATATACCCTCGGTTATCCAATCTAACTGGGGAAAGTTTGGGTCGGAAAAGCCGGTAAGTCGGTTGTACGGGTCCGCTTCCTGGCCTATAGCCTAGCCAACAGATGCGAAATTAGGAAGCCAAATAATCGAAGCTAAGCAACGTCTTAGCACAAAAACAACATATATTACGATTTTGAAGCAAATAGGTCCTAAAACATATTTAAGGCTTAAATATGCTAGGAACCTACCACCACTTAAAGAAGTTTGCCCTGTGTAATGCACGCCTAATTAGACCTCGGCTAGCCTCTATATGATAATCACACTAATCCGGAATAAAGTGTCATCGCATTGTAAGTGTAGTTACGTAGGCCAGGTGTGCAAAAATTCTCCAAAAATTTTGGATCCAACTCAAAATCTTACGCGCCAGAAGCAAGTTCCATAATGAGGATCCACAAATATTTGGCGCCACCGTACAAAATTTATTCGCCCGGGTGACCTGGCGCCCGGGATTTGTGCACTCCTGCTGTAGGCCACATCATTGGACCCCACAAATTTAGAGTACAGCAAGGTACCTAAAGGCTAAACTCAAGTTTTTTTGCGCACAAATAGTTCGGAATCGCTCCTATATCGGCGGGTCGGCTAACGCGGAGATCGGCTAATGGAGAGACGAATGACCGAGGGTTTGCTGCAGTGATGAGAATGGTAGTGTCTCTTGATAATTCTGTATAAGTGACCTCACTTCAAAAGTTATCTCACATACATTCTCTAAGTACATTTTACTTTTCATATAAGAATGGTCCACCTTCTTCTTTAAATACTAGACTTTTGCGTCTATCCAGGCTATATAAGACGGTATTGTCACATGTGTTATAAAACTACATTTAACCCTCTAATGCAGTGTTTCTCAAAACTTTTTTTGCTTGTGGCCCCCCTCTTAGCTTCATTTATCTCTCTGCCCCCCCCCCCCCACCCTTCGTAGACGCAGTCACTCATTAAAAGTTACTTTATTTCCACATTATTGATTTATGTATTAGAATACATTTATATTACTTTTATTTACAATATTGTATTGTTTTTAAATATTTTATTTAGGTATAACACACTGTTTGCCGATCCCAGTGGCCGCGCGGTCTAAGGCGTGGGTCTACGGCCGCTCGCTTGCTGGGATTGTGGGTTCGAATCCCGCCAGGGGCATGGAGGTCTGTCTTTTGTGAGTGTTGCATGTTGTCAGGTAGAGGTCTCTGCGACGAGCTGGTCATCACTCGTCCAGAGGAGCCCTACCCAGTGTGGTGTGTCTAAGTGTGTATCGCGAACCCTCGAAAAATGAGGAGACCTAGGCCCCCTAGGGGCTGTCGAGACATAGGGAAAAAAATAAATAACACACTGTTTACTTATACAAGCAAAAATATTCTCTTAATAATTGGCATTATATTCAGTGTGTTCGTTGGCCCTGATAAACACTTCGAAGTTTTTGAATGCCGATTCATTGTGGGCATGAAGCCAAGATCACCTTTCTTCACAGCATCAAGGCGGTTACGTACATTTGACAGCAAATAAGTCAACCAAATGAAACCGGATTCAACCAGAGAACATGTGGGAAACGCAGTTAAATACAACTTTGTCTTCTGTGCTGAGAGGGATGTAGGGGAGAAGGGAACAATTGATTCAATTTTAAATTTGAAATATTTTATCCATGCAGTGAAGTTTCAGTGGCCCAGTCAAAAGTTACTGTGGTCCCGTAATTTTCCGTCCTTCCCCTGTGACCCTTTAGAAACTCGGTGTGGCTCCCTGGGGGGCATATGGTGCACTTTGAGAACCACTGCTCTAAAGCACAATAGTTATTTCACTAAAAGTAGGGCCTATCACTTGCGTCAACATTCAGAAATTCTGCATCCTCCCTACAGAGTACATTTACGGACTTCGTATGATTCTGAGAATAAACAGTGATTATTTATGTCAACTGCATTAATCAGTTGGTCTTTGTAACGAAGACGCATGTTTTCCATGGGAAAGAACTAGATTCATAAAAACGATTAATATCGGGCTCCAAAGGGGTAACAGGACGAAGGCTCGACAATTCGGAGGAGTCAAAAAGATCCCCTAAAACCTCGGAAGCTTGTGTCTTATACCCAACTCCATAAAGCAGGTCACACACTTAATATGCAATTCGTTATGTATTAATATATGTTTTACTATACCAAACACTGTCTTACGCAGTTTGGTTTGAAAATGTTTCAGATCCCTCTCTTCTCTCAGTGATAATGCATCCATGCAGACATTACACGTGGGGCAGGTAACACGTTCGCCTGGGTCGAGAACTCGGGAATCAGTGAACATAGGGTCGTTGCGGGGAAACGAAACACGCGCCGAAGTGTCGTACTTATTAGTCAGATAGCGCAGTTAAAGGGTCGACCTCATCGAACTTTGTCATTGACTGTCCTCGTACTTTCGAGACTGCAGATAACATTTCGAGCCCCTTTTACATATGATTAATAGCCGGTTATCGGGCCAGTGGCTTTCCGGTTCTTGCATCACATTCCCAGCAGAATTATCGGGACACAGGCGGTTTTGTTGATGGTGTCCCACGAGATGTACCCGGCTGGAATCCTATCTGAGCAGAATCCTTACTTACAGAAACAGCCATTTCGAAACTTCCTCCGTTTTATTAGGTGCGTTCACAAAATTACGAAAAGCGACTATTAGCTTCATGTCTGTACGTCTGTCCGCATGGAAAAACTCGGCTCCCACTGGACGGATTTTCATGGAATTTGATATTTGAGGATTTTATATTAAATATTAATATTCATTTTTTATATCTGTGCATTGGTTCCAAAAACTTCTGTAATATTTCAATGCATATATTCTTTGTAATGCACCTCCCTGAAGATGGCGACATGAGTGGCCGAAAATGTAGGAGGTATACGGTGTGTATAATACACTTTCATACACTAATATGCATTTGTTGGTTTTAGTATCATACCTAATTGCTCAATGTAGGTTATGGATAATTTAAAATTAAGTATAAAAGATCTTGTCCATAGTGGGGCATCCTGTATTAGCCTAGGCAAGGATGCTATACGCCCACAAAAAGCTATGACAAACTGCCCGTCAGTCTATGCTTAAAAACACATGGACCCACCAGTGTCTCTCCCGTTATGCCCCATCTACATACAAAGGCCCACTCAAATAAACACCGGAAATCGCCGCATTACAATTAGTGAAACTGCAATGGAGATGAAGATTAGTGCTGGTTCTGCGCAGACCATCGTTGCAGAGGAGCTCCACTATAGAAAAGTCTGTGCGCGGTGGATTCCTAGGCGTTTAACACCAGAAATCAAGGATCGACGTGAGTTCTACGATACTCGCACGGTACGAGCAGGAAGGAGAGACTTTTTTGAAACGCATAATTACCGAAGATGAATCCTACGTGCACCCAGGGATTTTCACCTCTTTGGCCCCTTAAGACGCTCTACGTGGACGTCACCTCAGATGGGATGAGGAGGTAAAGAGGGCGGTGCATGACTGGCTGACACAGCAACCAAACGACTTCTTCTCCCGAGGAATTTATGCCTTTGTGGTAGAAGAGGTGTGTAGAACGTGGCGGGGATTACATTGAACATTAATGACACTGCACTGTATCTTTGCAATAAATCACTTTATATAAGTTTTCCGGTTTCAGTTTGAATGACTCTTGTAGTTACCGAAAATCGTTTTTGGTGTAGCAACAGCATGAGCGAGGACATAAGGAGGGCCTAGATCTGTACGAAGGCAGGCTAAAATGCAGTGGTTATAGGTTCCAAACCAAAGGAAGTAATGTAGATAATATGAACAATGTAAGACGTGAAGCCAGCAGACATTTCGGAACAAAAAGAGGGAAAGACACAATTAATGAACTTGAAACAAACAGTAAGAACAAGAATATCAGACACTTCTATAAGTACACCAATGACTTTAAGAATGGTTACCAGCCTAGAACTAATAAAGTAAAGGATGAGAAGGATGATCTGGTTGCAGACCCCATGGTATTTTGGCTAGGAGGAGGAAAAACGGACCGACTGTATGTGAGGTAAAATCGACCCACGTACGTTTATTGGGGGAGTTCACGATACCAGAAACAGTAAATCCCGCCTCGTCTGGAAACAGCGTGGGGGTCACAAAAAATAAAGGGTTACCGGTATACTGTTCTAGGGGCAAAAATTCCATTCTTACAGGGTAATGTTGTGGGCCTAGGTCTTGCAGTCGTTGCATGTGGTAAGCACACATGCGGCGCCCCGCGAAACCCGCCACAGTCGGGTAGGTAGCGTGTTTTTCGGCTGCGATCTTCCGAGTGCTGCTCGTAGGGTCCTCACCATGTCATCCAGGATTCTTTTCTCTCGCCCTGGTGTCCGGAATGTCCTGTGTCTTCCTCGTTCTGCTGCCACAAAAGCAAATGCCCTTCTTTCCCTATGACGCCGATGGATGTCATTTTTTGTGCGGAATTCGGCAAGCGGCTAAAGCGTCCTGGTCATTACGATGCGACGTGCTACAAACTAATCGCCCAATGTAGGGCAAACAATGATGGCATATAAACGACCTTTGCACATGCGTATTCCAAAACAATGTTTAGCAAGCAACAACTGCACTCTAACAGCAACAGCCTTGCAATGTGGGTACAGCCACTGCACTTGCTCGCAGTTCTTATAATAAGCCATGGTTCGAAAACGTAGCGCGTCTAAGGACCCACGTCTATCAAGTTTCGTTGCTTACGCGCACAGAACACGCCCTTAAAGTGGTGCCACGTAGTTCAGAAACACCGTGTATAAAAGCATAAGGGTTGAATTTATGTCCTTATTCTGTCCCCATGAAGCAATGATTCTTGTAGTTACAGCTACGTACGTCAGGTGGCAGTGACTGCCTACAACAATCTGTTGTTATGAAGCAATCGAGATGTACCTATGCTTCGGTCGGTACTGCATCATCAACCTTTGCCGACAAAAATATATCTGCGGGTACTAGCAAAGTTTATTCAATCAAGCTGTGTGTAAATAACTTATCCAGTTCATGGCCTGCATATTCAGTAAAATTATGATGGCACAATAGGTCCTGTCTTTCAAAGGTCATGACGTATAGAGGTGGATTAATGAATGGGCTATTGATGGAGATCGTAGCTACAGATGACAACTGTCAAACTTTCCAGTTGAAATTTCAAAGTATTTTATACTAGCAACGGAAATCAAAGCGTCAGTCTCAGCATTTATGTAATGGAAGCACTTTTTATGCGCATAACGCACACAACAAACGATACCAGTAATTATCAATTGCATTTGCAAAGTTCTATTCTTGTGTCATTTCACATGTTACAACCCCTGATGTCCATTAATTTTGTATTGGTGGTATGCACTAAAAGAAGTCGGTCGAATTTACAGACTGTACTGGTCGAGCGTAAGTGCTACTCCACGTGAAGTTCAACCTGAAGTCTCATACATATTTTAAGACTCGCCGTACAGAAATTTGGTACTTACCATAAAATACAGACCTCAATGACGACGTAAACAACTTTCAAGAGTACGAATTTATATGAAATAATAAGAAGTATAATGGCATATAAGTGAAAATCAGCTACGACTGAATGAAGGGCATAAGTGCTATGACACGGGGAAGTCGGCCGGGAGCAACCTTTGAACCGCAAGGGACTCCCTTCTGTCTTCTGAACGTAAAACGTAACTGTGAAAATTATTTTCTGACGCGTCAAGCCCAATCTCAGTCATAAGTTAAAATATAAGACACAAACGCATAAAAATAACAAATAGTGTGTAGAAAAGTCGACCACTATGAAACGTGCGGACAGTAAGGTGTACCATAGTTTTTATGCGGTTTGGTGGCGCAGCGCAGTGGAAGACGCCGGAACTGTTAAGGATGCTGCTACCAAACTACGTCGTCCTGGGTGGACTAGTGGTTAGCGCGCTCGCCACTGGACCCAAGGTTCGCGGGTTCAATGGATTTTTAAGGGTGATAAAAATCCGTAGCACAACTTCCTTCGGAGGGGAAGTAAAGCCGGCGGTCCCATGTCGTAGATTTACGGCATGTAAAAGAACCTTACGAGCATGAATAGAGATGTTTCGTAAGCAAAATTCAGCGGCCATTTCTCACCCAAGTCTCCTGATTGACCGCTAGATGGCTCTGGCAGTCATATCAGGATGAGTAGAACTTGTGCAGTCAGTGGACTGGTCACTCACTACAGAATGCACACCTCCAGACCAAGAAACCTCTGAAAGGAGGCCCTATGCTCCGCAAGGAGCGACAGGAGGAAAACTAACTACCAAACTACGATTTTGCGCTCATACGACTTATGGTATTCAGTGCGGCAGGAAGTAAATATTTCCTGTGGGAAATATGGAACAGTGACTTGATAACACATAATACGCATGATTTCAAGGTACCGAATTAAATCACGCAATTTCATCATTTTACTACAATACAGAAATATCTTTAATACAGTAATGATGTAAAAATTGCAAGGTAAAATGGTCCTTGTACAGCCATAAAGGCATATACGGGGAGTAGACGCGTACTCGGCATTGGAACAATTTAAAACCCCATGTTATTATGGAATTAAAAACCAAATATTTTCTATATTACCCTCCCTACAAATTTCGTGCAAAAAATCCATTCAGAACAATTTCTACGTTGCTGTACACAATACACGTCAAATATCATATTTGTTAATAAAAGTGTTTTAATTACGACTTATATTTCAACTATTTGGGTAGCATGATAACAAATGATGCAAGGTGTACACGTGAAATTAAATCCAGATTTGCCATGGAAAAGCAACACTCAACAAGAAGAAGACTCTTTTCACCAGCAAACTGGACTTAAATATAAGGAAGAAACTAGTAAAGTGCTACATTTGGAGCATTGCTTTGTATGGTGCTGAAACGTGGACACTTCGGAAAGATCAGAAAAACCTGGAAAGTTTTGAAATGTGGAGCTGGAGAAGAATGGAGAAGATCAGTTGGACCGATCGTGTGAGAAATGAAGAGGTATTACACAGAGTCAAGGAGGAGAGGAATATCCTACATATAATAAAAAGAAGAAAGGCTAACTGTTTTGGTCACATCTTGCGTAGAAACTGCCTTCTAAAACACGTGATTGAAGGAAAGTTAGAGTGAACGACAGAAATGACGGAAAGACGAGGAAGAAGGTGTAAGGAGCTACTGGATAACCTTAAGGAAAAGATAAGATACTGGAAATTGAAATAGGAAGCACTAGATCGCACCCTATGGAGAACTCGCTTTGGAAGAGACTACGGACTGTCGTAAGACAGACTACAAAATGAATGAATGAATGAATTACGACTTGCAGTTATGAAGATATTGTAAAAAATAAGATATTCTAAACTAACCAACCCCCCCCCCCCCTCCAAGAAAAGAAGTATCTTAGGACGGCGGTTGTAATATCATCCTAAACCTATTGTAGAAATGACTAAAGCAGATTAGCATGTCCACCAGACACATTATGCTAGTCAAGGAAATTCATGAATCGGTTCGTAACAATAGGCCTACATTGTTACCTGTGCTAAGTGAACACAATATAATTGAGCAAAACTGAAAATAATCTACCTGGAAAATATGTGCTCTTCAAATTAAAATACACTTTTACATGTCCTTCAATTTCGATTCAATAAAAATACTACATATATGAAACTAGTACGTCCATGGATTAAAAAAAAACTTCAATGTTCACGCCTTTGTCCGTGAAAAGGACAAAATGGTGTGGTGTGTATGTCAGCAAATTGTTACAGGCGAAGTCTCCACGACTTTACCGGTGTGGCATAACACTTCAAGAATCTTGCAACAATCCGTTATTCCAATCAAACGTCGCCGCAGTAGAGGAAACTGGCACTATCTTAATATTCGGAGGGTCCTGGGTTGTACTCCCGACCTGTAGACTCTGTGTCCCGAATAAGGCTTTTCGTCACTATCCCCTATACCAGGCCTGATCAACCTTTTTGTGGTGCGGGCAACTTCAGCAACATTTGGTCTGCATGCAGGCAAAATGGAATTCTATATACAGAACGAAGAATGAGTAAGTACACGTACATTATGTACACAAGTTTACTTGTGTGTTTTTCTTCACATCATGTGCAATAAAAAATATATCTAAACTAATAGGAAGAATCTATTTAAAATGCAATCCACAACATTGCCTAGGGTGTCGCTGTTTTAGCACATTTTTACAAACCGAACTGGTAATGTAATGTACGTCTCCATGAATATACAACTCATAAGTTTTCAGAATTGCTTCGGCGTTCTACCTCGGCTTTGCGAGGGAAGGGTTCACAGACATTTTCGCATTTCAGACATCTCCGTGGGCAGTATAACACTGTGTTACGGGCAATAAGCTGCCCGCGAGCTATGGGTTGAGTGGTCCTGCTCTATACCGTCCTTAGAACAGACCACAACCAATGCCACATCCTTTCAAAATCATCACTCACAAGTCATCCTACTATCCCAAGCAACTAACACACGCAGCTGAAAACCCAAAAGTCATGAATAGCAAACTGAAAATAAACCAAACCCATACTTTGCTAAGATTCAAGGAAAGAACTGTATTCCTCTATATCTCTCCTGTGTTGCACGGGGAAGAACACCGCAAAAGGTTCTGTTTTTCTGCTATTTTACGCTGTGTACCGGGGTAAACAGATCCCGACGTTTCGAAGAAACGAAGTGTCTTCACCTTTTAAGGTAATTGAGTTCTAGAAGAATTCGAAGGAATGTGATTTCTTCCTCGTCAAGGGCAGTGGAGTTGTAGAAAAATTAACCTAAGACTCGCACTAGCCTTGAAGAGGAAAGAATATTTTTTCGAAACGTCGAGATATTAACCCCTCCACACAGAGCAAGCCAGAACACAAAAAGCCTCAACATGAACGCCGTAAGAACCTGTAAACCTCGCAATGAACAACGTACTCTGTACTTCACCTAAAAGTTTTTGTATTATGAATTTGAGCAAGACAGGCAATGTACTATAAACGTAACATTCAGGCGCGTTCGCGTAACCATTGTTGCCGCGGTAAAGGCAATAAGTATTACATATTCTGTGTGTCTGTAGCCTTAGTTATCCAGCATGCAAAGCGCATGCGCCGTATTATATTGTCATCTGTGGCCTGTCTGGCTGTACCATGTTTTTCCACATTATCTCATAAACGGCATGATTTTCGGGGGAAAAAAGTTATTGAACACAACATTGTGTTTTGATTTCTTTTACAACTTCTGTCTAAAACATTTCTCATTCTAAGAAGAATTCAGCAAGATATTACCATAAATATACATAGGACTTCACGTAAAGTACCCGTTATTGTTGTCAGACTTTTATGAAACTTGAATTTTCTAGGAAGATTTTTCGAAAAATCCTCAAATATAAATTATCATGAAAATCCGTCCAGTGGGAGCCGAGCAGACCCGACAGACATACATGACGAAGCGAATAGTCGCTTTTCACAATTTTTCGAACGCGCCTAAAAATGCATCCAAAAATTTAATCGTAAAGCGCTTTGATACCTAGGAATAGGCCTAAATGAGACGAAAACTGTGTCCAGATATAAACTAGATTTAGTTAGCTCGGGATATGATCCAATGACGGCCTCTTGTGGTCAGGAAACAAATCCTCGGTTTCCACAAAGGGCGCGAAATATCTTGCAGCTAAGCGACTTCCTGCCTTTGTACTGCTCCAGCTTGAAATAACTTGCTAACAGGGGTTCTGGATCAGTCCTCGTGTACTAATCGCGTGACGGATAGTTGTCAGCCCACTGCATGATTACTTGATTACAAAACACTGTCATTACTGATGAAATCCAGACGGCCTTGCCTTCCTTTGGACCCGTAATTACTGGGAAAGGAAAGGGAGGGGGGGGGGTAACGATGAAAATGTAGCACAAATATGTGAAACTCGTGCTTATGCTGTAAGTTACGAATATACTGCGATACTATGTTTATTGATAATTCTCATAACATGCCTTTGATGTACCACAAAACCTGATCCACAGTTTTGTCAGGTTCAGGGAGTGAAAGAACTGAAGGAATTTTCATCGTCTGTTGGCCAAATTCATGTATCAAAATCAAATTTATTTTGCGTGTGCTAAGAGTGGCATCATCTACTACTGAAGTCATACAGTCTGTGAGGAAGATATGCGAATTTTCTGCGAAAACGACAGTTTTAATCAGTGTGATAGGTGACGCCTAACATCTCAAAATATGTATCAGTTCACATGCATCGAGCAGAACGCGCCAGACAGCAGTAACGTGCATAGGTTACTCCAACACTGTGGGACCTCAGTATAGAATTTGCTGTCACCCTTCTGGCGACAAAGATTTTTGAAAACTTTGTGGAGTCCTGTTTTTGCTGTAGAACATGCTTCAATAAATCTGCAGCGAAGAAAGCGAAATGAACAGTCCTCATTACTACACCTCTCACACAGTCTGCCCCTTAAGACGGCACTCTGCAATATTTCAGCAGCGCACATGCCTGACTAGTCTTCCTTCCATTTCGGTATGGCACCGCGGCACTAAAAAAGTGCATTATGCCGATCATCGCTCAGAATGTGCCGTTGCCAACTCCTGGGAAACACAGTGCAAGTTGCGTTACAACACAATACAGTGAACCTGTCTCTTAAACGGAACCTGGGCATAAAGGAAACCCGTCCTTAGCGGAAAACTTCTACAGTCCTGAGGATCCAAACTTCAAGTATCTGTATGAAATGGAACCTGTCTGCATCGGAAAAAAAAAATCGGTCTCTCTGCGGTTCCGTTATAGGCAGATTTCACTGTACATTCAAAATATGACCAGTACGGAGGCTAGAGAGACAATACAGCAAACGTGGAAGCTACGTCCCACATTGTTTGCAAACAGCAAACTTCCTGCTCGAATACAGACCTTTACATGATCATACTGTTCCCAGCTTTCACTGACAGTCTCATGTGAACACTGTATTATTATACTGTTACGATCTCAGCACCTCTTTCACACCTAGTTCTCACTTCAACTTTCGCACGCGCACATGGCGGAATATTTATCTGACTTGAACTCTACATATATAAGTACAGTTAAAACTATCCTCCTAACATTAAACAAGAATAGTTGTCGTCCCATTTGTGAACCAAAGCCATTAAACTCCAACTTCCGAGTATGCCACTGTAACTTGCGAATCGCCGTAACGAAAACATGAAAACAGTTCAATATGCAGACACTACAAAAAATAGAGCACCCACTAACTGAGGTTGAAACAAAAGTAGTAACCGCGATCCTCGTTTAGTCTTAATATTTAAAGGTATAAGGTGAAGTTTTCCCTATCCACGCCATGCAAGCATACTGAACGAGTAGAGGTTCAGTTACACTTATTCTTATCCTCGGCACTAGATGGATGTTAGTGGTCAACTTCACTTCCTGGCCGCTTTACCCCTGGGGAAAGAAACCCTGGTAACGATTACATAGGGGTCTGGGTGCACCCTAGAGCCAGTCTGGACGGTTTTGGAGAAGAGAAAATCTCTTGTTCTTACCGGGAATTGAACCCGAACCGTCAAGCCCGTAGGCCTTGGTATATGTATACGCGCGCTCGCGCGTGTGTGTGTATGTATTTGTTTAGTCGTGTAAGGAACAAAGAACGCACAAAGTCATACAGTCGCTTCATCATGATCAAATGAAGACGAATTAGATGGACGGGACACGCAACATGAAAGGTTGATATAAGATTTTTTTAATGGCTTGACAGCCCCTTGGGGGCCTAGGCCGTCTCATTGTTCGAGGCTTCACGATCACACTTGAGACACACCACACTCGGTAGGACTCTTCTGGACGAGGGATCAGCCCGACGCAGAGACCTCTACCTGACAACACACAACACTCACAAGAGACAGACATCCATGCCCTCGGCGGGATTCGAACACACAATCCCAGTAAGCGAGAGGCCGCGGACTCACGCCTTAGACAGCGCGGCCACTGGGATCGGCTGATATAAGATACGCATACTAATTTCTGATCTGAAAAGCTGAACGCTGGAATCACGCTCAAAATAATAGGTGGCGACAGTGTAGCCTGGATTCATGTGCCTCGAATCAGGAACCTCTGCAGGACCCCTGTGAACACGGTGAGAACCTGCACGTCACAAAACAGGAGGTAAATTTTTTAACTAGCCAGCGACTGGTCTATTCTTAATTAGTTAGTCTATTGTTAGTTCAATGAATTATGCATACTGCAGTACAGTTCTATCAGATTCTGACACAGTGTATCACATTTAAAATTATTAGTTTCATGGACTTTGTCCATCGTCTATTGTTTTAAAAGGTAAAGGTAAAGCTATCCCTCTACAGGCCTGGACAGGCCCTTGGTGCTCCCGGAATTTCTAGACAACCGGCACAGAAAGGTAGTAAGGTTATCAGCCCTATGCACCGGCCGCCTTACCCCTCCCCCCCCCCCCCCAGGAGTTATCCCTGGTACTCATTTGTTAAAGTCTGAGTCGACCCCGGGGCCACAGTGCGGCCGGAAGGATTAAATCAATGAAAAATCCCAATGACCACATCGAGAATCGAACCCGCGACCTTCTGCCTTGTACAGCAGTGCCTCAACCAACTGCGCCACCGCGTACCCCAGTGTTTTTAAAAGAGAAATAAATAACAAATAAAAAATAAAACACCACACTTCGGACACTGGATCGGTCCCCATCTTCAAGCACACTAAGAGGACGTACTGATTTGGGCCCGATGGGCAAAGTTACTCTCAACCTCCCTCAGATGCTGAAGGTAGTTTTGAGTATCGGGCCAGATGGGTAGGTCCTATTTACTTTAGCCTGAAGACGGGAATGATCCTGTCCACGAAAAGTAGTTCTATTTTGTTACTAATTTTCATTACTTTTAAAACACTAGACGATACACAAGGTTCATGAAGCTACTAACCTTAAACAAGAATATTGAAACACACATTGTAGATCCAAGGTCCTGTCCATGATGAACAAGATAACGACATTTTAAGCTGCCAGTCTCTCACTTTCAAGAGAAAATATGCCACATTTGGTAACCAGCACTCATCACTAAATTGCCTTTACGAAGATATACGGAACAAAATAACGTACACCAAATGTGTCGACTTCTGAGCGGGTAATTACGTTTTATATACAGCAGAACTCGCTTATAACGTCATGAAAAGGACTGAATATTTTGTGTCGTTATAAACGAGTGTTTCTCTAACGGAGCAGTATAATGGTATGGTTAACAGTGAGGGATTAATTGTTATAACAGAATATCCGACACTATAGACGAGGTGTCGCATAAACCGATGTCGTTATAACCGGGTTCGACTGTACATCAGTATAGTCACTAGAATACGAGACGGATGACGAGAATCGGGACTCCATTTCTTGCAGACACAGCCATTTTTCTCTTCGCCATCTTACCCAAACCTCTTCAACGGTCCAACCAGCCTCCACATAATGAGCCAGAGGCTCTTTTCCCGGGGATAAAGAGAGTGGGTGGTCGCCTTTATCTGGTTTAAGAAAGACTGGAGCTATGCCTCTCCACAACAATGGAACAGCTAGCAGTAAAACTCACACATTTTCGAGATCTGCGCTCTTCTGGGATATTACACAGCGTTTAGTGGTAGTTCTGTACCGACGTTTCGGGACAACCTAATGGTCCCATCTTCAAGAGGGCCGATAGATTGTCCCGAAACGTCGGTACAGAACTACCAATCAACTCAAGAAGTACTTCTTGACCCTTGAAGATGGGACCGATAGGTTGTCCCGAAACGCCGGTACAGAACTACCATTCAACGCTGTGCAATATCCCAGAAGAACGTAGATCTCGTCTACATCGCGGCGGAAGCCTGAAATCACACATACTTTCCTTTTCTGTCCAGTTCTGGTGAACTGAAGCTTGTGGGGTGAGGAAGTGGGGAAACGAACAAGCAGAAGGGAGGAGCACGGTATGAGGCTGGTACCTGTTTTATGACACTAGATGTCAGTGAAAAATACCAGTTCCAAATATATCGGTCGGACATTTGGAGTTGGCATTGTCACTGTAATGCGATGTTCTGGTACAGATAGTAGTCACTGAGTCATATACACTCGTCAGGTGAATACTCACCCCATGCTACCCGCATCTCAGTTTATCAGAACTACACAGTAACTTACGTGGCCCGGAATAGCATAGTCGGTATAGCGACTCCATAAGGGCTGGACGGCCCGGGGATCACACCCCGGTGGAGGCGACATTTTCCTCACCCGTCCAGACCGGCCCTGGGGCCTACCCAGTCTCCTATACAATAGGCACCCGGTAATTCCCGGGGCTAAAGCGTCCGGGGCGTGGCGTTAACCACCCACCCCCATCTAGCGCCGAGGTTAAATAAAGAGTAGAGCTATACCTCTCCCCCCCCCCCCTGCTTTCTTATCTTTACACACTATCTTACAAGTCTAAAAGAAGTGCCTGAACAGTTATGCCAGATATCCGTAGAATGTTTGAAAAATACGAAGCTAGTAACTTAAGAGACATGAGTACAAAACAAAATGGCACTTTTTCGAAAACAGTTACACTCTTACTTAAAATTTGAGTCATTTATATAAAGTAAGATCCGAAATAATATCACAAATCCCAATCTGGAAAAGAGAAACATTACATCCAACAACGGTTACTGTTTTTCTTGACATACAGTAACAACAAATATGACAGTTACGGTTTTCACAGTCGCTGAAATTTAGATTCTGGTCTAATGCAGTGTTTCTAAACCGGTACCTGCCTAAAAAAATTTTATCTGCATTACGTTATACATACAAGTTTAGCAAAGGCTGGAAGAACTGCTGCGTGGTTAGCGATTGCTTTAAATTTGTATTGCCATTCAGCTCCTAGTGAGTGTTGAACAGTATTCATCGTGGAGAGCCCTAGGTAAGTCAGTTATCTTTATATACCAACCATATGGGGAGATTTCTAACGACACAAATTATTCCATATGCCTCGTGTATAAAACTCAGTTGCGAATGTTTCAATATGGCGCATTCAGATTTAAATTCCATTCTAATACAACAGAAGTCGATAATACTATGTTGCAAATAATCATAAAATTACGTCTGTCTACTAGCCTATATGGTGTGAGCAAGACATGGTACCAACTTTCAGACAAACACGTTTACCAGTCTGTTACCGTAGATGTTTACCACTGGTCTAAATCAACTCAGTGACGTCTGGCGAGGCACTTAATTAACGACACAGTTACTGGATGCTATCCTCAGCCACCACCCTCCCACCTCTAGACGCTTACCGTCGTATGAGTAACTTGCTGAAGACGAGCGCCCGGAGAGCACCCATCTTCTATCCTGCACCGTCGCACTCTGGCAAGGAGGCGGCTGGCAAACAGAAACCTAGTGAAATTCAAGGCCATTGCCAGCCCCTTCCCACATGATCTTCGGTTACTCAAGGGCAGGCACTGGCATTACATCAGGTCTTTAATCA
This sequence comes from Reticulitermes speratus, assembly GCA_021186555.1. Taxonomy (NCBI): domain Eukaryota; kingdom Metazoa; phylum Arthropoda; class Insecta; order Blattodea; family Rhinotermitidae; genus Reticulitermes; species Reticulitermes speratus. The sequence goes on along the minus strand of JAJKFL010000031.1, from coordinate 9,877,725 downwards.
CATGGGAGGAAAAAACGCTCCTTGGCCCTTGAAAATTCACCATTAATTACAAAATTGCGATAACTCTTATTCTCGCAAAGCTTAACACCCGGCAACTTCATACAATAATACGTTTTGGTTCCTAGAATTCAGAGTAAGCGTTTTCAGAATATGACAGCTTTTGATAATGATTAATTACGAAACTCAGATAACTATTCTTATCACAAAGCTTAACACCCGGCAACTTCATACATTAATACGTTCCGGTTCCTAGAATTCGGAGTGTTTTCAAAACCATGTGACTGGTTATTATAACGAATAATTGCGACACTACGATAACTATCCGTAGCACAAAGCTTAAAACCCGGCAACTTCATATATTAATACGTTCCGGTTCCTAGAATTCGGAGTGTTTTCAAAACCACGTGACTGGTTTTTATAACGAACAATTACGAAACTACGATAACTATCCGTAGCACAAAGCTTAAAACCCGGCAACTTCATATATTAATACGTTCCGGTTCCTAGAATTCGGAGTGTTTTCAAAACCACGTGACTGGTTTTTATAACGAATAATTGCGAAACTACGATAACTATCCGTAGCACAAAGCTTAACACCCGGCAACTTCATACAGTAATACGTTCCGGTTCCTAGAATTCGGAGTGTTTTCAAAACCACGTGACTGGTTTTTATAACGAATAATTGCGAAACTACGACAACTATTCGTATCACAAAGCTTAACACCCGGCAACTTCATACATTAATACGTTCCGGTTCCTAGAATTCGGAGTGTATTCAAAACCATGTGACTGGTTTTTATAACGAATAATTGCGAAACTACGATAACTATCCGTAGCACAAAGCTTAACACCCGGCAACTTCATACATTAATACGTTCCGGTTCCTAGAATTCGGAGTGTTTTCAAAACCACGTGACTGGTTTTTATAACGAATAATTGCGAAACTACGATAACTATTCGTATCACAAAGCTTAACACCCGGCAAATTCATACATTAATACGTTCCGGTTCCTAGAATTCGGAGTGTTTTCAAAACCACGTGACTTGTTTTTATAACGAATAATTGCGAAACTACGATAACTATTCGTATCACAAAGCTTAACACCCGGCAACTTCATATATTATACGTTCCGGTTCCTAGAATTCGGAGTGTTTTCAAAACCACGTGACTGGTTTTTATAACGAATAATTGCGAAACTACGATAACTATCCGTAGCACAAAGCTTAAAACCCGGCAACTTCATATATCAATACCTTCCGGTTCCTAGAATTCGGAGTGTTTTCAAAACCACGTGACTGGTTTTTATAACGAATAATTGCGAAACTACGATAACTATTCGTATCACAAAGCTTAACACCGGCAACTTCATATATTAATACGTTCCGGTTCCTAGAATTCGGAGGGTTTTCAAAACTACGTGACTGGTTTTTATAACGAATAATTGCGAAACTACGATAACTATTCGTATCACAAAGCTTAACACCGGCAACTTCATATATTAATACGTTCCGGTTCCTAGAATTCGGAGGGTTTTCAAAACTACGTGACTGGTTTTTATAACGAATAATTGCGAAACTACGATAACTATCCGTAGCACAAAGCTTAACACCCGGCAACTTCATATATTAATACGTTCCGGTTCCTAGAATTCGGAGTGTTTTCAAAACCACGTGACTGGTTTTTATAACGAATAATTGCGAAACTACGATAACTATTCGTATCACAAAGCTTAACACCCGGCAACTTCATATATTATACGTTCCGGTTCCTAGAATTCGGAATGTTTTCAAAACCACGTGACTGGTTTTTTATAACGAATAATTGCGAAACTACGATAACTATTCGTATCACAAAGCTTAACACCGGCAACTTCATACATTAATACGTTCCGGTTCCTAGAATTCGGAGTGTATTCAAAACCATGTGACTGGTTTTTATAACGAATAATTGCGAAACTACGATAACTATCCGTAGCACAAAGCTTAACACCCGGCAACTTCATATATTAATATGTTCCGGTTCCTAGAATTCGGAGTGTTTTCAAAACCACGTGACTGGTTTTTATAACGAATAATTGCGAAACTACGATAACTATCCGTACCACAAAGCTTAACACCCGGCAACTTCATATATTAATATGTTCCGGTTCCTAGAATTCGGAGTGTTTTCAAAACCACGTGACTGGTTTTTATAACGAATAATTGCGAAACTATGATAACTATCCGTAGCACAAAGCTTAAAACCCGGCAACTTCATATATTAATCCGTTCCGGTTCCTAGAATTCGGAGTGTTTTCAAAACCACGTGACTGGTTTTTATAACGAATAATTTGCGAAACTACGATAACTATTCGTATCACAAAGCTTAACACCCGGCAACTTCACATATTAATACGTTCCGGTTCCTAGAATTCGGAGTGTTTTCAAAACCACGTGACTGGTTTTTATAACGAATAATTGCGAAACTACGATAACTATCCGTAGCACAAAGCTTAAAACCCGGCAACTTCATATATTACTACGTTCCGGTTCCTAGAATTTGGAGTGTTTTCAAAACTACGTCACTGGTTTTTATAACGAACAATTACGAAACTACGATAACTATCCGTAGCACAAAGCTTAACACCCGGCAACTTCATATATTAATACGTTCCGGGTCCTAGAATTCGGAGTGTTTTCAAAACTACGTGACTGGTTTTTATAACGAATAATTGCGAAACTACGATAACTATCCGTAGCACAAAGCTTAACACCCGGCAACTTCATACAATAATACGTTCTGGTTCCTAGAATTCAGAGTAACTATTTTCTAAAAAAAAACAACATGACTGGTTTTCATAACCACGAGGGACAGTGATTGTTTTGGAGACAAGAAGAAAATTCTAAAACACACACAAACGCATACCTAATACTGGCAAATTCTTTAGGCTGTTGAAGCTTGTAATTAATATTATTGTGGTCTAGAAATGATGACAGAATTCTGAATACTGTAAATACAATGCGCCCCGGGCAAATCTTCTTGAGAAGCTAACATTCACTCAACCAGTCATGAAATTCTGCACCTTGTACGGAGCCCGAAGGCCCATTATGGTATTCACAACGGCAGGCGACCGCTTCTTATCTTGAGCACGAACTCGCTCGAGGTCGACTAGGTCGCCAAGGTGTCCTTCAGGTATTACGATCAAAACTTCGCATGCATTTCTCCTTTATCTCATGCGTGCTACGGGCCCCACCCATCTCATCCGCTTTGGTTTGATTATGCCACTAACAGGGTACTAGCGTGTCCGTGCTGAAAATCCGCAGAAAATCCATATCCTAGCATCAGGGCTACAGCACAGCACAGGGTTTCTCCCACGGGCGAAACAGGAATTTTCTGTGCCAGTTTTCCCCCGTAATCTAACAACGACGGTAATTTGGAATTTCGCTGAATCCTAGCAAAGGCATTACTTTCGTTTTTCCTCGGGCGATGGGTTTTTCACACACACAGACGCGGCAGTATGGTTTCTGCTCCTCCCCCCCCCCCCCCCCAGTGATAGGGTTGCATAATATAATGGGGCAAAATCTGAGCTACATTCAATCCATGTACGTAACAGCAAAGTCAACAGTTTTCCGAGTTTCCCTTCTTAAGACGAACAACTTCTGATTCACAACTTTCCGCCATAATCCCGACGAATGAAGCGTCACGGATAAACGGACACTCTTACAGGTAAAATTTCAAGGAAATACCAACAAATGCACTACAATACAATATGAAGTTTTTACAATTAAAGCACTACAACTCTGACATGTTTCGACCTTTGTAGGTCATCTTCAGCGAGGATACATCAAGATTTGTATAAAACGTAACTTATATATGGATAAAATAAGTAAAAACTATTAAAATTATACTTATTTTTTGTTATTTAATATTATTTCATAATGATGACAATAATGTATATATATATATACATATATATATATACAAAAAATACCTCATCAAATTTACGCATCCACGGCATAAACATCAAGACATCAAACGACTTTAATAAGATTTTAACTTATTTTTACCTATTTATAAGCTACGTTTTATACAAATATTGATCTACACTCCCTGAGGATGACCAACAAAGGTCGAAACATGTCGGAGTTGTAGTGCTTTAGTTTTAAAAATTTATAATATAATATAGTGCATTTTTTGGTACTTTCTTGAAATTTTAAACAATTAGCGCGCGGACATGAATGCTATAAAACTCTTACAGGTCTACGTACATTCTCAATTTTAAACACGACGCAAACGATTGTGTCTAATTCTGTTGATACTCATCGCACGGGATTCATTATAAATGCAGGATTTGCATTCTTTAGTGCCTATATTACATCATATTGTAAGCAAAGCTAACTTTTTAGGTATTTGTTCTTATTCTTGAACTCTTCAGGCATCACATGAGTGTCCAAGGCTAATAAATCCAAACGGCACTACAAATCACTCTTCTAGAATGTGATGAATTGAAAATGTAATCAGACTTCTCCCTTAAAGCCTAACTAGGCCTATTCCCAACGATCCTGATAGGAGTACAGTGAGGTTCTTCTAAGTTCAGCCTTGGAAAGTATTTAAAGAACACAGGTAGCATGGGGTGGGTATTCGCCTGGCGAGGGTATAAGACTCAGCGATTACTTTCTGCGCAAAAACATTTATCATTTACATTAGAGTGATTGTGCCGGGTTCAAATGTTCTAACGGCCGATGTATTTGGGACTGGTATTTTTCACTGACATCTAGTGTCATAAAACAGGTACCAGCTTCATACCCTGCTCCTCCCTTTTGCTCTTTCCTTTCCTCACTTCCTCACCCCCACGTTACAATTTACTAGAACTAGAATGTACCTGGGACGCTTTTTCAAATGGCCCCATGAAACGCAAAGTACAGAAGGATTACAACCTTCAGCTTGAGTCTCACGAACCTTACGGTCCTCCGTCAGTCACGTGATTGCAGCTGCTACGTAAGCAGACGAATACTGGCAACCCCGTCGCACCGATTGCAGAAACCCTAACCTACGCGCACATGACTTTGCGCACTCTCCCGACTTATGACATCAGCCTAGGCTCGCTAACGTTACCTGCGCCTGAAACTGGAGACTTTGTGGAATTACTTCTGCTATACTCGTATACTAAGATCGTTTCGCGTGACGGTACGCAGGCAGGGCAACGATGGCCGCCATTCCAATTTCCCGTGTGTGTGTGGCTACATGTGTTTTAGTTTAATGTACCACAGTTAATATTGCGTTCCTGCCACATTTAAAGGCGCTGGAAACGGTTTGCTGTGCGTGCTGTTGCATTTCTTGCCGAGAAAATGTGTATGTTATTTCATAACCAGACAGGTGTTCAAACAATTTTGTCACAATGTGTTACATATCTGTGTAACTTCATGGTCTTAGAAAATTGGACCCAATATTCCTGGTTATACTCATAACACACCACACACCAACCGTACCACGTAACGACACTCCGTGGAGTAACACGGATTTCCTCCAGACCAATACGTTATTCTGAGAGTTCACGTATGCAAGAAAATTAAACCACGCTCCATCGTTAAAGAGAACAAGTGGGGTCCAGTTGCGTAGCTAAGTATTTTGGCGTCTGGGGCGAGTACTCCAATGGCCGCCCTTAAAATAAATTTATGAAATTTAAAGAATCACGGCAATTTATTGAATTTCCCTTTATTTAGCTCAATCGTTTAAATTTTGTTGAGCGCATAAAATCAATTTTTTTTTATTTAAAATATTAATTTAGCCGTTACTTGGACTCTGCCGGCCGCGGTGGCCGCAACACTCCCCTCAGCTAAGCCTCTGGTAAAAAGCAATCCCATTACAGGCCTTGACAGACCCTTAGGGTCCCAGGAGGTTGAGGCTCCCAGATTTTTAGACAATCGGCACATGAAGGTGGTAAGGTTGTCAGCCCTACGCACCGGCCGCCTTTACCCCCCAGGAAAGATTCCTGGTACTGATTTCTGTTAGAGGCTGAGTCGACCCCAGGGCCATAGTGCGACCGAAACGATTATGTCAATTAAAAATTCCCGTGTAAGCCTCTGGTGGGGTCAGTTTTTAAAGCATATAGCAATGAAGGCACCAGCTCACAAAATTCAGTTAGCATCACGATCTACGTCGTACAGTCTGTGAATCACAGTTGTCCTTTACCGTCACAAATACAGCAGGTGTGTTGAATTCCGTGGCGATGAAACACACACTTTTGCTACGCATATCGCGCCCAAAAACAAATTAAAAAGCCTCCAATCTTGCGCCAATTTCATCACGCTTTCTTCAGTTAGCACAAATTTTCTGCGTGCTCTCTTATTGTCTAGATCCGAATCCGCTGAAATCTTTTCACATATCAGTAAACTGCTTTCCTGTGTGGAAGTGGCGCAAACGAAATTTGCTACCAATGTTCTTGTATCAACTGTATTTAGCTTATGTCGCTCAGAAATCCATATGGTCACTACAGGACCACACAACCTCTCCGACAAGCAGCATGGGAGCGAGCCGGTGAGTGGTGTTAGTTCACAGCATAAACAACCCGACAGGAAGTGAGTATCGATTGGCGCCAATTAAAAGAATATAGGCTATGTATGTACGTATAATGTAACACTGTGGAGCGTTCACGTAACCATCGTTACCATGGATACGGAAGACTGCATTCCCTTCGCATTATTCACAAAAATACGTTGCTGTCAACAACAAAATGAATACTGCAAGCGCTGCTATGGAAACACAACAGTGGGTTCTTATTTATTGTTGCGCTACATATGTCGCTGCTACCAACATGAAAAACGCCTGGTTCTTCATGTAAAGTGCCCCATATTCTTGTCCAATTATAACCAAATTTGGATTTTCTCAACAGACTTTCATAAAAGTCATCAATACCAAATTTCACGGAAATTCGTTCAGCGGGAGCCGCGCTGATATATGCGGACAAACGGACATGAAGAAGCTAAAATACGCTTTTCGCGACTACGCGAACGCGCCTAAAAATCGGTTCATCACACGAATGTGCGTATAACATAATATATATTAAATATTACGAATCCTGTGTGTCTGTATTCTTGCCTTTGGTATCCGGCATGCAAAGCGCGTACGCCGTATTATATTGTCATCTGAGACATGTCTGACTGTACCATATTCTGCCACATATCTCATAAATGGCACGATTTTCGGGAGGGGGGGGGGGATATTGAACATAAAATGTGAGTTTTGATTTTCTCTACAACTTTTGTCTGAAACATTTCTCATTCTAAGAAGAATTCAGGGAAATGTTAGCATAATGTACATGGGTCGTCATGTATAGTACCCGTTATTCTTGTTAGATTTTAATCAAACTTGAATTTTCTCGACAAGTTTTCGAAAAATCCCCAAATGCCAAATTTCATTAAAATACGTCCAGTGGGAGCCGAGTTGTGCCATGCGGACAGACGGACGGATGGACACAGTCGTGACGAAGCCAACAGTAGCGTTTCGCAATTTTGCGAATGCGCCAGAAAATGCATATCTGCGTTTTGTTTCTTTTTCTACAACAAGCGGGTTTGAAGGGAAGAGAGAGAGAGGGGGGGGGGGAAGAGATCTAACGCAATATTTTGCATCATATGCACATTTGGAAGCTGCTAGCAGCTGATGCCCTAATCAGAATCCGGTCATGGAGATCACGTACCATGAACGGACAAACACAGATTTTGTAATGAAAAGCGTCTAGTCGTCGCATATACAATGACTTGCAGTTACGTTATCTTGAATTGAATAGTGAGCTGATTGGTGTCCATGCGTTCATTGGTGGATGTTAACACAAAAGGTTCGAAACTGTCACAACAGAAAAATGGTAAATTAATGTTTTCATTACGTAAAAGTTACGTAGCGCAACCCCGACGAGTTACGCGTATCGGAGGTCTTCATATCGCACATGAACTCTAAAACCGATGATATTACTAGTTGTCTTTGGAAAATGGCCAACATACAGGGGGAAATGGCCAACATACAGGGGAAAAGTACACGACAGATGATCCTCTGCAAAGAGAACGGGATTTTATTACTTTCAGCTCGCCAATATTAGGAGTTCTTAAGGCAAAGAGTCTATGTAGTGTCTTTTCAGCTACCAAAACCTGAAAATCTGTGAGGAAGACGTGCACCAAACTATGAACAAACTGGGTTTCAAAACTGAAATAACTAAGCAACACATGTTCATGTAAGTATTAAGCAATGAATCAACATCCGATGTAAACGACATAAATGCATCCCATATTTTGTAGGGGAACGTAGGCTTATGTGTGTGCTGTTTTCGGGATTTGGCATGATCACCACGCCATTCAAAGCCAATCTACGTTAATACTTATTAACTCCTATCATTGACAATACCAGTAACATGTAACCTTCCAATCTGTGAACGACATTAGTATCACTTTTACTGTAGAAAGGGGAGTTCAGAGCTACTTCAAATACGATAAACAGAAAAATTCCTATTCTTCTGCCTGAAATGGAACCCTAGGTAATAACATTATTATCTATCAGCTCATTCATTGCGTATGTACGTTATTACTGTCATTAGCATCCTCCATAACATGAACAGAAACTACAGTAGTTCAACTAACTCTATATAGCAGAGTCCCTCTTGAGACAGTAATGGCTACCTGGCAAAGACATCCCTCTTATTTTAAGGGACCCAAAGATTCATTACTGTGTTCACAACAGCCCACCACCTGTCCCTGTCCTGAGCCAGATGAATCCAGTCCATGCTATCTCATCCTATTTCTTCAACATTCATTTAATTTTACCCTCCCATCTATGCCATGGTCTTCGAAGAAGTCTCTTTCCTCAGATTTCCCCTCCAAAAAGCTGTATGTGTTTTTCTCCAACATGCATGCCACATACACTGCCCACCTCATACACGTTCATCTTATAATTCAAATAACATTTGGCAAGGAGTACAAATCATACAGCCCTTCATAGAAATTTTCTCCAGTCTCCTATTACATCCTACATTATAGGCCCAAATATCTTCCTCAGCACCCTTTTCTCAAACACCCTCAGCCTATGTTCTTGTCTCAATGTGCGAGACCAAGTTTCATGCCTATATATAACATCAGGAAACATTTATTTTTTTAAGACAGTTCATCCCTGTTGTGTTTCTAGATTATCAGAGATGCTGAATAAATACAGTCAAAACTAAATATATTGTTGTGTTTTGACTGGATTTATTCTGCATCTCTGAACAGGAAAAATTACAGTTCTGTATATTTTAATCTTTATGTCTTAGCAAACAGGAAGGCAAAAGATTCTGAATGGAATGGTAGCAGAGCATTCCCTGAATTTAATCTACTCTCATACCTCTGTGCATGCAATTTATTTGCATCATTCTGAAATACCTGAACTATAATGCATTTTCAATACATTAGCTACCTTCAAGTTGTGATCTCGCCCTGCACTGTGTTGACAAGACATTAACTTAGTCACCTCTGTATTTCCTTCAACATCACCCTACCCACCAGCAACCAACAAAGATCCTGTGTTTTGCTTTATAGTATACACACATATATACATATGGTACATATGCATTTGTGCTTATGAAATTAACATCGTCAGCACAGACCAGAAGCTTATGTGTCACCATTCAATTTCCATCTCCTGGTTTTCTTGGCCCTTCCAAATGGCACATTCTAAAGCAAACTTGAAAAGCAACGGCAGTAAAGCACCTCCTTATTTCAGACCACTCTGAGTAAAACAATGTATCAGATGAATCTTGCCTATCATTTGGAAGACCTGCACAAAGATGGAAGGAAAATATTAAAATGGATCTTATAGAAATAGGACAGGAGGCTTCCAGTTCCACAAAATGTTGGAATTTCATGTCTAAATAAGGAGCTGTTGGCTTCTCAAGACAGGCTCTGGTCTATGGAGTCAGTTAGTTTGGAACAATGTTAAATATGGTATATTACCAGGTTTCATTGATTTACAGTTATTCTGGAGGATATGGCTCTAAAGCAGTCCTGAAGCAAGTACTCATTTATTGTATGCACACAAACTGGCCTGAAATGGCTCAGAATGATGTCCAGGGGTGGTGAACAGAATGTACCATAGTCTCCATAAAAACCTGTACACAGGCTGTTCTTCAAAATGTCCAGACTGGCTCTGCGGCATACCCAACCTCCTCTTTAATGGTTACCATGGGTTCTTCCTCCGTGGGTAAAGCAGCTGGGGCATGATGAGGTTAAGAGTGGAGTTACACATCCACTCCCCCCAATATGCCTTCATGGAGTGCATACAAACAACTTTAACTTTACCTTTAATGTTCAATACAATTTACTATAAGCCTAGTTGTCAAGCTACATGGCTTTGACCAGAGTGGATCACCATCAGGCCCTAATATGTTACACTCACTTGCTTTTAACAAACAATTTCCTTCTGCACAGAAGTCAATGATATTATTCCAAACTTTTACTGAGATGGATTCTGCCAATATATATTCAGTATTATATAATATTACTCTTACAGTATACTACTAAGTGGTATTTACAAACCAAAATTTTGGTAAAAACAAACATCTAATTAACGAAAGTATCCTACTGTTACAAAAGCACCAACTACTGGGGTAACATAATTCCTCCCTCTTCATTGTAACCACCTACCAACTATACAGTGCCACAATCCTTAGGAGAACACAACATGAGAGTTCAGACCTATCTGCCCAGTATTAAGTAAAATCTACAGAAATGCAATAGATTTGCACAGTATGCTCAAGTATTTGCATTTTTGTCAATCTCCCTTTCGACTTGAGGAAATTGCAAAATACACGAAACAGTCGTTCAATATATTGCGTAATCGTGACGTCCAACATGTTTACTGTGTAATATAACTTAACATGTATTAGGATGGTGGTCTTCGTCAGCAAATGCAAAGTGAAACTGCATTACTTAGAGGTTATGTTATACAACCTTCAACACAGAATAACTGCAGTAACCTGCATAGCCAGTTAGTAGAATGACTATTTGCTCCTAACTGGACAATTTATACACGGATTCTTATTAGAGACAGCTACAGCAGCTCAGTCAGTAAGGGTTCAACGACAGAGATTCGATTCCTGGTAGGGCTAATTGTATTCTTTCGTTACACGGTCCATAATGCCTCTCGGACATAACAAATGGAATTATGTACCGACGGTTTTCACTTGGGGTTAAGACGACCGGAGTGAACCTGAATATCTAATGCTTACAAGGTTACCTTCAGTTCAATTTGTCTATCAACACGGAAATAATTACAGCATCACACGTTTCCTCCCATACCTTCGACCACATACTGTTTATGACACACACTAATAATTAATTGCAGTACGTAGTATCCTTACCTTCAGAATGCCGTGTGTCCCTGGAAAATATTTAAGAGCTCCCATGATGATACTTGTTTCAGCATAGCTGGCAGCTAGTTAAAAAAATGTTTACCTCTAAGTATCAGTCACCAGTAATACTACATAGAAACGTTAACATACACTTCACACACATACTTATCTCGACATTTGATCTGCCTCCAACCGCCGACAATCTTGTATGCAAATCCAGTTGGTCTTTCTCTGCATAGATAGCAGCAAAAACTATACCGCGAAATTTGAAAAAGCAGTTACCCTACAGCATCCCGCCAAGGATCGTGTCTTGTGCCACCTCCATCTATTTGAACACTATGTTGATGTCAGACAACAAACAGCTGTTAAATCTGTGCAGTAGGTTACGCAAAAATTTTGAATCTGGTAATATCGTTTGTCAGTTACTGCTGCATGTGCAGTCACTCAGATAATACGGTAAACAGGCTGACAGGAAGTGGCAGCTGATAGTTGTTAGATAAAGTAATGGTCCTATATAAGTATGTTTGAGTAGTATGTACTCACTTAGCTCATCATGAGATGAACAATTAATTGCTTAGATCTAGTTTTATCTTCATGTCAAGTTTGCTAAAGGGAGAATGACACAGCACATGTTTGAATGGTGAAAAAGACAGTATTAGTAGTAAATCTCTTACAATTTTGACACAAAAAATATGTGTACACTCTTCTGGCAACACACATCAACTGATACACAGACCAAATGTTTGCAGGTAGAAAATACCCTCATATATTGTGTCTCATAAATGATTAATAATTGAAAGTAATTAAAAATAAACTTGTATGTCTTTGAATGCAATACCAAAAAACAAACCTGTGTACAGATGTGGGATAAGGAAGTGGCCATGTTTTGACTGGTGTCATAAACACAGATGTTTAAACAAAAATAGACCACCTCTCAGTCAGAGTCTAGAAAAATTACTAGTTGGGCCATTATTGCTCAAGGTCCCCAACTAAGGAAGCAAGATCATGAGAACACATATCTGCAGGCTACAGGAAACCATTACAGTACTTGCTCTGTGTTCATGGTTTTAAAAATAGAGTTGCATTAATTAAAACACATTCAACATGAAATTTTGCCATATACACGTGTATGTAGGCACCAGCAGTGACAGCATTTGAGGAACGTGATGTTCAGACTAGCAGGAAAAAATAAAATAACCAGCTCATCCCTCTGTTCATCTTTGGTTGAAAACAGAAAAGGACTGAGATACAGATGAGAGGAAATAATACAGTTGATCTTAGATAAAATATGTTTTGAGAATGTGAAATTCATTAAATCTGCTGAAGACACTGTTTAATAGCACACATGTGTGATGATGGTGGTGAAGAAAACATAAAAGAATTTCTTGACATGATTCAGGAGCATTCCTACCAGGAAGTAAGTACCAAACCCTGTTGGCTTCTGAGTCAGCACGTGTGTAAAAGTAATTCAAGGTCTTGTGGTGAGGAAGGAACAGACCACATAGCTAGTATGTAAGATTTCTTTCAATATTTCTTAGATTAATCTGTAAACAGCTGGATGGAATAACAGCTCTCTTTACTGATCAAAAGTTCAACACATAGCAATGGTGGCTGTGACCTGCTTAATACTGAAAGCGTGTTTGAAAATCCAGTGTGTTAGCAACAAGAAAATCTAAATTTATTCATATGGATAGCATTCCTTCTCTGATGAACAGTATGTTTGAGGAGCTCGACACCAAATTACAAAAATTGGGTTCAGTAAGAAAAATATACTGTAATAACCTTTCAGTTTATTTAATGACTTGTGTAAGCTACACATACATTTTCACTTGTTGTGCAAAGAATATGCATTACTAAAAAAATAACACAATTTATTGAATTCAGTTGCATAAGTTTTATCAGCAAAAATAAAATTTGAAATGGTAACTTTTAACTTCTCAAAAAAAAAAAAAAAAAAAAAAAAAAAAAAATTACACTGAATTGTGCCCTTGGCCTGGTAAACATCTCCCTTTTAATTGCTTTTCTTATGTCTGATTCTTAGATTGTTAAATTATGCTGTTCCACCTGTGGTATAATATGGGAAGATGACCACGAATGGTGAGTTGTTAAGAATCTGGAAGGATGTGGTCATGGTTTATTTCAGGTTACTATCACAGCATTCAACTGGAGACACTGACGAAAAATAAGAAAACTGTGAGTGTTAGTGGCCCGTAACATGGCCAAGATTTCAACCCAGTATATTCAAAGTACAAGTTGACAGCGTTACCATTACATCTACCTGCTTCATGTGCCTGACCAGTACAAAAATCAAATGATTTCTTTACCTGAGTCATATATACTGTTGATGGACAGAGGCAGGCAGAGTTTGAAGCAGAAAGTTAAAGGTAACAACATGATGGACTAGCTCATAAGACATATGAGAAAAGCGTCATATAAGCCATCAAAATTAAAAGAAAGAAGTTAAGGTGAAGCTCACCTGTGCATATGTGCAAGTGACTGTATCTGCTGCAGTGCAGCCAGTTACATAAGATGTAAGATAGTCTTACACGACAAATAGCGTCCATTAAGATACACAATATACAATCAACTGTTTGTCTGGTTTTGACATAAAAATGTTTTCCTAACATTCTCATGATGGAAGGCAAGGTTTTGATATGACCTAGTATCTGACTGTGTATTGTGAACTGGCTCTGGTTCAGTTTTTACAACTACACTTCCAGGCCATGAAAGGTTTTCAAAGTTATCATATGCACTGTTAGGTTTGTCATTGTTCTCATATGCATTATAATGTTTCTCACTGTTTTCATAGACCCCAAAGGGAGGGACCTTCAGGGTCGTTGATTGTGCTGGGCCCCAGAGCTTGCTGGGTTGCAGTAGTTCCCATCCAACCTGTGGATGTAATAAAACATGGAAATGGGAAGTAAAATAATATTTCTCTTCTGGTTCAAAAGTACGTAACCTGCTATTCATTTCATGAGTTTTGTCTTCTCTGTCATTCTCATGATACATGGTTCATGAAATTGCTTTATAAACTTTGATTCTTGTATTCCTTTTAAAACTAATGATCGTTAAAAATTTAATTTAAAGGCATATAACAAGTTAAAAAATTAAAAGACAGCTGATTCATCAGTGAAAAATTTCGTGCCACAATATCGTGTTAATACAAAGGGTGCTTTTGTGCATACACATAACATTCATTTTCTACATACGTCTACTTACCTCCTTGCCTCTGAATAGTCGGTAAAGGGCAAATACTGGTAGAGGCAAAATAGATGCAAGGCCAATAAGCCAGCCGAGGCCATCCACCCATTCTGGAAATGTGTATTCACCATAATATGCAGGAGTGAAGTGGTTGAGTGTAAGTGTTAACACACCCTGTGAAGACAAAATTAAAGTATACAAATATGAACGAGATGCAAACATAACAAAACGAGAAGCTTCTGTTGTTCTATGAAAATACATATCATATTCACAAGAATATGAAACAAACATGTTTGACAAGGCCAAGGCCAGGAAAAACAGACACCTGCAGATTTTTCGTTAAAAACGCTCATGAAAACCAAGACAGAAATTATAGTGTTACTAACCAAGAAGGCAACTAATGGAACAGAGTCTTTCTGAATGAGTCAATATCTGTTGGGCTGCATTTAAGAAATCTGGAATTTCGTCATTGCTACCACAAAAATACACAACTGAACTCAATCCAATTCATGTCCTAATAAAATATTCCCCATTACCCTTTCCATCATTATCTTTTCCTCCCTTTACTCAACAAATATTTCTGAAGATGGATACTCATTCTTTATTCAGTTTCTTGTCCTTTGGTTTTTCACAGACTGGGTCTAATGTGTGATTTTAGTGTTAAGGGTTTAGTCATATCATCTGTTGAAGTTGTTCTAACACTTCAGCATACATTGTAGTCAGCATCTTTAGTTTAATGCGGTGGAAGGAGGATGTCTTGAAATGGACATAACTTTCTTCATCCAAATTTTCTTCTTAACTGCAGGACCCCTTCCCCTCCTCTATATCCTCACCCTTATGCCTGCTATCATACATGTTTCTAACCATGTCCAATTCCCATTAGACAGCAACATGCTTCACACTTACTGCCATTGCTAGACCTATCACCCTGAGGATGGTAACCATAATGCAATTTGAAACAATGGAAAAAACTTTATAACACATGCAC
Source organism: Reticulitermes speratus (assembly GCA_021186555.1). Classification (NCBI taxonomy): domain Eukaryota; kingdom Metazoa; phylum Arthropoda; class Insecta; order Blattodea; family Rhinotermitidae; genus Reticulitermes; species Reticulitermes speratus. The sequence goes on along the minus strand of JAJKFL010000031.1, from coordinate 9,862,188 downwards.
ATGGCCAAAACCAATATGAAAAAATCAAAAGAGTATGCCAGTGTGTCCTATCCTAGCCCAATTCAATCAAGTGCACATTCTGATTAATCTTTTTAATATTAACCTCCTCTACACGCAGGGGCAGCCCATTCATATAAACAAACAAGGTGGCTGCCTAAGACACCACGTTAAGTGGGGAGCCAAGTTGGACAAATGGCAAACCAAATAATTATGCTTCATTTAAAAAAAGTATGTTTAAAAAAATTAAAGAGAAAACAGGCATAAAATATTTCCTTGTTCACCACAACCATAGCTAAGATCTGCCCCTGGGAAAGGGAGGGGGAGGGGTCACTGAGTGCACAGTTCACCTATGACATCCAGTTTAGTGCTGTCCCTGTATGTATGCATTCATAAATACCAACAGAAGTGATTATGATAAAGTTCATACACACCAAAACTAGAACAGAACCTGTGTCATTTCTGCTTCCATAATAAAAAAATATTTGTGAATAGTGTTTCACGTAGAAGTGAACAGTTTATTAATTTTTAGTACAGTCAAACCCGGTTATAATGACATCGGTTTGTATGACACCTTGTCTATAGCATCAGATATTCTGTGGTACCAATTAACTCCTCACTATTAACTATAAACATTATACTCCTCGGTTATAATGACACTCGTTTATAATGACACAAAATATTCAGTCCCTTTCATGATGTTATAACCGAGTTTGACTGCACTTATTTTTGTTAACAGATGCTATTTCAGTTAACACAGATATACACTGCATTGTGCTGTGGTTAGACAAGCCAGCATTTTAAGGTGAATAAGAAACATTAAATGTAGTTAAGGACTACGGAAAGTGCTGAAACAGCTAACAGCACTATAAACGGTGTCTAGTTAATGGTAGAAACACTATGGAACTTACTATGAGAAACACTGGGGCCAGCACTGTCCAGGAAATGCTCCAATAAACTCTTGTGAACTTGGACAGATGCATGCTCATTTCAGTTATATTATCAAGGAAACATCTGCAACCTGAAATCCAATGTCACAATGAAGATATGTTTTACTGTATGTCCTATCCCAGTCATAGGCACTGCAAATTAAGCTATACAAGTAATGTAATGATAAAAAATGCAGTATCCATAATAATGCAGTTTTGCTGCAGATAATGCTGTAAATAACTTCCTGAAGTCAATTGAAGCCATTTTAGAAGTACTGAGGTTATGAGACAGACTTCCAAACACCATTATTTCAAAGAAGACAGGCGCACCTATAATGTAACACTGAGGCACGTTCAAGTAACCACTGTTGCTGTGGACAAGCAATAAGTACGTATTAAATATTATGAGTATGTGTCTGTATTCATGCCTTAGTTATCCAGCATGCAAAGCACATCTTTTCTGCGCCATATGATATTGTCATGTGGCCTCTCTGGTTCTACTGTATTTTTCCACATTATCTCATAAATGGCACGATTTTTGGAAAGAAGTTATTGAACATAAAATGTGTGTTTTGACCTTCTCTACTAATTTTGTCTGAAAAATTTCTCATTCTATGCAGAATTCAGCGAGATATTATCATAAATATATATAGGTCTTCATATAAAGTACCCATTATTCTTGTCAGATTTTAATGAAAATTTAATTTCTGGACAGATTTTTGAAAAATATGCAAATATCAAATTTCATGAAAATCTTTTATATTATATGTACCGTGCATTTTGTCATAAGTTTAAGTTAAACCAACTAATGCACAATAATTATTAACAAAGTACATTTGTAACCCCTACATATGTTTCGGCAATCAAGTTGCCATCCTCAGGGGGCACATCAAAGAATCACAAATATCTATGGCATCCAGATACACATACATTTGGCATTATAATGGAAGTACACATGCCGCTCATGTCTGAAGCCACAGGATGAGATCGACGTAGATCGACTATATGATTGTATACATGGCCAACAGCCAGCAGAACTTTTTTAAAAAAACTTTTATATGTTTTAATCGTCTAAGTTGTATCATGTAACAATATTTGTATATAATAATTTTTACTGTGTTATATGAAGTATCAACTTACATCACTGACTTAGACACATTGTATTATTTACTCTTAACGTTTAGTTTTATGACTATAGGCATCAATTCATTTTCATATTGTGATTGGCGGCATGTGCACTTCCATTATAATGCCTAATGTATGTGTATCTAGATCCCATAGATATTTGTGATTCTTTGATGCACCCCATGAGGATGGCAACTTGATTGCTGAAATGTATGTTACAAATATATTTTGTTAATAATTCTTGTGCATTAGTTGGTTTAATTTAAATTCACGAAAATCTGTCCAGTGGGAGCCGAGCTGATCCATGCAAATGGACAGACAAACATGACGAAGCCAATAGTTGATTTTCACAATTTTGCAAACACGGCTAAAAAACTGAAAGATTTAACTTCAAATAGGCATATACTCTGTTGATACAGGACAGATTTTACAGACTGCCTAATGTGTTAGCAGTACATTCAGTCTACATACAAAGTTCAGTAATACTGCCCAGTGGACATGTCAGTAACACCATACTTCGCACATACCATAAACCCAGCCAACAAGTGCAACTTCAGCAAACCCAATGATGAGGATGGCCCAGGAAGCAGTGTTCCAGTCCAGGAGTGTGAAGAGATAGACACCCCCACTGCAGCACATGGGGAGAGCAAGGACAAAGCATGCTGCACAGGTACCTGCTGCCACCAACTGTTTGTGTTTGCATAGGGATGGCCACTGATCAATGATTGCTGTGTTGATTGCTTCAACTCCTGCAAACTGGTACATGAGGTACTATTAGCCTATCATCTGCTACTGTTAAACCTATCACTGCCATGCTATTCACTAGAACAATTCAACCCCATCACCACAGAGCCTATGCCATGCTGGTAATATGTTCTTCTACAAACACACTATATATGTTGGGTACTATTCACTTTTTAGGCATTTTCCATCATCCAGTGTTTATAAATGTGAATGATACAATACATGCTTTGGAGATAGTCTTTTTTGTATGCTCAGACAAAGATGTGGAGGAAACAGTCAGCTGGGCCTGACAGACAAAGCTATTAACAACGTCTGAAACTATCTCTATCAATCAGGCCCAGCTGAGTATGTGTTTCCATAACTGTTGGCCTGTGAATGCAGCCAGAGTCCACTTCTGAAACACTGTGTTCAAATTTTACATTTTTAAACACATGATGATAGACAATGTAAAAGAAGTGAACAGTGCTAAATGTGACATGTCACCATTAGACTCATATAGAACTTTATTCTGTATACGCTTTTCACCTGTCTTAACTTCATTAATTATGTGGTTTGGCTATGCTGTGACCAGGAATCAATCTTTCTTACTTTACTTCTGAAACAATATGCATATAACTCCTTGAGGTATGCCACATGAGATTTGGAATGCATTTAAAAGAAAAACATGTAAGATAGGTAAGGATTAACAAGTCAATGACAATTCCTTGTGCCTTTCTCTGTGTCCATGAACTGAGCTTCTCGTTAGCACACAACAGATTAATACTGTATGTACTTCTCTGTACCCTCTCTTGGTAAGTTTGTAAAATTAAATGCTTAGTCCAAGTCATCCTGAAATTACCTTGAGTACTTCCTCCCCATAAAGTGGCAATTACAAATTTGTATGTAACCCTCATCATTTGGGCCTAAGAGGGATGAGGTAACAGGGGAGCAGAGAAGACTACATAATGAGGAGCTTTATGATTTAATACTCCTCAACAAATATTATTTGGGTGATCAAATCAAGAAGAATGAGATGGGTGGGATATGTACCACGTATGGGGGAGAGGAGAGGTGCTTACAGGGTTTTAGAGGGGAACCAGGGGGGAAGAGACCACTTGGAAGACCTAGGCATAAACGAGAGGATAATATTTAAGTGGATCTTTAATAAGTGGGATGGTGGGAATGGACTGGATTGATCTGGCTCAGGATAGGGAAAGGTGGTGGACTTGTAAATGTAGTAATCAACCTCCGGGTTCCATAAAATTCAGGTAATTTCTTTACTAGCCGAGGACGTGTTAGCTTCTCAGGAAAATCTCTTCTTCACGGAGTTCGTTAGTTATGTAACCCAATCTGTTAATATGTAAGTGTCAGGACAGTCACCATTGGCTTTTACTTACTAAGATCATAGATAATCATTGTTCTAACTGATCAATCATGGGATCTAATATTTCAGAACATTGTGGTTCTTATAACTGACAATACACTAAGTACATAATATAATGTATTTGTTGATTAGATAAATGTATCTTCAGTTGTACCTGGCTTCCAGTGCCGAGAGTGAAGAGCATGATAAAGAACAGGATAGCCCAAAGCTGGGGCAGAGGCATGCGTAGCACTGCTTCTGGATAAGTAATGAAGGCAAGACCGGGTCCAGATGAGACAACCTCCTTCACAGACACACCACTCTCCTTGGCTAGGAAACCCAGTATGGCAAACACCACAAAGCCAGCCAAAATGGCTGTCAGTGTGTTTGCTATTGACACTACGAATGCATCCCTACAAGCACATATGAGTAAAAGTAACATTCCAGTAACTAACATCTTGTTTCGTATGAGTGTACATACATACATGAAATTGTAATTCTTATGAGAGATTTCGACAACAGGGAGCAGCATACACATAACTTGGCTAGTAACACAGGGGTTGAGGGGGGCAAAATCGACCATGGGTATTACAAACTTTAATTTATGAAGGAGTCAAGTTAGCACGACAGGGAAGATTTGTTTGAACCAGTCCTTAATATACAATGACCTTAGGCAAAGAGCACAGACAATTTACAGTGCCTATCTTCCTTTGTAAATGGGTGACTCAGATGCCTCTATTCTGCATCACGTAAAACACAAGTTTTTCACTTTTTTTTGCCTTCACAGGACCAAACTAATTGTTTAGAAAATATTTATATTTTTTATTTGCCCTTCTTCAACTCTGCAGCTAAAAAACCGTTCTTAGGTAAAAAAAAATATTGCAGGGGAATTTGCCTCCCCCCCCCCCGCATCCCCCCAAGTTACGCTTATAGGGAGTAGAAAATATTCGATGTCATACTTGTCATCATTTTACACTGCTTAGTGTACTTGTCATCTCAGTGCGAAATTTAATTATAGTGGTTCTTATATCATATATTATTTTAAAATGATGGTGTCTTTCTTGTGTCAACAGACATTTATGTTTCTTCAACAAATTTCGATCCTGTTCTGTTAAGATTTTCAAATATACAATCATTGACAAAACTTAATTGGAATTTTTATCACAATTACTTTAATTTACATTTAGCTAGGAGACAGCAGATTATAAGATCTAAAGGATACTAAGCTTATTTTCTGATCAGTCACATTTCTTGCATTAATTATTTCAGCATGTGACCATGAAAACGATGGAAATTTTGGTATAGGGAGTTACTTATATTAAACAATAAAGATGAAATGATGGATATACGAGAGAGGAAGAAGGCAGTATAATCAATTTGGACTTATTAATTTAAACAACTGGGGAGTCAGTGGGGGTCATAAAAACCCCAACTGTCTCTCTAGTTGTGGCTGACTTTTTAGGAGCAAATTGCTGGCTGCAGCTACTGGTCACCATCACCTTAACTATCTGAGTATATCATTCTGCTTTTAAGCAACAATATGGAAATCTACCCAGTGGCAGGTGTGTTGTTACGCAGCATGTGAGAAACACAGTAAGTAACTGTTAATTAGTTTTGAAATACTGTTGTGGGAAAGAGATCCAAGTTACATGTTCATGTGCCATCAATAACTCTTTTAGGCTGTAACAATCAGTCTGAGGCTTGAAGATTAAAGTCTTCTGGGATATTATACCGTTCTGACATGTAACTAGTTACGTTTCTGATGAGTTTCCTGCCTCCATATGGAGGGTATCCCAAGAAGACTACCCTGTGAAAGCCTCAAACCACGCAATTTTATGCTTTTTCAGATTACACCAAACAATTTTATGGTCACTTTCCTTCCTTCCCCACATGTTACTAGCAGAAAAACAATGACAGTAAACCAAAAGGTGATACCAAGCATGGTGGCTTAGTAGTAACACTTATACTTGTATTTGGTCAGTGCCCAGTTTGCATCTTGGTTGGGACATTGACTATCACAACTTGAGGCTTTACATGGTTTTCCTCAGATACTACGAGCAAATTCCAGGACAGTGTTTCAAACAAGGCCACAACTGCTTACTTCCAATGCCTTTCCAATCCCTTATTTATCAATCATCCTATTATAATAGGATGATTTGTCATTATATAATCTGTGGTGTTCACATAATCATTAAATAAAGTATAAAATAGATAAATAAATAAATACATAAAAGACAAATATGTTAATCAAAACCACAAAACCTAAACATAATTCACTCAATAGTTTTCTAAATTCAACAGATTAAAAACAATCCATCCAATTACTTTAAGTTTAACGCCTTCACAAAATATTCCACAGCCTGTACTGTGTTCTGCTTACCGGTGACAGTTGTTGTTGAATCGATTGTAGCTGGAAAGAGTGACCAATGAGCCACACCCTATGCCAAAAGCATAGAACGTTTGTGAAGCTGCATCACCCCACACATGTGCATTAGTCAGTGATTCCCATGACGGAGTGACGTAGAACAAGATTCCTTCATAGGCCCCATCTAATGTTACTCCTGAAGATGAGAGAATTCATTCCAGTTAGAAAAATTTCCACCTTAAGATACACACTGTCTTCCAATAAAGTAGAAGGGAGTTTCCAGATGTGATAGTTTGAAATATTACATGTAATGTTAGGCATAATACTTTTATCTCATCAATAATAGAATTATGTGTTTCTGAATGGCAGTTAAGAGGTATTGAATATTGTGACATAATTTTAAAATTTATAGTTTAACATGAGAAGCCACTTCTTTTACAGAATAGACATGCAAATGTGGAGTGGACTCAATAATGAAATGTACAGACAATATCCCTGCCTGACGCATGGAATGTGACACACAGCAACCATTACGTCCTACAATTCATTTTAACAAGAACAGCTGTAACCATGATAAGAGATTTCATGTTCTAACAGTGTTCCTACTGAAGATGCAAGTCTTCTGTGACGTTACACTGTGTCACTGTGTAAATAATTCCTGACATTTCAAAGGATCACACTGACTTCATCCTTCAAAATTGTAGCATCCCAGAAGACTTTAATCTTCATGAATATAATGGTAACAGCAATAATACTGACAATAACAACAACAGCATTGTAAAAGTCACACACAAAGACACAGACACTCACTCACCTCTAATAAGCAGAGCCAGCAGGACACAGTAAGGGAAGAAGGCAGTAAAATACGTAACTTTCCCAGAAGACTGGACGCCTTTCATGAGACAGAGGTACAGAATGATCCACGATAACAACAGACACAGGACAATCTCCCAGCGGAGTATGCCCCATGACTCCCAGGTTGCCCCATTGATACCCAGCGCATAGTCTCTGCAAGACAGAGAATGAAGTCTCAGAATACAAAGTTACTTTATGCAATACAGCTTACTCTACAGGTATATGTATGAAAAATTCCTGATCTCAGAACTTTCTAGAGTCAAGCACAGAAGTATCGAAATTTAACAAAATAAAATTCACAGCAGAACCAACTGACTCCTTGGTGCATGGTGTTATTTAAAAGCTCCATATTCACTCAGTGGATCAAGAATTTCCTGCTTTTATGGAACATAAAATTCATCACAATATTCACAAAGCCCTGCCATTAGGCCCTATACTCTTTGAACCTAATACACTCCAACCTTGCACTTCATTTCCCTGAGTTTAATTTTAATATCATTCTTCCATTGACTCCTATGCCACTCAAATTATCACTTCTCTTGTTGTTACCAACCAAAATTTTGAATCACTTTCTCAGTGGGCTGGGATAGTGTAGTCAGTATAGTGGTTCACTACAGGCTGGATGGTCTGGCGATCGAATTCCGGTGGGCGCAAGATTTTCCACACCCATCCAGACCCACCCAGCCTTCTATACAATGTGTACCAGGTCATTCCCAGGGTAAAGCGGCCGGGGCGTGGAGTTAACCACCCACACCATCTAGCACCAAGATTAAAGAAAGAGTAGAGCTATACCTCTACTCTCCCTCTGTGTCTTCATAGCAGGTTATAGGGTGAAATTTACCTTTACCATCAGTTTTTCTCACCTTATTCATAATTGCTACATGTCCCACCCACCTCAAAAGTCGTATTTAAGTTATATTGATATTACATTACAAGATTCCTTTCAAATTAACCAACCAAAATGTTTCGTGTGCTACATGGCCTGTCTATACCAAGCTTCATCATAAATTGCTCAAACGGCAGTATGTCAAATAGTTCCACTGAGAATTACCAACCAAAATATTCTATTAGTTTCTCATCTTACCCATGTGTCCTACACGTCCCACCCACTTCAACCTTCATATTTAATCATGCTAATAATGAGACTTATGAACCAAAATGATGTAGCAGTTTCTCATCTTACCCATGGGAGCTAAATGTCCCACCAATCTGAACGTACTTATTTAATTACCCTAATGATATTAGATGAGGAATTCAAATTATAGATTGAAACGAGCAGAATTTATTAAGTGCACTACACATCTGACCCATCCCATTAGTCCAATCAATATCAGGTGATGTGTATAAATTATTAAGTTCCTCATTACGTATTTCCGTACTGTCTGCTTCTTGTGGGGTACACTGAAAACAACTGTCCCATCTTCTTCTTCTTTAAGGCAGTCACTGTAACTTCAATAACATCTCTGGGCCACTCTCCAGTTACATATATGCTTTTGATCAGCTGTGTCATTAGTTTGAGACCATCTTCTCCCAACAATCTGAGTACATCCACAGGTACATCATCATCTCCTTTAGCCTTCTTATGCCTCATGTCCTTCATAGCTTTTTCCACTTCACTTTGCAAAATATAAGGGCCTTTCTCGTCTTCATCTACTTCCTCTTCAGGTTCGACTTCTAGGTGTTCTGGACAATCAGCTCGATCATAGAGCTCTGTAATATAATTCTCCCAAATTTGCAGTACTTGTTTCTGATCTATTATTACATTCCCTTGAGAGTCGTCAATGCCAATGTTGTGAATCCCATGGTTTTCTTTCAACCTAGTTCCTTTGTCTTCATGTACATTAAATCATAATGTCCTGTTGTATTTACATACTAATAATCAGGGACAGTTTAAGAAATTTTTAGGCCCAATGCTAAGACAGCCCTACCTACATGTAGGCCTGCAATGACAATGCAGATAGAGTATTGTAAGAATTTAAATACAAAATATGAAATACAATCAGCCTTGACCTCCCTGAACAGCCACGTAAACTTCAACAGCCTTAAACCAGCTCCACTCATAAGACGTTCTAGAAGTATCATGCAACAAGTGCAGTTTGCTAAGTGCTCAATCGATACACTGAGGCTTAGCAGGAACTATAAATGAAGAATTACAAAATTTAACTATCCTATTCTGTGCACAATTTTAACTAGTACAGAAAATGACTACATTAAATCTGATCAACACACCCAAAGTTTTGCACCATCACCATAATATTTAGGTATAATTATGATCAGTGCTTCATTAGTTATCACAATCAAGCCAAATGCTAAATATAGATTTTTCACAGCTGCTGTATAGTTGTTTTACACAATACAAACAATTACCTAACAATAGTAGGATGTTCCCTGAAGATTTATTAGCACACAAATATTACATGACCTTTCACTAATACATTAGTAGCAGTGTTAATCGTGCTAGTGTTACTACTACATCAGTTTGCATGGCTACCATGTTGTTATTATTGTTGGCAGGGTCCCACATCACTACAGCATGGCATATCCTGACTTTGCAAATGAAGCAGATAGCCTTCAGTTGAAAAGAATATTTAGAATTAAGAGGAAATAACAGGAGTATGGAAAAAAATCATAAGGTAATGAGTTTCATAATGTGTATTTCAAACCAAACATTACTGGAGTGATCAAAATCAAGATGGATGGACTAAGAGGGACATGCTAAATCTGAGGAATCAATACAAACATTGTCACAAAAACTAAACAGAAGATACAACTTGAAAGACCTAAGTGCAGATACATAATCATGTTCAGAAGGATTTTAAGGGAATATGGTGAGAGGGCATGGACTGGTTCACTTCGTTCAAGATGAGGTCCTGTGATGGGCTCTTGTGGGGGGGGGGGGGGGAAGCAAAATAAGAAATCAGGTTTCTAAAAGGTGGGAAACTGTCTGATCAGCCAAGTGAGTTTCTGAAGAAAAATTCAGTTCCATGGGGGTTAGTTCATAAATTAAAAAGCACAATATTCTTTTTGGCTAAAAACTGGTCTACAGATGCAAACATTCTGATAAATTTAAACTGATTACCTGTAGTACTCCTCAGAAGATAGCACTCGATGAACAATGGCATTCAGATGGTTGTACGTGCCATTGAAGCAGTGTGTGCGATTGTGCATAGTTTGATTATTCTCTGCACAAATCTCCCCCACTGGGCGGCAAGTACGTTGTATAAATGTGAGTGGCCATGACTCATTCTCAGATTTATTCAGACATTCAGCATTGGCTGCCTCAGAATAACAATCTGCATTCAGAAACAGACCATATTATATACAAACAATTAATTTTTTATTCAAGTATATCAATGTTTACATTTCAATTTTACCAACAGACTGCAATCTTCAAAATCATGAATAAAAATAATAATTATGTATGAGTACTATGATACAAATTATTACAGTCAGAATCTACATTTCTTTAGCATAAACCTGGTGATGTTTGAAGGACAGGGGAGATATATGCCAAATAATGGGAAGATAACATTAAAATAAAAGTAACAAATATGATGGGATGGAGTGGACTGGATACAGCTGGCTCAGAACAGGAACAACTGCTGGGTTCTTGTGAACACAGCAGTAAAACTTCAGGGTCCATAAAGTGCAGAGAATACGTTAATCTATCTGATAAACTATTAATGTCACGAGGATTCTCTTTCCTAAAGTTAGTTAGTTATATCTAAGAAAGATAATGTGTTACACATGTGTAACTCAACTGGAAAAATAAGAAATACATAGAGAAATGCCTTTTGAAAGATTGAGAAAGAGATGGAAGGATAATATTAAAATGGATCTTGAGAATTGAACTATAAAGGAACGAGCTGCTTTGATTAGGCTCAGGATCAGGTCCCATGGCAGGCTTTAACATGAGCTGTGTTGAAGCACTGAAATCTAATATTAAGATTCATATGCATAACTTGGCTAATAACACTGGGGGGGGGAAGTTGACCATGGCTATTAGGAGTCAAGTCAAGAAGTGAAGTTAGAAAGAGAGAAGATTGGTTTGAACCAGCCCTTAATATACGTATGTACCCCTTTTTCCTACTCTCACCCCAGTTTCTTCTATTTGCCCCTCTTCAACCCAGCAGCCAAAAAAGAAGTCTTACGTAGAAAAATTATTGGGGGAGGGGGATTTGCCCCCTTGCCCCACTCCCCCCCCCACCCCCAAGTTCGTGTATGCTAAGATTATTTGTGACTCACCATCAGTATTGAAGTCATGCCCACATGATCCCCAACCAAGTTCGCTTGTAAATGAAGCAAAGATGTAAAAGATCGTCCAGGCAACAATCACTTGATAATAGATGGTGACAAGTGAGATCACAACCAGAGTGCAATAACCAAGACCTGCAAACAGAATAACTGACAATAAGTCATGAAATTCCCTTCCTTGGCTTTGATGTCTGATGATACTGACAGACTGACCATCATTGTAATGTAATATAATACTAGGCAAGAGCATTGGCTTATGTCTGAGATTTTTCACAGCATTCCTCAGTTCCTCCAGAACACTGTCAAGAAAGTACTGCTCTACCTATGTGGTTTGGCAGAATCAGAAACTTTCTTAAACATTAAGCTATACATACATATAATATGTAGATGAGATCTGCGCTCTTCTGGGATATTACGCGGCATCAGGTGGTAATTGTTTACCGACGTTTCGGAACAACGTGTCGGTTCCATCTTCACGGGTCAAGAGTCCGAGTATCCCAGAAGAGCGCAGATCTCATCAACATAGCGGCGGAAGCCTGAAGTCAAAATAAAATATGTAAGTTGACAAAAATAAAAAAAGACATGTAACAATTCACACTTTTTTACATACATAATTTCTTCGGAACCATTATAATTAAAGGCTGGTCCATAGCTCAGGCAGTTAGTCACTGGCCTATCACCACTGTGGACCAGGTTCAATGACAGGTCGGTCAATACAGAGTAGTGAACAAAGTGCCACTGGGATAGGTTTCCTCCAAGCACTCTACTTCAGTTTTCCCCTGCTGGTAACAGTCCACCAGAACTCCATGATCACTCATCTAGCACTGATGTTAAAAGACGCAACACTATATGTTAAAGCAGGGAAGCACCCAAGGGGGGAGGGCTGTGGGGCTATAGCCCCACCCCCCAAAATCGAAATTTGAAAAAACACAGATTTTGTAGACATGATGATATCAAAAGTTTTATGTAATTTATCCTTCAGCCGAAATAGTCACTGAAATCTGCTGATGACTAGTACATTAGAATTTTTTAAAATAAAATAAAAAACTTAGGAGGTCTTGGATAAAATAAAAAAAAACAAGATTAGACATTGTGATTTAAATTAGGTGAGTGAGCCATGGAACATGTAGTTATATTTATATGTATATAAATGCAGTTGCAAACAGTGTTATGTTACATTAATACTGGGTGCATACCTGTGCTAAAGACAAATGAATCAAGTCAATTCCATGTAGAAATGATTCAATCGTTTAACTTTCTGTATTATCTAAAACTCTGTGTGTTGCCCACACAGTCTATTTTTTCCATATCAGAGATGAGAAATGCATGGATAGGTTGATCGAGAACCATTAAGGGAAGAGACGACAACTTGGGAGACCTAGGTGTAGATGACAATATAATACTCCTATTAAAATGGAGATCAAACAAAAGAGTATGAAGATGTAGACTGTATTCATGTGGCTGAGGAATGGATCTGTGATAAACCCTTGTGAAGACTGTCATAACCACCGGGTTCATAAAAGTGGGAGATATCTCGACTATCTGAATGACCATTAGGTTTTCAAAATGGACAGCTCTGTAGAATTAGTGACAACTGCATAGGCTACGTACGGCAGATGACAAATGACAGCACGATTATGAAGAGTGAATTGGTGGGAGGTCACAGAACATTTCAAGGCACACCCAGCCCTTGTTTCACGCCCTAGTTGCGTTCCTGAAAAAGTGGGCGTAAATAAAAAATGATATTCCCATAAGAAACAAACAAATAAATACAAATATACCAACCAAAAGGAGTTAAACCGAAAAAGAGAGAGCGAAAACTAAGAAGTGGTGTAAATTGGCAAGGGCTGTTAAAGCAAAAAGGCATAAAACAAGGGCTGGGTGTACTATTTGTAGGAGGAGACTGGACAAAAATCACGAGAAATCACGGACAGAATAGCTGATATTTGAACAGGTGATCGCCCAACTACAAAACTAGAGGTGCCAAGAACGTTCGGTGCCTCGCACCTTTCGCCTGTCTTTGTGGGGACGGCGAGAGTGAAAACAGGTTCTTCACGCGAACTCACAGGTCAGGCTTGTGACCTGGGTCAGTTTGCAGAGGAACGGGTTTGAGGCGAGAACCGCCGTTATGCTGCCTGCGTTACATTCCGTGGATGTTCTTGCTTATATTACGAGAAACTGGCCCGCCATGTGACAGCGATACCATCACATTCACGTGATAATCAACGGCGCATTTCATTAGGGTTTTAGGAGCGTTGCAAAACTGCGAAAAGCGACTATTAGCTTCGTCATGCCTGTCTGTCCGCATGGAACAACTCGGCTCCCACTGTACGGATTTCCATGAAATTTTATATTTGAGGATTTTTCGAAAATCTGTTAAGAAAATTCAAGTTTCAATATCTGGCAACAATAACGGGTACTTTACATGAAGACCAATGCACGTTTATGATAATGTCTCGCTGAAGTCTGCTTAGAATGAGAAATGTTTCAGACAAAAATTGTAGAGAAAGTCAAAACACACATTTTAGTTCTACATAATTTTTTCCGAAAATCGTGCCGTTTATAAGATAATGTGGAAAAATATGGTACAGCTAGACAGCCGCAGAAGATGATATAATACGGCGCAGAAAAGATGCGCTTTGAATGCCGGATAACTAAGGCAAAATACAGACACACACTCATAATATTTAATATTTAGGGACATTGCTTTTCCACGGCAACAATGGTTACGCGAAGGCACCTCAATGTTACCTTACAGGCACATCGCCTGTCCTGTTTTAATTCATGGGCGATTAATGGAGTCATTACAATAATGGTCATTATATTATTATTTTCTTTTGAACGTATTCTAAACCTGTCACTTTTTAAGGGAGAAAAGTGAAACACATCTCATGCGACAAAAAATCATAGATCAAATTACGCTTATAAAAATTTAGTTTTACGGTAACACTTCTATTACAACAATATTCGTAAATATTTGAGCACATGACAAACCTTTTCCTTCATCATGTGTATCGTTAATGTAAATATCAACATCCTCCTCACAATTCCTTCCTCATGTAAGAGCAACACATATTTGACCATGTCCAAAAACAGTCCCGAGAGGATAAATTCCGACACAAACTATTGTCTTTACATACGCCAACTGTCGATGACATATTAAAAAGAATTTAAGTGTTACCCGAAGTTTACTGAAGACATCCCATTTGCGACTGCTTTTCCAAAAGGCGTGTAATTTGTCATCACTATTTCAGTATTTCAATAAAGTTTAGTCACTCAAAACATCATTGTGAAATACAATTCGGAGAAATTCCAAAGAAATGTTTTTTTTTTAAATAAGGATGTGTGATATACCGCATATCGAAGCCTTAGGTACGTATATCAAATAATATCGTTACAACTTAATCCCTAGCCTTAAAGCGGGCGTAACTTCACTTACAAACCCCGCGTTTTATACACAGGTATTACTTGTATCTTCTTTTCCACACATAAATGCCCACGTTGTAACTTAACTTACATTACACTTCACGTCATAGCAACTGTCTGAAATGAAAGAGATGCCTTGCATTGAAATTGTATAGATTTATGCGCTGTTTTAAGCTGTGTGGTTATGAAAATAATCACGCTAATGTTTCATAATTTCTGACTTCACTCCCATTTTCACGCACGCCCACGTTTCGTTCCGGTGCATTCGACCGCAGGCCCAGCAAAGGCTCTTGTTGCTGTATTTATTAGCATAATTAAGTTCGCCACTTTACAAGGCAATTATACTGCGACGTGTGAGAAGACGCCTCGGACTCAGACTATTCCAGGCTTGGTTCACGGGCGTTACGTGATCTACACACGTTGTTGGTTATCATCATAATCATAACCATACGCCCAATAACAGTCATCATTATCAAGATAATTTAATTTCATCATTTCACAAGAAGACCTAGTTACATCTAAGAATCTGGGACATAGGCCTATCTTGTCCGTCACGTCCACGAGAAAATGTCTTACACATAGCCATTAACTCTCTGGAGGCTGAAATTCCTATAAATGATACGTACGTCACTTCCTACCTCACAGACAATAAACACCGTCTCCATTACAAAAACCAATCACTTAATGTTCTTTAGGGAAATAATCAGTTTTCACTGTTGGAATCATTTATACGAACCATCCCGTATGGACAAAATACAACGTCTTCCACCGTTACAACAGGCGATACATATAGTTAGGTGCCACTGGGATTTAAATGGTTAAAGGCGCAACGTGGAAGTTAACTCTTTTGGAGCATAAAATTTCTGTAAATATTAGTTTTAAAAACTAATTTCCTATACCACAATAAACGCACTGCATCTCCATCATAAAAATAAACCGGTTAATCGTCTATAGGGAAATAAGTGCTGTGTATTGTGAGAATCATATGCTAAAAGTGTAAAATGGAGTTCGAAACCACGCCTCTTCTACGCATCACAGAGTGGTGCTTAGATGGTAACAATATCATTACTACTACCACCAAAACCAGCACCAAAACTGCTACTACAATTAATTTATTGTTATTAGTATTATAACCAAGTGAAATAATTAAGATATTACTTTCACAGAATAACAACTTCCACCTACATCGAAATATACGTGACACATATATTAATTACACACCCGTAACTTACATGATCTTCTTCCATAACAATACGAAAACATCAGAAAGACACAAGAAAGAACAGCAGCGTGGGAGAGCAGAATTCTACATGGAAGACACACCTATTGCCTTAAAAGGCCAGATGTTGATAAAACAACATCGAAAGCATTATTATTATTATTATTATTATTATTATATTATTATCATCATTATCCGTAGTTTTTAACGACGCTATCAGTAACCCAGACTGTAGAGTGTCCAGTGATGGGATGATAATGGATCATACATTGAAAAAATGCGGAAGGAAGACGTCATGTGAATTCATTGATTTTATGGACTGCTTTCATCGTATGTATTAACATTTAACACACTACTACGTTTCAGGGGGTAGCGTAGTCGGTATAGCGACTCGGGACGTGCTGGACGGTCCGAGGATTGAATCCCGGTGGGGGCGAGATTTTCCGCAACCGTCCACACTCGCCCACCCAGCCTCCTGTACAATGGGTACCACCCACCACCATCTAGCGCCAAGGTTAAAGAAAGAGTAGACCAACACCTCTACACCCCCTCTGGGCCTTCATGGCCTGTTATAGTGTGAACTTTATCATCTTTTACCTACGTTTCGGGGACCACGTAGTTATATTTATGACATAATTTTATAACATAGTTTTTAAAATCAAACATATATGGTGGAACCCCGTTATAACGACATCGGTTTATACGACACCTCGCCTGTAGCGTCAGATATTCTGTGGTACCAATTAATACCTCACTGTTAACAATAACATTATATTCCTCGGTTATAACAACACTCTTAATAACGACACAAAATATTCAGTCCCTTTCATCACGTTATAACCGAGTTGAACTGTTTTATATACAGCCTCGGGGTCAGCACCCCTTCCGCTCAAATAAAAAGTTCTGGGTGCGCACGTGATATGGATAACCCAGTTCACAATATATCGACACAAGTACCAAAGGAAATATAAAATTTTGATTTCCTCTTATCATAACTAATCACCAATCACTATTTGAAAACCAGTGAACTGTACCGTCGTATTACTTGATTGGTCAACTGACTGCCTGTTTATGTTTGGTTATTTAATGACGCTCTCAATGGTTCAGATTACAAAGCGTCGAATAGAAGGATAACTGGTAAATAAGTCGAAAGCATGTGAAAGGAAGAGGTAATGGTCTAGTTCCAGGCATTATCCCGGCATTATCCAGGAACTGAAGCAACGAACGAAAAGCCATCTCCGGACCACGATTTGAAGCTGGGACCTCCAGAATATCAAATATCCGCTACGATTTGTTCTGGCTACCGAAGAAAGGACAGTTGGGCGCCCAGACTTTCGTCGCTATTTGCATGGTATGTATTGACTTCACAGACATCACGAACTGAATACAAACTAAAAATGACTGGCCGCCATTTCACTGTTGTTAAAATCTCAGTTAGAAACCCGCCACTAAATGTCAGTTACGTTGCAATTACCGTGGAAGATAGGTGCCATCCTCTGGAAGGCCTTGTTGGGTCCCAGGCCTGAGTACTGTCCGATGGCGAGTTCCAGGAAGAATATGGGAAGACCCATGGCGAACAGCATGATGATGTACGGCACCAAGAATGCTCCTGTAACACATTACACGTCATCTGCAGGTAAGGTCTCCAGCACTACTAAAATAGGAACACAGACACTCTCCGACTTACGCAATTTCAGACTTATGCCATTTTAAAGAATATTTACCAAAATAAAGTAACAACACTTTTTAAATGAGCGCCAAATTTTTCCCTGCTGCAATGAAAGCGTAATAAGACGAAGGTGGCGGAAGAATGCTGCTGGGCGATAACACCGGCGGTAGGACGGTTATGCTGCGGCTAATCCGGTTCCAGTGTGATGTAATTTGGATTTCAACTGGACTCCCTTGTATATACATTATGGTTGATCATATGAAGGATACACTCAATTCCAACCTGCCCAAAATTCGACCTGCGCCTGACCTTCCGCAACGCAACTACTGCGTAAGTCTGGGAGTGTCTGTTAATCACTGATATGCCCTCCTGTTAAGGAGATTGCAATGAATCTAAAGGCGGCATCGATTGAAATGTAATTTACTACTGGCATGCTCACGTGCTAGGGAAAAGCTACTTTATTTACAACCATTAGCAGAAACTGACATGGAGGAACTGCAGAAATTGTTCAAATTGTTGTCCACCATGTTCAGTGTTGCCAACTGTTAACTAAATAACTCCAAATAGCAGAGTCCTTCCTGATAAGCTAACAGGTCCTCAGCTAGTCAAGAAATTCCCCGCATTTCATAGAACCCGAAGCTTCATTACCGCATTGACAAGCGCCCGCCACCTGTCCCTATTATGAGCCACATCAATCCAGTCCATGCCTCTCCGTTCCACTTCTTGAAGATCCATTTTAATATTATCCTCTCACCTACGCCTGGGTCTTTCAGGTTACCCCACCGAACCCCTTTATGCATCTCTCCTCTCCCCCATATGTGCGTGTCCCACCCATCTCATTCTTCTTGATTTTATCACCCGAATAATATTTGGTGAGGAGTACAGATCATAAAGCTTCTCGTTATGTAGTCTTCTCCACTCCCCTATTACCTCGTCCCTCTTAGGCCCAAATATCCTCCTCAGCACCCTATTCTCGAACACCCTCAGCCTATGTTCCTCTCTCAATGTGAGAGACAAATAATAATAAAATAAAAAACAGAATTCACATGAAAATAATCACAGGTACGTCATTGCTGTAATACTAACCAACAAATGCACATAATTTGTCATAGGTTCACAATAATATTTTTAAAAACACTAAACTTCTACATGTTTCGGACCTTACTGGTCCATCATCAGGGAACATGAAGGAGTTTAGTGTATTTAAAAATACTGTTGTGAATCTATGACAAATTGTGTGCATTTGTTGGTTAATATTACAGAAATTAAATTATAATGCACGGAATGGAAAATATAAAACACAGGTAGGTACTTCGCTAATTCGGTAACGTCTTGTAGAGCATTTCGGGAGATCTGAACTTAGATGGAATATAATATTAAAATCATGTTTAGGAGAATAAGACGTAAAAGCAGGGACTTGATTCAGTTGATTCAGGATAAAATCCAGCAAGGTCCAGTGACAGCCTCTTGTATACAACATGATGAACAAACAGACTGTCTCCATCGTAGTCTGCAGGTTTCTCCGCGGCACCGATACTCATCTAGTAGCTTATACGGAGTTACAGTCAAGATCATAAAGTTAATGTGAAATCCTCAAGCGTCATAATACGATGAACGTCCGTGCCCTGTAAAAATGGAGTGTTGCTTGACGAACCGAGAAAGAGCCAACTTTCCAACGAAGACGTACACCGTTGACACAGACATATCTCCTCTTCCGGGCTTTGACCCGTTGAATTTAGTTCGGGCTCACTACTCGGGGAATGAATAACCACCAACAGGTGACTGAAACACACTCAAGTTTATAATGTAAGCAGAAGCCAAATTGGTTTAACTTAAACTTGTCGTCAGTCAGTATGGTGAAGTCATAAAGCTAAGGTAAAGCAATCTCTTGAGAGGCCTTCAGGGTTCCAGGAGGTTGAGGGTCCCAGATTTCCAGACAATCGGCACATGAAGGTGGTAGGGTCGTCAGCCCTATGCATCGGTCGCCTTTACTCCCCAGGAAATATTCCTGGTACTCATTTCTGTTAGAGGCTGACCATAGTGCGTGCGGCGGGAAGGGTTACGTCAATGACACAATTGGAAATCGAACCCGCGACCTTCAAGCTTGTAGCGTAGTGCCTCAACCAACTGCGCCACCGTGTACACATACACAGCATATAAGACAGGATAAAGCAGGCAACATATTTCGGCTGATTAAGCCACCATCAGGCCTTTTCTTGAACATTAAAAACACACTAATACTGCAATAGGCCGATCCCAGTGGCCGTGCGGTCTAAGGCGTGGGTCTTCGGCTGCACGCTTACTAGGATCGTGGGTTCGAATCCCACCGGGGGCATGGATGTCTGTCTGTTGTGAGTGTTGTGTGTT
This sequence comes from Reticulitermes speratus, assembly GCA_021186555.1. Lineage (NCBI taxonomy): Eukaryota > Metazoa > Arthropoda > Insecta > Blattodea > Rhinotermitidae > Reticulitermes > Reticulitermes speratus. Next base: position 9,841,896 of record JAJKFL010000031.1, on the reverse strand, counting down.
GTCAGGTAGAGGTCTCTGCGACGAGCTGGTCCCTCGTCCAGAGGAGTCCTACCGACTGTGGTGTGTCTAATGTGTGTGATCGTGAAACCTCGACGAAACGAGGAGGCCCAGGCCCATATAGGGCTGTCGAGCCATAGAAAAAAAAATACTGCAATAGGCGTGAGCTCTCCACTTTTACAGTATAATAATACATTGTAAATATATCCACAGAATTTCAGGCTTTCGCAGCGATGTAGATGAGATCTGCTCTCTTCTGGGATATTACGCAGCGTAGAGTGGTAATTCTTTATCGACGTTTCGGGACAATCGGGACTTCAAGGGTCAAGAAGCCCAAGAAGGATCTTAGACTGCGCTGCGTAATATCCCAGAAGGCCGCAGATCGTACTCAAAGAAATTTTCTTAAAAACTGATTACACAAGAAGCCTGGGTAATAAAATGTGTGGATATATAACTTGAACGTTGTAAGTTAATGTTCTCAAAAAAGGGCTGACGATGGCTTAATGAGCCGAAACATGTTGCCTGTTTTATCCTGTCAAGCTGTGTACGACCGATTTTGAAAAAAAAAAAATGTCTGCAACTGGAAACACAATGGGGATGTGTCATCTCAAAATGTAAGGTGAATATTTGAATTTAAGCAGCGGTACTTTCGGATTCGCGCATCTGGAGATTCGAGATCAGAGAGACTTGGCACTTCTAAGGCAAAATAGGCAATTCTCTCAGTTACTTTACCCGTTACAAGATGAATGAAGACGAAGAAAACAGCAATACGTCACTTTGTCACGCGCACAGCTTAGTAGTTAACACACGGCCAGCCTTAGGCCGATTGGACCGATCTGACGCAATCGGGCCCTACGCTTACGGGCACCCCGCGCTCATAGGGGATTCGCGCATTAGTAACTTTTAAAAATCATAAAATATAGACCATTTTAATTTTTCATCCTAACTTACGTTAATATACTAAAACGTTAGTCCTTTTTTTGTTCTGCACAATAACTTTTAGGGGCCCGCCACGAGGATCGCAATCGGGCCCCCCGTTTGGTAAGGCCGGCACTGGTTAACAGATGCTTAGCACAAAGGGAAGGTTTTATCAGATTTCTCGCAAACAACTGTCACGTACATAACAGATGATTTGTCTTGGGATTCCACACGTATTATCTATACAAGTTATATAGTTGTACTTAAACAGGTTATGAAGTAGTCTGTCGTGCCATTACGTACAATAAAGACAAGTTGCGCGGTCTAAGATTGACTCATTCAAAAGATAATCGTTGCACAGACGATTTTGTAATACGTCGCAAAACATTCTACGCCTGCAGCCGCCGCAGTAAAGACGTGACGGCTTCTGTCTGAGATCATGGTGTCATGGGGTTTGCTTCCTGCCTACATCATCTATTATTTTTGTTGACAGCTACCGGTCACCCTGCACTTATTCCGATTAGACTTTAACTACTTTCTGCTAGGCCTTCTCCTATACACATGAATTAGTCCAGATTCTGGGGAATTAACCCGTAGCCAGCATGTCTACTACAAATGGTGGATCGTAGGTTATTTAATGACGATATATTAACTGCAGTCCTTCCGGCCGCACTATGTCCCTGGGGTCGACTCAGCCTCTAACAGAAATGTGTACCAGGGGTATCTCCTGGGGAGGTAAAGGCGGCCGGTGCGCAGGGCTGACAACCTTATCACCTTCATGTGCTGACTGTCTAGAAATTCTGGGAGCCTCAACTTCCTGAAGCCCTAAGGGCCTGTCCAGGCCTGTAATGGGATAGCTTTGCCTTTGCCATTATATGTATATACTCGTACATATAATGGCATTATATATATATTTGCCATTATATATATACGTGTATATTAAATAAATTGTGTGTGAAGATTTGCAATAGAACCAACTGTGTCAGTATAGGGCCCATGATGCGCTTTGGCAAACATGGTTACGAAGGTGCAGTTTCAACAGAACAGTAATTCCTTTATTGGCTGAATTACAATCCAGTAGGCCTAACTAAAAAGACTTTACAATCGAGTTAGACGGACAAAGTTAATGCAATGGTCGCTCGTACAGCAAACAGAGCAGTTCCACTCGACATGAGATCTGCGCTCTTCTGGGATATTACGCGGCGTCGTGCGGTAATTGTTTACCGACGTTTCCGGATCACGTATCGGTCCCATCTTCACGGGTCACCTGTAAGTTGGCCTACAGTTGGAATGTAATCGTTTACTTTACGTCAACTGTTTACATTAAAGGTACGTGTCCGGGAAAAACCTAACAACCGTGTTGAGTGATCACGTCTCTTCATTGTTATCTCATATCATAACCAAAGAATACGCAAGAGTGGAAAAACATATCTGTGTGCTGGGGTTATTGACACTTATCACCACACAACTTCTGGACACGAAATACCTTAACAGATAGGCAAATTTCGTCTCGGCTTTGACAGGTTATTTGTTCTCTTCTTCTTCTTGTCTCCGTAAATTAAAACTGCATGTAAATTGTCCCGTTTTATACGTATAAACCAATTTTATTATTTCCGATTTTATTATGAAAACAAATATTTGAAAAGCCAAATACTAAAATTTAATTTGTATGTAGAGTACAGTTCGATTTATATCCAGGTAATATGATAGCAGCATATCTGACATCCAGTCGAAAGTCTGCTGATGAAATCCCGAGTTCATATAAGTTACACTACCCCAGCCTTTAGATTTCGTCCCTAAGCGAATTCTGAAATAAGCATTAGCCACGAACATTCCAAAAATCTCCATTTCTTGTTTGGCGCGTTTCATAAATACATTAATTTCATCGGATCCATTCATACGTAGGTCTATCTCTGTTATTTACTAGAGTAACCTGGATAGTAATGGAAGTTACTGAACACAGAGTATTTGAAAATTGAAAACGACACTTCGAATACAACTGGCAACCAGAGCCTCAACTGAAAGTACAAATACTTTGTTAGATATATTATATGTTGTTGTTTCTGAAATCAGGAATGATAAAAAATTAAATGTAATATGGAAGCAATCATTTTAAGGTGATTCATCCCGTTGTGTTTACAGTATAACCAAAAGGATAATGTACTCAGTCCAAACACAACTTTTATTTATCAAATATAATCAGCTACATGTTTCGGTTAATATATAGCCATCGTCAGGCAAAAATAAAAATTGTGAACATTTTCTTTTTATTTTCGCGGTCAGCCTGATGATTATATATATATATATATATATTAGCCGAAACATGTAAGTGGTTACATTTGATAAATACAAGTTGTGTTTGGACTGAGTACATTATACTTCTGGTTATATGGAAGCAATAGTTCAGATCGACTCATGAGAAACTAACTGTATAACTAAACAAAACGTACATAAATACTCGTAAAAGAAGTCATGTAATATCGACACAGCGCAACACTTCTGTGCGTTCGCATTCTTAGTGCCCGCAGATTTTAAATCCGTGACTGCTGTCAAGAAACAACACTGACGATGTCGGTATTGAAAAGTACCTTTCCACCTTCAAGTGTTGCCTGTTCCAGGAGGTTGAGGCTCCCAGAATTTCTGGACAATCGGCACATGAAGGTGGCAAGGTTGTCAGCCCTACGCACCGGCCGCCTTTACCCCCAAGGAGATACCCTGGTACTCATTTCTGTGCGGCCGGAGGGATTATGTCAATGAAAAATCCCAATAAGTCCATCGGGAATCGAACCCACGACCTCCCGGCTTGTAGCGCAATGCCGCAACCAACTGCACCACCGCGTACTGTCGACATTGTACACTAATACCGTTTTTCATGAACAAAACACGCCTACACTTTGGTTCGCCTTTATCGTTACGGTTTCCGGCATCCGCAATTATTTTAGAGGAAAGGAAATTGGAAGCAGCGTGCGCATTACGTTTAAACGCAGTACTGTAGAATTAAACCAGAAATGGGGAATTATTCGATGCTATAATCGTGGTGAACTTTCGGTCGCGATTGAAATAAGATATCTCACGAACAGGAAGGAGGCGTGAGATATATTGGGTTTCAATAATGCAGCTAATCGTGAGTGTACTTTTCTCTTTATGCACTGAACTTATGTGTGTGTGTGTGTGTGTGTGTGCGCGCGACATGGAGTAAATTACAGACTCTCAACAATCAAAATAGCATTTAAGGGTTTTGTATTTAAAACGATGCAGAATCAAGACAAAATAACCGATTCTTGCTCATCCCCCACCCCCAAGATGCTTATGAGCGTTGGTATGGTGACAACATATTAATTTGAAGAAAGGTGGTTCCGCCTAGACAGCAGGCAATCAAATATACATCTGTGTGAAATGGGTCGCGTGCAATGCAACCTACCCAAGTGAGCCAACTGAAGCGTGAGTTCCGTAAAACTTAAACTAATTCCTTATATATTCCCTTGATCTCTACAGCCTTTCGTTAAATGTCAATTTACCCCAGTATGAAGGCGTATTGAGGGCAGAGGGACACAATTCTACACATTCTCATATTATTACTATGGCTCTATAGTTGAAGTTTGATTTACCAGACAATGGCCATAATGCAACTGGAGTGCCGTAGTAGCAGTAGGACACCATTACCATTCAATTTAAGAACCACATTCTCATATCTGAGCATTAGAAAGAAAGCGTAGTCAGTTTCAAGCACCGTCAATGTTTACCCCAACCACTTCAGACCCAGTGAGACAGCAGCTGTTCCTAACCATATCGGGGGGAAAAAAACTCCGCAAGACCAAATTTATCTACATGCTGTCTCTTCGTGCTAAAGAAAACCTTCCCTAAATCAGCGATTAATGCAAGAGCAAAAGAGTGAGAAGCAAACTGTAAAATAAATAACTAATCGATTTACTTGTGTTCCTTACACAACGTATATAATTTAAAGTATCATGGGCAGGTGACTTCCGTTTGTCCACATTTTATATTCCCAAACTACGGAATGTATGAGGTTCAAATTTGGCACTGGGGAAAGGATCTACGCCACATATTGTCAGAAGAATATAATTGTTAAACCAAATCAACTGATGTTTTGTATGTAACTTAGGACTGATTTTAAGACTTTTCTAAGAAGAGAATTTGTTTGTCACTGCTGCACTTCCAGAATACGTCTCACGACTAACTTAAACGTACATGTGCGACATTTTTAGATATTGTATAAGTTTATATTAAACTAAACAGAGGAATTTTGCATCTACAATAAACGTACATCGTGCAGAATGCACTATGCCAAACAGCGGAAAGCACAGGTGTATTTTAAAAATATTTGTACCGAATTGAAATACACTTATTCGGTGTTGTTGGAAGAGGAGTCACAGTGGTCACCATATTGACGCACTCTTAAACCTTGTTCATTGAGAGCAGAAGTACTGAAACAGAAAACTTGATTTTTGTCTGTTTCACACTCAAATTTCATTCAAAAATGACCGCGGACATGAAAACGAAATCTACACATTAAGCAGCGTTTGAAATAAAATCGTTTGTTGAGGTTCCCCAAATAAAGCCTTCAGAATCAGCTGTGCAAAGAATAACTGACGTCACGTTAAAACAGGAAGCAAATAGTTTAAATATCAAGACAGACACACATGGCACTCATATTTCATCTTACTGTTTTCGAATGTGTGTATAGGACTGTTAAAGACAAAAAATACACCGTACATAAAAGGAATCTAGTTAACCCTTGACGGACAAAAGATAATCTCTTTCCAAAAACAGAGACAAATGCGAGATGCTTCCTCTGGAGACAGAACAGCAAGAAGAAGACTCTTTTCACCAGCAAACTGGACTTAAATTTAAGGAATAAACTAGTAAAGTGCAACATTTGGAGCACATGGTGCTAAAACTTGGGACATTTCGGAAAGTAGATCAAAAATACCTGGAAAGTTTTGAAATGTGGTGCTCGTGAAGGATGGACAAGATCAGTTGGACTGACCGTGTGAAAAATGAAGACGTATTACACAGAATCAAGGAGAAAAGGAGTATCCTACATAAAATAAAAAGAAGGAAGGCTAACTGGATTGGTCACATCTAGCGTAAGAATTGCCTCATAAAAGAAGTTATTGGAGGAAAGATAGAAGAAGTTACGGGAAGACGAGGAAGAAGATGTAAGAAGGTACTGGATGACCTTAAAGAAACGATAAGGTACTGGAAATTGAAAGAGGAAGCACTAGATCGCACTCTGTGTAGAACTCGATTTGGAAGGGGCTATGGACCTGTCGTAAGAGAGACTACGGAACGAATTACTATATATACGTTAAAGATTCATTTCGTACCTCAAAGAGAACAATGCACTTCCATTAGAAAACTTAAATCGGTGTTGAGTGTGAGAATCATATCGAACACAACAAAACATGTGAAAAATCTGTTGAGATTTTAGCGTTAAATCTGTGAGTATATACACTAACCACTAGGCTCTAAATGGTTAATATTTATACATGTAAAAAGGTATTTCGATTTGTTGAACAAATATTTATAATACACGAATAAAGATAATTTCATTTAATAGAAGTATGTCCGGTTCAATACATCTGAAAAATATGTATCATGTGATATACTTTCCGTTATCGTGCGAGTAACCTTCGAATTCAGAAAGGGAAATGTTTTCACGCTTTTAATTTTGTGTAATAGGCAAACTGTGCCTTTAGCTCGAATTGCGTGCAAAACGTGTTTCAACAGAGGGGCAAAAATTCGTAGCCACACAACAAACATGAAGCCAAAAGCGTATAAATATGCACGATAAATACATGTAGATTTAAGTGGCCCACTTCAGTATTTTATGACAATTATATCCAAAACAACACTTCGCTTGAAAGAAGCGTAAAAGTAAACATTATGCAATGAATCAAAGTTATACCGTGGCTGGAGGTACGGCTCCAAGTATTCATAACCGCGGTATTACACGGAGATCAACTTTACGTATAAGCCATTTTAACTCCTAGAAAACATCTGCTGGTATCTTATGAATACAGACCCGAACGAGAGCCAGACAGGGGTTGGAAAATATCCCTCCCCGGACTCGAACCCTGGGAGTTGAGCCCATAGCCAGCCACGTTTAGTGGCTAAACTATCCCGGCTCATATGAAGGCAGCAGCATAACACAAATATATATGTCCTTAGTTTTGTCTGAAATATTTTGCAACTTGCTGAATACTTGAGTAAATCTGGACTACATTTGGGCCTTAACGAGAAGCATTAGTGTATCCTGACCACTTTGTATAAAACTCTGTAAGACTGCAGTATAGTGCAAAACGCAACTAACACTGCTCCTTAATAATAATTTATATATTACCATCAAACAAAAAAGTTTGTTATATTCAACAATGCATGCTACATGTTTCGGTCAATACGACCACCTTCAGGTGTGAATGTACAGGATTGAAAACGAAGTGAAATGCGTTAGAAATATATTGCAATGGAACACTGAAGTATTACATACTTCGTTCTGTGAATATTTTTGTTCCTGGTTTGGTGGCAATAGATTCGAGATCCGTAAAATGTAATTAACTCTTCAGGAGATAATAGGTTTAAATTTCAGACTGGGGCATCTGAGCCTGTACAGATAAAATTCCTCCACCCGTGCGACATGATGTCTGACTGGGAAAATTTAATTCAGCTACTTGAATTTCGGTGATAAATGGTCTGAACTCCGATCGGCGCACGGGTTACCTCTAGGTTCTCCTCGGTCCCTCCATGCAAAAGAGCCCATACGCACCACCGCCGTTCCTGAATACGAGGTACGGGAATCTCCAGACATTTCCCAGTCCGACGGCGTAGTTGAGGCACGACAGGACGAACTCCAGCTGACTGGACCAAGCGCCGCGCTCCTGCTCCATGCTGTCGACACAACTTGTTCAAGCAGACTGAGCGATCGTCTGGCGAGAGCCGTATAAGTAGCAGGACTTGGTGGCGATGACGAATTTGAAATCACGAGTGGGGGCCACAAGCAGTGGATTCATTAGGACTTAGGATAGGGACCAATGGCGGAATCTTGAGAATACGATAATGAATTTCTTGACTAGTTTAGCGACTATTAGCTTCTCAAGGAGTCTGTTCCATGGAGTTAGAGAAACCAATAAGCAAAACCTTACGTGACTTCAGGCTTCCGCAGCGGTGTAAATGAGATCTTCGATCTTCAGGGATATTACGCAGCGTAGATTGGTAATTAGTTACCTCGGCACGTAACAGACAGGGAACACTGTCTCAATTACGAAGACCAATCAGTACGAGAGATGATAAACGTACGCGGGTATTTATGAAAAGTGTCTGTTAATTTTGTCAGATTTTTAAATGAAATCAGAAAGCGTAGACACATTTTTGTAAAAATCCCAAACACGAAATTTCACAAAAATTCGTAAAAGTGAGAATAGCCTTGATACATACGGATGGGCAGGTGGATGTCACGACGCTAACAGCCGATTTTCGCAAGCGAACGCGCCTAAAAACACAAAGCGGGTTCTTCGCGTATGAGTTTCATTATGCCAAATCGTATTTCGCAGAAACTGCAAAATAATGAGTCACAATCCTTTCGGACTGGATTAATAAACGGTTTCATGGTAATTCTTATTACGAGTGAGGTGTTTCTAACAAATTCCCCACACTGAGAACACCACGCGTAACATGTAGTCGTTATCCTCTGGTCTTCCAATAAGGAAGCAAATTTCAGTCAATATTTCCGGTCTTACGCTTACACCGAGGTCTGTAATTATCAGCTTAAGAAAATGCTTTTATTCTAATCCTGAGCCAGTTAAGTAGAGTTCACACTGTCACAAAACACTTAACCACAACACCCAACAACCTGCACCTCCCTCGTGACCTGTAATCCTGAAACTTTCGAACCAAGATTTTATAATAAATTATTCTTCCCTTCTACATGCTACACTCTCTTTCCATCTCATTTTTCTTGATTTAATCTAGGGTTACCATATATCCATTACAAGAAAAAGAGGACATTTCTCACTTATCGATCAGAAGAGGACATCGTAGAAAAAGGAGGTTAAAAATACATATAAATAGTCACGATTTTATTTAATGAAGTCCCTCTCAACCTATCTCTGCTAATAGTTCTTTATATTTCATGCGTATGAAATTCAGAGGCCGACTTTTTTAAGCATTTTTTTTCCACAGAGTTCTAGTTGTCCAGAATTTCTGCGCCCGAGTTTTCCGAGACCTTCCGAATGCTAATCGTTTAACTCATGCGCCTTTTTTACTAGGACAATACAACACAATAATTATGTATTTCTTCAAAAAGTAGCAGAATGTTTTTGCATTTCCAGTAACATTAAAATACTCGTATGTAAAAAGCTTTAAGAAATAACACACAGTCGAAATCCAGGCAATTTCCACAAATTTAACAAAACCCGATCGGACGGAAATATTTGGGTCGAAAAAAAAAAGAGGATATGTCCAAGGAAAAAAAAATATATATATAAAAACAGCATTCAGATATAAAGGGTAGCACTGAATATGTTGAATAAGCAAGCAGCCATGGAGGACACATAACAGGCGATTCTTTCACTAATTTTAATAAATGTTATAATAATAATAATAACCATGGCTCGGCAGCCCTATATGGGCTTGGGCCTCCTATTTCCGAGTGAGTGACCAGCTCACTGGCCGCGCTGTTCGACTCAATCAGGAGACTTGGGTGAGAAACGGCCGCTGAATTTTGCTTACGAGCATTACTAGTTCTATTCATGCCCGTAAGGTTCTTTTACATGCCGTAAATCTATGACATGGGACCGACGGCTTTACTTCCCCTCTGAAGGAAGTGGTGCTCCGGATTTTTATCACCCTTAAAAATCCATCGACCTCGGTCGGGATCGAACCCGCGAACCTTGGGTCCAGTGGCGAGCACGCTAATCACTAGTCCACCGAGGTCGACTTTAATGAATGTTAGGGATTCATAAAATGAAAGGAAATTTATTTACTATCTGTGTAACTATAAACTTTTCAAGGACTCTGTTCCATAAAACTAATAAACAATATTAAAAATGTGTTACAACAACAACTGAAATCCACATGAAAATGTGTTTGCCAGACAGAACAGTAATACTACATACGATTGAAGTGGCTAAAGGTTATCATAACAAAATCATCACACATGATAATACTGGAATTCTTTTACACCGGTACAGAAAAACAGACAACACTAAATACAGGCAGTCCACATTTCATGTTGGGGTTACATCCCTGATAATTGCTAATGTAAGTGAAACAACATATAACAAAGAGCAACAAACAAATGAGTTGCTGACTCTGGCTGTTGACGATCCTGCCAGCTGCCAGTCAAAACAACTTTAATCAAGTCCAGGCAACATTCATCGAGTCATTGGTCACTAAAATTCGTTAATGATAAAGTGAAATGTTCAGGGCAATGTTAATCTGTGACTGTCTATCTATGAACATGACATGAAACCTGAAGGTGGTTGTCATAATGCAGGCAGTTAGTTGCCAGCTTTTCACTGTGGATGCTTGGGTTCTATGCCCACGCGAGATTGGTGGTGGACAAAGTGGCACTGGTATGGGTTTTCAGGTTTTTCTCTGAGTATTTCAGTGTTCCCCCAACATCTGTCATTCCAAAATAAAAGAATAAAGCGCCCTCAAAGCAACTATATGGTCACCAGTATTTATTTCTGCAAAAAGTTTCAACTACAAAGGATCATCTTCAGGCTGCTCAGGAGGTACCTCATGCGCAGTGTAAGTAACGTGTATGAAGGCCAATACCAGCCTGACACCAACCGCTCCTATAAAACATGACGCTTTGAAGTTAACAGACACACTAAAGCTGGGTTTTTTACTTCAAGAACTAAATGGTGAGATTCTAAACACAATAAATGTAGTACCAACTTTTATATTATTCTCACCATGCATTTTTTACAATTCACTGTTTACAAACCAAACAAATGCACTACACTTGCACTTTATTTATTCATCAACCCCTACATATGTTTCGGTCTTTATAAGCCCCCTGAAGATGGCCTTATAAAGGCCGAAACATATGTAGGGGTTGATGAATAAATAATAAAAGTAAAAGTGTAGTGTATTCGTTGGTTTGTAAACAGTGAGTATAACCAAATGTCTTATGAAAAATACACATAACACATCACCACCACCACCATCAGATCTTAATTCGCAATCTGAAAGGATGTAAGATTTTTTTTTTACAGCTGTAGCTTTTGCAGATCTGCACTTTTAAAAGAAGCCAGCTGGTTGAGTCAGTATAGTGACAAGGTAATGAGGTGCAGAACAGCAAAACTGGGGTTCAATCATAGGTGTCTGTACACAGTGTGCCAGATGTGCTTAGGCACACCCTAATGTCTCAAAATTTGATATTTGGTGCCTCATTTTTTAAGTTCTTATTTTAAGTTCAATTTAGTTGTTAATTTTAAAAGAATTTTAGTCAAGTTTTAGTTTCTTTAGTTTGTTTGGTGAATAAAAATAATGTCATTTATGACGGAGTATTCAAAAAATGTTTGCCTTTTAAAAATTAAAAATAAAATTCCCTGGGTGCACAACCTAATGAAATATGCTGTGCACACTTATGGGTTCAATTACTGGCAGGGGTGATTTTTTCTCTTTCCCAGTGTCCAGACTCCTGTCCAATGGCTACCAGCTACTTCCTCATGGGTAAAGTCATCATGGTATACTGCTTACCATTCACCTCCATCCAGTGCTGAAGGTTACGAGAGAATGGAGCTATACCTCCACTCCTCCAGATGTCATCCCTGACTTGGTATGTACCTTCAACTTCACCTTCTTTATTTTTAAAAATTTTGTTTCCAAGTAAGATGAGTTCTGTGATATAGTCACACTGGTGGTCTAAATGGCACACAGTTTTTGGGACTTCATTCTAATTGGGCACCAATGCCATGCGATTCAGCCTTCATCAAAATATGTTGCATTAGTGTCTTCCTTACACTCAGCACCATACCACAGTTCTATATATTCTTTTCACCACAGCACCATATAATTTACATATTTTTTTATATCATTGTCTTCATAATGAATTCTTTACAAAAGTCACACACTCTACACACAGACACACATTCCCCTAAACACATGCATATGCCAACATGCATGAGACCGTGCGCGTGTGGACACCCCCCCCCCCCCCCCCCACACACACACACACAAATCCCTAGTTGAATACAACAGTATTTTACTGCTGCATTCAAAGCTGCATCGTGTCAACAGTAATCCTGCACACTAACTGAGAGACCCTGAAATAACTGTTACACTGCTCACAATATCCTTATATCACTTTCCCTTCTTAATAACTATGTTCTTTCTTTGAATATGGCAGTCAGTATGTCCTGTACTAAACATTCTTCAAGCACTGGATTTGGAACGAAGCTGTGGAAGAATCAATTAACCACAACGATAAACCTTTAGAGCATTTACCACCATTAAGTATTCACTGTTTATGGAAAAGGATAAAATTTTAGACACAGTTGAGGCATTTATTATCCTTAAAGTAGCATCAGGAGATACTGTCTCCAAGTAACTCCTCTCCTGTAAGCAGTGCAATATCCTTTCTTAGTATGAGTCCAGCCACATGCCACATAACAGGTGAAGCCCCAAACTAACAACTGAGGTTATGACAATGTGGGCCTGAACACATAACCCTCTTCAGCAACAAAGTAACAATGGAATGCTGACTGGCATGGGCAAAACTAAAAGTATGTGGGCAAAAATCAGTACTCAGTCTCACACAAATCTCAATCCTGGGACTGAACCATGTACAACAATGGAAAGCTTGCATTTAACCACCTGAGGTGTGACATGGTTAGTGAGGTACATATGAAATGTTTGCATGGGTCCAGCAAGTTACAAGAATATAACAAAAACTGTAATACGTTGTTACTCAGTTACACTCATGTTTCCAAGGTAGTAAATGTGAATGTAAAGTGTTAAGGTCAGCAGTCTGGTTTGTACTAACACTTGACATCATTTAACACATGAAACTGACACAACTAAAGCTGAGAAACACACAGTAATTGCAAAACTATTCTAAAGTATTATACCCAGTGGAACAATCTTCCCCATGGATGTGCATTACCTTGACATAAGCGAGTTTTCTTCCTGAACTCTTACAGACAGACATAATGAAATTGTTTTCAAAACACTACTTTTATATGAGTAAATTTATTAACATAGCAAAATGTACTTACATTAAAATATAAACATTAGCTTATCTCTTTTTTCTTTACAAGGAAAGGAAAACAGAAACTACAGAATCTCCATGTCTGTGTCCAATACTCCCAACATCAAATTTTCATAATATGTCGCCATATTCAATTTAACAATAATATTAGAGCAAGGCTGCCACAGGAGTCATTAGTTACAGAAGGAACTTCTTGTCTTTAAGACTGTAAAACTGGTGTGGGTCAGATTTACATACAGTTCTTCCATTTGGACTTCAAGATCTGCTAGTCTAGATTTGTAATCCCTCCATTCAACAATATAAACATAATGACCATGCAAATGCTGAGTAATTCTGCCTATCAGTATCAGTTCCTGATAACTGTTGAGCTTCAAAGACAACTGCAAAATGTTTCAATCACAATTTGTGCTCAAAGCTGGATATAATGAGGTGGTAATTACACAAAACATACATTTTTCTTGTCTACTTCTTGATAATTAATAACAGGTTATAAATGTCTTTGCAGAACTAGTATGAAAATTTGTCTGTTCAAACATATATCAAAATGGAGACTTATGAAGCTACATTACTGTATTCGATCTCATGATAAAAGTAAGCAGTGATAGTGTGCCACAGGAATCATTAGTTATAAGGAATTTTTGTCTTTGAGACATTCAAATTGACATGGATCATACTGAGATATTATTCTTACACTTGACCTGAGATCTAACATAATTACGAGAATAATCAGAACAAATCACAGGACTACTGTGGTCAACACTTTGAGAGCCACTCTCAAAGCATGAACCACAGCAGTTGCTTTCCTTAACACATCTCTGACATGATGATCACGGTATAATGATCTAAACGGTTTGAAACTAGCTCTATAGCATATTCAACTTGATTTGAAGAAAACAGTGTCCAAAAATATATTTTTTGGAAAAAGTTTGAAAACCCGTGAACTAAATAAATACTTTAAACGATAAATTACAAAAAAAAAAAAAAAAGTTCACTTTCCTGCAGGAAATCTCAGCAAGTGACAAAATATATGGCAATTTCACATATACTGTTTTTTTTTTCCAAACATATCCAACAGGTACAAACTTTCCTCTTTCACTTGGATCTCGGGGCTGGTGTAAAATAGTCAGATATTTTTCTTTTAGGTATGGGACATGAGGTAGCAACTGAACTGTTGCTGTCACAGCGTTCCAGGCACTGTAATAGTGACCCCCTTCGCTTGTCGCTGGTTGTTACTGTGTCCTGTTGCTTCTCTACCAAGCCCTGGTTTACACTTCCACTTCCACACGTTTCTTTAAGTTCAGTGCACCTTGATGGTGTATCATTTTCACTTTTCCTTGCACTGTGACTGTCTGTATCAACTGGAAGTGCCGCTAAAGCATCTTCCAGCTCCACAGGGTTCAGCCTCCTTCTGTTCTTACTAAACCATTCACTATCACCCTGCCCCTCTCCTCTGGGTCTTGTATGCATGTGTCTTGCCGACAATTCAAATGATGAAGGAGCTGCGAACATTAAAGATTAATAATTCTGTGGGTTCACTGAAACCCTATGCAGTCCTATAAAGTTACCTGACAATCTTAAATAATTCAACCCCACCATTATATAACAGAAGTACAGGTGTTTACAAAAGCACAATTTTAATTTCTTTTTTGTAGGACCATTTGGTCTGATGATGGAATGCTTGCTGAAAATAATGCCAAGAGTTTCAGTTTGATAGCATCAGCTATGAAGATGATATTCTATACTACACAACAGAGATGCTTAAATGTGTGTTGTGCAAGGGCATAGGACTTAGCAACATTTTAATGTTCATGATGCTCTTCCAAGAAACTGTGTAATGAGTTTGGTACACAGAAGTGATGAAACTGGTTGTGTAGCCAAATGTACATGGACAGTAAGAGCAGATGAAACTGCCAGGTGTTGAGGAGGGAGTTCTAAGAATTTCAAGGAAGGCAGTTTCTTATCTCTCTAAACAGCTTGGTATTAGGATTAGAACACATACAATTCTCATACAGGACATAAAGATGATTTCTTACAAGACACAGACTTTTCAAATACTGAGTGATCATGAAGAAAGATTGCTGAATAGACATTTGTTCTTAATTTGCGAACTTCATAGCAGCAAATCCCAGTATATCAAGGCCTTGCTTTAGCCCGTTTTACACCTCTTTGCTCTAACACCCCTACCAATATATGCCACTTCTTAAGTTACACCCTCTCATTTTCAGTTTAATGCCCTTTGGCTGGTTTATTTGCATTTACGTAAGCCTTTTTGATTTATGCTCACTTTTTCAGACCACAACTAGGGAGTAAAACAAGGCCTTGGTGTATTATGAAGAATGTTTGGTTTATGTACACAACAACTCCTAACCTTCACCTGACTGACTGGTTGTACTTTTGTAACATGACTGTTCAAACAAAACAGTCAGCCCTCTCATTGACCTTGTAAATGCTTACCAGAGTTAGCAAAATCACAACGGCACACCACCTGACAACAGGCTACACGAGGTTAAGCAGTTTGCAACCTAAACTGAGCTTCGCATTTCAAGAATTCTTAAATGAAATCTCGAAAACTTTCTGAAGTTGGAGAAAACAGTTCTGTCCCCTTTGATGTATTCACTATTCTGCTCCAGCCACCTTAATTGCTGTGTTTAAATTAGCTCTCTGATAATAGAACCCACAAGTTTAACACCAGTGGTACTGAAGCCCACCACTGGACACGATCCTGATCCAGTTCACTCCACATCTTCACAACCCATTTCCCTACTTATTTCAAAACTGCCCCCCCAACTCATTCTTGGCCATCTATGAGGCTACTTGCCAAAGTCTTTCCCTGTCAAAATTCTGCATGCAGTTCTCAAGTCCCCAATTTCAGCTACATGTCCAGGCTACCACATCTCCTTCAATCCACTACCCTAACTACAAGGTGTGCTGTATAAATCACAAAGTCCGCTGTCACGTAGCATCATTCATTCATTATGCTTCACCTTTCTCAGATACAAGCATTTTCTGCAGCACTTGTACTTGTTGCTCTATGCAAAGAACCATGTTTTACCCAAGAAACAAAGTGCTCTACAATCACACTGCAGAACTGTACCGCTCTTAATGTGGTAATGAAAGAAAAGTCCTAGTGGCGTTGTTTGAAATGGCTAACCTGCTATCATGTCTGAAGTGCTCACAGTGACTGGCCCTACCAGTAATAACACACAATTGAGTAATATGCAACAACACAAACAATAAAATTAAAACTCTAATATTTCCAAACCGGTGGTATGTGGTGGCACAGTTGGTTAAGGCACTACACTACATGCCAGAAGGTTGTGGGTTTAGCTCCCAATTGGGTAACTGGGATTTTTCATTGACTTAAACCTTCCAGCCGCACCATGGCCCTAGGGTCAAATCAGCCTCTAACAGAAATGAGTACCAGGGGTATCTCCTGGGGAGTGAAGGTGGCTGGTGAGTAGGGCTGAAAACCTTGCCACCTTCAAGTACTGACTGTCTAGAAATTCCGGGCGCCTAATCTCCTGGAGCCCTACGGACCTGTCCAGGCCTGCATAGTGATTGCTTAACCTTTTACCTTTTATATTTCCAAAATGATCCATGATCTGTCATAATCTTAGTTGTTAGATTTCCTAAGTCTTATTCTGAGACCACATGCATCTCCCAGCAAACCAGTAGAGTACACTTGATTTTTGAAAGATTTTTGAAAAATAAATCACCAGAGCCATATTTCGCTGTACACTCATGTAACTACTTTCTTGACATAAATGTCAGTTTCTTGAACACCAAACCTCTCTTAAGAAATTACGTCATCCCCCACTTTTTAGTTTGGAGGAGAGGAAGCGGGATGCATGCCTAAGCCAACATGTCAATTCCAACCCAAGAATTAGCTCTCAGAATAGCAACCATGTGGAGAGTTTCAATACCCATCTACAGAGACAGACAAGAGAACTATGAATCACTAAGATATATACAGTGAAAGTCTGTTATATCAAAAGTATGCAATAGCATTAAAAATTGCCATTACTATGAATACCTGTTACAGCCAGATTTGCATTTTGGAACATCATATCCAGAATAAAATGCACTTTCTATGGATATCTTATTATAAAGGAATTACAAACTATTGTGCAAGACCAAAACTGCGTGTGAAACAAGAAGTTGGTAAATTAGAACTGAATATACCAATGAAAAATTGGCATAGGTAATAAGAGCAAGCACTCCTAACTGATACATGGCAACCATGATACAGGGAACCAATATAACATGTGTGATGTCCATATACAACTGAACAAAAAAAAAAAAGTGGCTATAAGGATATACCAAGATTTAACAACTGCATTTGTATTTACCAGAGTGTATTATCAGTGCTGGATGTCAGGTGCAGTATTTGCCAATTAAAACCTTACTGCATAACTGCTTGCTGCTATATGCTCCACATTAGGACAGGGCTTGAATACTTGTTAGTACTCATATGCGACTAGTACAGACAACTCTGTTACAGTCAGCCGTGAGAAATAGATTTTGAAGGGTGAGTGGGGAAAGATGGATAAAGCAACACTCTGCATCCCTCCCCTCTCATTAAATTCACCCACCATCTGCTCGTGTGGCTGTCATGAAGTGTCAACTTCTGCCAGAGTTGCAATTTCAGTTTTCTCCACGTTCTCATTGCGAATGGACTTTCACTGTATCTCTTTATACATGAATGAAGCTGGGATTTAGGACATTAGAGAGCATAATCCATGATGGAAGCTGCCAAAATGGAATTCAGGAAAATTATCTATAGTGACAACACTGTATAAAAAACAGACAAACAGCCAATGTGGTACAGAAATGTTTGAGAAGAACATTATAAGGGATAACAGTGTGAACGCCTGAGAACAGGAAGAAATCAGAGGACTGTTCTCGAAAATAGGCACCAGAAGCTGTGAGTCAGTAATGACTAGGCTACAGGTGACTGGAAAACAGGGGTTCAGTTCCTGGCACAGCAGATTTTTCTTGTCTCACAACATCTGAAGTGACTCTAGGGCCTTATCAGCCTCCTATCCAATGCCTACCAAGGGATCTTTCCCTAGTAAAACGGCCAGTGCCTGAAGCTGACCCTTCACTTCCACCTAGTGCCGAGGTTAAGAATGTGTGAGACTATACCTTCACTCTTGCATGTCTTCACGGCATGGTGCTTACTTAGGCACACACACAACTTTTAACTTTTATGTAGAAAACACACTAATATGGAAAGTGGGAACCAACACTGCATGGTAACAAATATTAAAACTTCAATGACAATTTGGTGATAATCTCTGCACAAGAAAATAATCTCCATTTATAGCAAGTAAACTGAATTATCAATTGAGTTATGTCACACATGAAACTTCTCCAAATGGAGGAAATGTTTAGTGACAGAAAAAATTCTAAAGCTGCATTTTAAATTAATCTTCCAATCATGGCTTGAATTTTGCTTAAAAACAGACGAAATGATAATGTTATCAAATACAATTCTCACAAGAATGCAGCTGTTTCATTGGAATAATTGTTGGCATATACTTACATGTGGTAGTGGCTGAGTTAGTCTTCTCTGAGAGAGTTTGGTACAAGAATGGATACAGCTCAGTGATGAATCTGCCACCTTTGAAACTATGTTCATAGTACTTACACAAGAGGTGCCACAGCTGACCTGGAATAGACAGTCCATTTCTTACGAATCTTAGTTATGGGCCTGGGAACAAATACTTGAAGATAAACTGCAAACGAGGAACTTGCACCTGAGAATGTACCTGATGAGGCGCAGAAGGTATACAGATCTTGCAAGTTAAAATGAGTCAACATGTATATCCAGCAAGAAAAATAGAAAATGTGTACAGAAATTTTGTAGGGAATATTCCTGGAAAGCAAAGAAAGATAATATGGGATAATATTAAAATTGTCCAAGGAAACATGCTATAAAGATATCAAGTAAATTTATCTGACTCTCAAGATCGCATCTTGTAGTGAATTTGACTATAGTAATGCAAATTACCATGTCCTTGTATAAAAGTGTCACCTTCTTAACACAGGACATAACCAACAGATCTTACAAGTACATAATGAATTTTCCCCCCTTGCAAGGTGTAGGGTGTGAGGTTTACAAATTAGCATATGTATAAAATGCTTACCAACTGTGACTTGCTTGTCAGTGAGAAATGTGTACATGTGATACACCTGATCTCGCAGTTCGGTGTCTCCGAACGTAAAATAAGCTAGGTGGCGCCCAGCCTCAGAGGCAGCCATTAACTGCAGTAGCGTCTTGAGCTTAGCATCACCCCTATAAACTCCACAACCCCAATTACCAGATGCCACTCCTGCCAACCTTTCACCAGGTTGGATCTCTGGACATTGGAAACCAACATATGCCTGCAAGACCAATTTACATTAAATAAATAAATAAATAACTTCCTTTAAATATATATTCTGATTATTGTTGCCATCATATTATGAAACAAGGCTGGAAAAGAACATAGTATGCCATAAATTGGTTTGCTACAAGAATGATTTTAGGAAGAAAAGAAAGTTCATCACTCATACAGAAACAGGACAAACAATAAAGTCCTACAAAGTTTAAAGTAAATTTAGAAAAGATGGACAGACAAATGGGGGTGGGTCTTGACAATGGACTGGGTTCCTGTAAAGTCCTAAAACTGAAAGGAAATAATCCAAAGATATCATGTAATATTACACCTGCAAATAATAAATTACATAATATTCATCTCACTTGTACCTTGTTCAGTTCTCGGAGCAAGTTCCTTGGAGTGTACTGCACATTGCGGTTGCCAAGTTTCAGAGCATCAATTGCAACAACAGAGCACATTCGTCTACCACTACTGTCACGAGGAGTCGTGTCTTGATAATTACCCATCCACTTAAACGTGTTACTGTAACCTTTGTAGCTGCTGAATCGTTCACAGCCTGTCAGAAAACACGATCACTCCACTAATATAACAACAAAGAAAAACTTCCCTTTAAATTCTTCAATCTGTGTAAAGACCCCTGCAAAACTTAACAAATTACAGTAACATTTACACTACACAGTAATCTCTTTGAAAAAGATTTCCACTAGTGGAGTTTTCCAATGTCTGAAACTTGTCAGAAATAACCTAAAAGGTTTCAGTAAAAGCCCAAATCATGTTAAATAACATACCAATTGAAGAAATTGATACTTCTACAGAACTGACATATAATATAAATGTTAACTACTGTGAAAAGTTTGAATGTGAAATTCATTTTTCAATATATGCCACAACAATTTTCTATGGAAAAGCAAGAAGACCATGTTCATATTTCATAAAATAATGACTGTATCCATGTTATTATATGCATCAGAATGTTGCAGTTTAAGCAACAGAAACACAATGAAGTTGAAGGAAGGAGTGGGGGGAGGAGAGGTTCTTAAAGGTTACTGTAAATTGTAAGATAATTATTCATATTAGGAATTACACAACCAGGAAATTATCAAACATATTTGGTAACCTAATTAAATAATGAACTATGTATTAACCTCAGCCATTATCACAAAAGTATGTGAAAAGCAGGAAAAAAAAAAAAGCCCATATGAAAGATGGAAAGACCAATTGTGAAAAGAATCCTGCGCTTCAGGATAGAACAGACTGTTAAAAAAAAACTTTCCTACCACTAACAAATTATTTTAACTTGCAATATGTGCTGTACATTTTTTGATTTCCAGAATTACGTGTTGTAGAAATGTTCATACACTGCTGAGTAATTCACCTGTACTCTTTGCTTGGCATCACAATAAAACAGATTCAGGTAATTGTAAGGACTAAGCTAATAATTTTTAAATTAACCACAATTTACTCTTCTGCACACTTTACACAGTATTTCATCCCACAAAGAAAGCATAACTATGGTGCCTCAATGTATATAAACATATCTTAATAAACTTTATATGTGCGTCTGTGTGTGTGCGCATGCGTGTGCACATGTGCCCGCAAACTAATGGAACAGATCTTTCAGGTTACAGCTTAAACCTTCCACTTCCGTAACTTATGGGAGGGGAGGGGGGACCAACAAACAACAACCTCACAGAGAACACTGCTTCACAATTACTGTATTAAGTTATATTTTATGGTCCTCTTGTTATACAAACAGGAGCATTTAGACAAAAGGAGGTATGATATGTTAAGAACCTGTTGCAGTCACATATGCACATCTTTAAGATCAGTACAAATTTTACTGTATTCCTCACCAACAATCAGCAGAGCTTCTGTGGAATCAAGAGCTTCTGTAAAAAGTCGAGCAGCAATCAATTCTGGACAGATTACAAAACGGATTTCTTCCTGCACACAGCCTCTTCCAAGCACCCCTCCACCTACCAGTCTGGTTAAAAGAAAAGATAAGCACAGAAGCAAACACATATTGTGAACAGAGGTGACTAATGATCAAACAACATAACTGTATGGCAAACATACTTATTAGCAAAGTCAACCTGAAGCAAACCTGCCCCATCATCTTCTATGGTGCCTTGACTTGTGATATGTAGCTTTGTAAGAAGCTTCTGAGATCCGTCCCACAGAGGCAAATTACTCGGACTCACGTATTGACGAGCGTATGTCACCACACCATCTGGGGCTGCACTGACAACACAAAATGAAAATGAACCATTAAATACATGGGATGAACTCCACACAGTGAACAACCAGCTAGTTGAGGATTCAGGTCTTCAGGGATATAATTCTGTCTAATTGGGTTAGTGGTTCCCTGCATTTTGAAGGAATGTCAGGACACAGTAAACTACTAGGTGAGGATTCAGGTCTTCTGGGATGTGATGCTGTCTAACTGGGTTAGTGATTCCCTGCATTTTGAAGGAATGTCAGGACACAGTAAACTACTAGGTGAGGATTCAGGTCTTGTGGGATGTGATGCTGTCTAACTGGGTTAGTGATTCCCTGCATTTTGAAGGAATGTCAGGACACAGTAAACTGCTAGGTGAGGATTCAGGTCTTCTGGGATGTGATGCTGTCTAACTGGGTTAGTGATTCCCTGCATTTTGAAGGAATGTCAGGACACAGTAAACTGCTAGGTGAGGATTCAGGTCTTCTGGGATGTGATGCTGTCTAACTGGGTTAGTGATTCCCTGCATTTTGAAGGAATGTCAGGACACAGTAAACTGCTAGGTGAGGATTCAGGTCTTCTGGGATGTGATGCTTTCTAACTGGGTTAGTGGTTCCCTGCATTTTGAAGGAATGCCAGGACACCGTGAACTACTAGGTGAGGATTCAGGTCTTCTGGGATGTGATGCTGTCTAACTGGGTTAGTGATTCCCTGCATTTTGAAGGAATGTCAGGACACAGTAAACTACTAGGTGAGGATTCAGGTCTTCTGGGATGTGATGCTGTCTAACTGGGTTAGTGATTCCCTGCATTTTGAAGGAATGTCAGGACACAGTAAACTGCTAGGTGAGGATTCAGGTCTTCTGGGATGTGATGCTTTCTAACTGGGTTAGTGGTTCCCTGCATTTTGAAGGAATGCCAGGACACCGTGAACTACTAGGTGAGGATTCAGGTCTTCTGGGATGTGATGCTGTCTAACTGGGTTAGTGGTTCCCTGCATTTTGAAGGAATGTCAGGACACAGTGAACTAATAGGTGAGGATTCAGGTCTTCTGGGATGTGATGCTGTCTGACTGGGTTAGTGGTTCCCTACATTTTGAAGGAATGTCAAGCCACTAACCCACCACAGTGTCACATATAGAAGACCTGAATCCTCAACCACATTGCTGTGGAAACCTTAACTCTCACGACCAGCCAGCTACCTAGCTAAGTAGAATAACTACTGTTATTAGAATCCAAATGTCTCACACTGCTGTCAACATCAAAGTCCACTTATCGCCAGTTCACTCCATGCACAAGAACACTATGTGAAAACTTTCTGTCCACTTGTATTTGAAATTCTAAACAAAAATGGCTGATGTGCAAGATGCTGGTCTGGGCAGAGTACGTAATAGTGCACTTCAGTGTAGTCTTCTGCTTAAGTTTCAGTAATAGCAATTACCAGTGTTTCTAGGTTATATTATGATACCCCAAAGACTGTATGGTGAATATGGAGTTCCATGAAATCCTCAGGTCACACTAGTTTTGCTATAAAAAACAAACCTCTGAATAACAAATACAGAATACTGCAGTTCTAATTAATTATTATGTTAACAATTCTGCAATGTGACAAAGCAAATACACTCCATTTAAAGGCATAAATGTGAGGTTAACTGCAGTTAACAAAATCAGAGATATTCTTAATTGGCAAACCATGGAGAAGATCAGTTGGACCGATCGTGTGACAAATGACGAAGTAGTACAAAGAGTCAAGGACAGGAATATCCTACAAATAATAAAAAGACGGAAGGCTAACTGGATTGGTCACATCTTGCGTAGGAACTGTCTTCTAAAACACACTATTGAAGGAAGACAGAAGGAAGGATAGAAGTGACGGGAAGACGATGCAAGCAGCTACTGGATGACCTTAAGGAAAAGAGTGGATACGGTAAATTGAAGGAAGAAGCACTAGATCACACTCTGTGGAAAAGTCACTTTGGTAGAGGCTATGGACCTGTCATAAGACAGACTACATGAATGAATGGTGAATATATTTCAGTGTACTTGCCTCTGGTGCAGACTCTTCGAAAATAATGCAGTAGGCACTTGAGTTTCTCAGGCTTTGGCACAATTCCACCACTTGTCTGAAATAACCTGACCAAACATTTCACACATGTTAATATGCAATCAGGAATTCCACTTCCACACACTTCTACGTGGCTTCTGAGACAACAGAAAAGTACAAGCAGTCACCCTGGTGGACACTTTGAAGGAATATGGGACAGCGAAGGTACAGCTCCACCAATTCTTAACCTCAGCACTAGATGTGGGTCTTACGACATGGCCACTTTGCTCCTGGGCAAAGTGCCTATTCATGAATAGGCAGGTGGATGAGTCCGAGAGCTGGTCTGGACACTTTGGAGAAGAGAAAAATTTCCTGCCCCTGATGTGAACTGAACCATGATTCCTCAGACATCCAGCCTGCAGCCTAGTCAGTACAAATTCCGAACATGTTAAATTTTCTACATAACTCATAATTTCATACCAACATAACATTCTTCTATCTCCCCAGTTTCCTTCATTCATCATGCATGTCTTGCTGTTACACCTTAAACAACACAATTCATAACGCAATCCACAACGACAGTTTGGGCTCAGCTCTGTGATGCTACAGGCTGGGGAATGTAAGGAAAATGGAGCTGCAGACCTCAGTCCTGATGAGCGGGGCTGGATTTATGTATAAGCTAGACAAGCTTCAGGTTTGGACTTCACATTACAAGAGGCCTCTGTGAGGCCACCTCACTAAAAAAAAACCACTTAAAAGCATTTGCAAATAATAAACATCACAATACCAAATAATGATAATTATTGTTATTATTTGGGATAGTCTCAGGCTATGTCTGGTGTTGTCAAGCTCCCAGAATACAGGCTTGGAACCAAGTACCTTCATCTTCTTCATCTTCATCTTCATCATCATAATCACCATCACCATCATCATCATCATCATCATCATTTGTGAAAAGCCCTTCTATGGGAAACAAAAAACTATACGTTGTGGGATATGTGATCTGCACTTCCACTGTTCGTGCGTGCAAATCAGTGACAGTGATCAGGTGTTTTTCACTTCTGCTGGGAAGTCTTCCTTCAAATGTGTGGCATGCACCAAGCTAATAAGATCCACTAGTAATAATGACATACCAGTCAAACCTCAGTGCTCTTTGTCCACATCTGATGCTACAAAGAAAGTTCTATCTCCGGAAAGGGAATTAAATTTGCCTGAACTTACGAGTAATGAGTCCCTCAGTGTTCAGATTGAAAGAGTGAGGCTCAATGGATAGACCACTAACAATCTGGCTGAGAAGCTCCTGGCTATGGTCACCAACTTAACCGCTGAGGTTACCCAACTTAAAGAGTGACAACGCTGTATTGAAAGTCCAAATTTGTAAACTGCAAGACATTCTGTCCACAAAGTCACATCACATGGAAGCAGCAACTGGGGCCTCATCCTCCAATAGGGGTCATGTCATACAAAGATGACCTAGCAAGCAATCAACATCAACAGGCAAGGACTGCAAATGCATCCAAAAGCTCCAGGAATTTAATTACTTCTACCCAGAAACCTATGGCTGTGAATGCAGTAGCTGAAGTCCCTGTTAGAGGAAAAATGGACTCTGCTGATGTAACTATGTCACTTGGTAACCCTGCTGAAGATGGCCTCATTACAGTAACCAAGAAAAAACACGGTGATATTGGGGCAGTGAAATCTAGTGAAAATAACAAAATAGGGAGAAACTTTAGGGCCCCTATGTATGGGTGCATAATTCTTCATCCCTTCCTGTTGTTTCTGAAAGGGTCAAAATTAAAGCTTTGTTTGTTTCACGTTCCTCCCCAGAAGTTTCCCCATGTGATGTTGAGAACTCCCTAAAGAAGCAATTAAAGCTTTCATCGATTGCTTGTACTAAACTCAAAACCAAATTTAATACACATGCCTCCTTTCACGTTTCTGTTACGGAAGATGACTTTCTCCTCACTCACAACACTGGTGTGTGGCCAGACAGGTGTTTCATCACACCATTTTATGGACATCTTAGTCCTGACCAAATTTTTAATTCGGATTCACATGTCACATCTAGGCCCCCCATCACCTGGTGCAACCAGTTGCCTGGCTGCCCCTACATCTCGTTCTGTTGCACTGACAGATGTGGCCCATGGGGTAGGAGCCACACCACATATTTAATGGTAAAGTAATGTGACGGAAAAGTGCGTGATTTTACCACGTCTGATACTCAGTCTAAAACTACTTTCGAAATATTTTATCAAAATGTTAGAGTTCTTAGGATCAAACAAACCAAACTGTTTGATAATGTATGTTCTATGGATTTTCAAATCATTTGTTTAACTGAGACATGGTTAAATGACGCATTTGGATCACAAACTATTTCCAGATTCTTTCATTATCTACCATTCTGATAGGGTCATTAGTATTAAATCTAGGGGTGGTGATGTTCTAACAGCCGTTTCGTCTAGAGTTTGTACCTTTAAAATATGTGTTTTAGGGTTTTAACAAAAAGTAATAAAAATAATTCCTAAATATTTGTGTTATTAATTTGTTATCCTCATTCTTATTATTACAAAACCAAAGAATGTCTATTACTTCTTTTGTATCATTGTTGTTGTTGTTATTAACAATAATTAATAAATATGTATGTATGTAATGTAGCATTTTATACGTACCCTTCCACAAGTATGAGAAAACTATTAAACATAAAACTCAGAGGCCTCTTAACTGTTCCATCACACTTAAATCTGGCCCTACTGAAGTGGAACTTATTTTCTGATACATAACAGTACATAAAATTATTGCAACATAAGTTACTGATATGTTACAGAAACCTGCTGCCTCCATCTTCAGGACAGAAGAATCATCAGCATCTATCTACCACACTACAAAAACCCCTCACAATCGTCAGACATATATAACAGGGCAAATAATGCAAGACAGTACGTTAAAGTGCCTGAACATTTGTTAGAACATTTAATATTAACAGCCACATTTATAAGGTCTGTTTGAGATAATGCATGATAATGCAGAGGTAGAACTTTCTTATACCAGTCAAATATGGCTTCCCTGAATGTGCTCACCTGTTGAAATTGATGTCAGGATAGTGTGCATATTCAGACTGCCATTTGGCAGTGTTACGTCTGGGGAAGGTACATAAGAAGGCATTTGCCAGAAGACTTGCCACCTGCAGCTGACTGAAGCTTAGCATATGACTCCTGTGCTGGCCAAGCAGTGGTACTGGTGCTGTCAGCAGTGTAGGCAACTGCAGAGCAAGTCGAACAATCTGTGGAAGCAGTGTTGAGAAAAAGTTGTTTGTTTCTTCTTCAGAGAGCACTTCACTAAAGATTAAGTGCAGCACTGAGAAGTTCCAGCGGTTACTGTACTTGGAGTTGTAAGACAGTATCAGAGCTTCCAGTTGCTGGCTTGACATTATTGTCTTCAGCAGCGCTTCCTGCACAAGTTCCCAGCGCTGCCGCAGTTGACTCTGCTCTCCATCCTAAATCATTGAACAAACTGAAGTGATACACTGTCCCTGAAAAATCATCTTTATGAAATTTACCAGAAATAATACAGTAAGTGCAGTGTCATTTTTGAGAAGCTAACTGCTCAGCTAGTCAATAAATTACTTGCCTTTTATAACATCTGAAGATTCTTTACAACTTGCCATTGAACCCTACCCCCAAGGTTGATAAATTCAGTCCACACCCTCAAATTCTACTGCCTTAAGAACCATCTTTATATAATCTTCCCTGTTATGTCTGATTCTCCCGCATGGTCTCTTCCCTTCAGGTTCTTGTACCAAAGTTTGTAAGCATTCCTCTTCTTCCCCATATGTCTTACATGCTGCTCACATCTCCTCCTGGATTTGATCACCCCAGTACTCTAAATATGTCCATAATGGTGAATGAAATATCTTTTCATTTCAGTCCAATAACTAAAATATATTCCACAGAAATTTCAGCACTGATATAAAACATACAGTGTTATAAAAAAATCCAAGCCCTTTTGCACATCACCTTGAAATTTGCCACAGCAGAAAAAGACCAGAAAGTTCATTAAGATCATAATTGGAGGCATTAGTCTCAACAGCGACCATATCAATCACTGAGGGTTGCCACTTTACTTGAAGAATATTCACCTAACATTCACCAAATCACCAAAAATTGCAGAACTTAATCCTATAAACATTCTATGTGACACATGTGCATATCTGCATGCACACACATACACACCCCACACATACTCATATCTGTATATGCCATTTTGGAAAAAACTGATAAGTATAAAATATATACAGTGAAACCTCCATCCATCGTTTTTCAGGGGATCGGAAAATAAGAACGATACATACGGGAAACGTTAGTACCGGGAAACCATTAAAAATTATAGATAAGAACAATTTAATGATAATTATTACTTCTTGCTGAGAAAATCTTTCATTGACGTTTGTTTTGAGCAAATTTTACTCCTCCTCAATTCAAAGTACGATTTTTCAAGGCCTAGAACACTTTCACGATCACTGTCACTCGTGCTGTGCACATAAAAGAAAGATCTTACTTTCATCAGCGCTTCATGCGTCTCAGCAAAGCTCGGCACAACTTCGGGTTCGCCAGCTTCTTCTTCTCCTTCTTCCCGCTCCACACTCCCGGACACCACGAGGCTCACGCACAGCTCCTGCACTGTTTCTACACCACAGGTTTCCACGTGACTGTCCACAGAGACGTAGTCCTCGAATTTATCTTTGTTCATGCCACTGAACTTTTCCCAGTCTTGGCGGAAATCGTCGTCATCGTTGGTCAATACGACGTCACTATCGCCTGAAGATTGTCTCTGCACGTAACCAGCTTTCCGAAAACAATTTTCGATTGTCTGCTGGGTTACTTCTTGCAAGGCTGCCACAGTGTAGTGCAAAGCTTCCAACATGTTTATCTTCTTTTTCGTATCTTTGCCTGCATCCATTAAGCAAACAGCTGTTTGCACGAGGCGTTTTCTATAAAGCTACTTATAACACTTTATTACCCCTAAATCAAGGGGCTGGAGCACACTTGTACAATTTGCCGGGTACCGTATGACTTTTACATTTCTTAGAAACGATGTATCCTTTGGATGTGCGGCACAATTGTCCACAAAGAGGAGAATGTTCCTGTTTTGTGCGCCCATACTTGCGTCTAATGAACGCAGAAATGAAGAAAACATGTCTGTGGTCATCCACGCTTTATTGTTCGCGTGGTACTTGGTGGGTAATTTTTTTACATTCTTGAAACATCGCGGTTTCGGAGATTTTCCGATAACAATCGGCACTTGTTTGTCAGGTCCATCACTGTTAACACAAAGTAAAACAGTAAGTCTGTCTTTACAGTTTTTCCCTCCATGACAAGACTCTCCTTTGAGAGCCAAGGTTCTATCAGGAAGCACGTTGTAGAAGAGCCCCATCTCATCCGCGTTGTAAATATCACGTTGTTCGTAACCCTCCAACAAAGATGGCAGTCTTTCCAGCCACGCTTCCGTGCTTTCGCTGTCCACTGCCGCACTTTCTCCGACTAACTTCTTGTATACTAGGCCATGCCGGTCCTTAAACCTCGCTATTCAGCCAATGGATGCAGTGAAATTTTCTATATTCAGCTGCGCTGCAATCATCTTCGCCTTTCCACGAAGAATGGTTCCATCAATTGGGTTATTCGACGCCCTTGCCTGCTGGTACCACGAGAAGAGTACTCTTTCCAACTCGGCGAATGTCGACTCCCTACCTATTTTCCTCTTCTTACTGGCGTTACCACATTTTTCTGCCTGCTCTCGGATTTCGTCCTTCTTTGCGAATATGGAGTTTAGTGTGCTTGGAGCCAACCCAAGGCGTTTGGCAATGTCGACACGTTTCTCTCCAGGATTCTTCTCCACCTCTTCTACTATTTTCAATCGTTCGTGCAGAGTTCTCACTTGCTTTTTAGGTTGGGACATGGTCCACGGATTTCAAAATAAATAGCAGGAATAAAATATAATGAAGTAATAAAAACAGGAATGAATTAATAACAGAAATAAAATATTATAGGAAAAGGATAATAAAGGATGGAAATGATTAAACCAGGGTAACGTATGAAACTATGAAGCACACCAGAACGTACAGAACCACTTGCAATGAAGTAAAGCTCCACAACAGAGTTGCCAAGTCTTCATCTAGTCCAAAGAAAAGGATGGAGAGCAAAGAGTACAGAATGCACTCCATACTTTTTGATGGAGCCAATCCAGGTGGCACTAAGAAAGCAATGCACGCACAGCGCACTATACCATCACTTCAAAATTTAAAAAAAAAAAAAACTATCGGTGCGGGAAAATGTTGCGTCAGGACCATGATTTTTCAACTATTGGTGCGGGAAAACGACAGTTCGAGGAACAATGGAGGCGGGAAAAAATAGTGTTATTTATATGGGGCTAATTTCGGGACCAAATAAGGCAGACGATACATGCGGGGCAACGACGGTAACGGGAACGATGGATAGAGGTTTCACTGTATTTCGGATATTCAATTCAATTCAATTCAATTCTGGTTTATTAATGTGCCGAGTCAACAGCCAGATGGCCAATTACAGAAACAGCACAACATACAAACACAAATAACAATGGACAAGGAACAAAATAAAATAAACAAACACAACAAAACAAATAAATAAACAAACGATAACTTACTGAAAGAATTAATAAGAACACCTTAATATAATGTAATAAAATATTACATCTCACTAAGTGTAACAAATTCCCTTCTAAAAACATCCATATTATTACAAATAGAATTTGCCGCGATAACACACCGGCCGGAGGGACAGTTTTTATGATATGAGCTAACATAAAACAAAGAAAAGTCTCGGAGGTTTCGAATGGGAACTCGTACACCAGTAATGTCTAAGGTAGACGGACAAGATTTAGAACCTAATAAAACATTAATGACAAAAATTGCATCAAGTTGATGTCTTCTGTCTTGTAAAGTACGTAAATTAAGTACTTGAAGAGCTTTAGCATAACTATAACCATTATTGTCGCGGGAAAGGAATCGATTATAACATAAAGCTACAAACTTCCTTTGAATACGCTCAAGCTTTTTTGCATCGGTAGAAGTAATTGAATTCCATACAACAGATGCGTACTCTAATTTGGGTCTAACAAGTGAAAAATATAAAGTCAATAAACAATCAAGAGTAGAAAATGAAAAGGTAATATTACGAATAAGACCCAAAAGCTTGATGGTTTGAGAAAAAATGTAATCAACATGGGAATGAAAATATAATTTGGAATCAATAAAGACTCCTAAATCCTTAATACAATCCGTACGTGTAATAAAAGAATCCCCAAGTTTATATTTCAAAAAAAGGGTATTTGTTTTCCTAGAAAAGGTAATGGCTCGAGTTTTGCCAGTATTAAGATTCATAAAATTAGCAGTGCACCAACGTTGTATGGAATCAATATCTGATTGCAACTGAGTAGAATCATCAAGTGATGTAATAGCACGAAAAATTTTTATATCATCTGCAAAAAGAAGAAATTTTGAATGCGTTATTACTTTACATATATCGTCTATAAATACATTAAATAGCAAAGGCCCTAAAACAGAGCCTTGAGGAACACCCGCAAGTATTCTAAAAGGCGTCGAAAAAATACCAGAAATTTTCACACACAAAAATCTACCCGATAAATAGCTACAAAACCAGCTAACATAAGCACTTGAGAGTCCAAAGGAACTAAGTTTGTTTAAAAGTAGAGTATGTGATACAAGATCAAAAGCACTGCTAAAATCAAAATATATAGCATCAACTTGACGCTGAGACCTGACTAACGGGGTTATATAATCAAGATAATTTACCAAATTAGAGGTGGTAGACCTTGATTTTATAAAACCGTGTTGACAGCAATTAAGTTTAGGCTGAAGGTAATACGAAACGTGATTATATATAACTATTTCAAAAATTTTAGAAAAATTATTTAAAATTGAAATAGGGCGATAATTAGCAATTATAGTACTGTTGCCTTTTTTAAAAATAGGTACAATAGCAGCTTTTTTCCAGAAAGAAGGAAACAACTGCTGAGACAAACTGAGATTAAAAATATGCTTCAATAAGGGTACAAAAATGTCAGTACAGCCCTTAATAATAAAGCCTGGAATACCATCGAGCCCAGCAGATTTAGATGGCTTTAGACGCTTAATAGCTTTACGTACGTCAGCGTCAGTAACCGAAAATACAGATAAATTATCAGTAGAAATATCATCAAAAGAAGTTTTAATATTAGACGGAACTTTAAAAGCAGTGTTATCATACACCAATTTAAAATGATTAGCAAAGGCTTCAGCGACTTGGTGCGGTTCCACTAAGTGTGTGCCATCGACCTCGAGTTGAAGAGAATTTGATTTGTTTTTCCTAAAATTAGACACGTAATTCCAAAATTTCCTAGGATTGTTTTTTAAACTTTTGTCAATAGATTTGAGCCATCTAGATCTATCGATCTTAATAGTATTCTTTACAAGCTTCCTATAGTAGGAAAATTTACTATAGTGAACGTAAGACTTATTCTTTTTAAAACGTTTATGATAATAGTTCTTTTTCAAAATGTAATGCCGCAAAGTGCGAGAAAACCAAGAGGGAAATTTGGAACCTTTAATAGAGCATAGGGGAATTGATCTATCAATGGCTTCATGAACAGCAGAGTTAAGGCTGGCCACAGCAGCATCAACAGAAGATTTGGAATACACACTTGACCAATCGTAAAAGTAAAGAAAATTATACAACGATAAATAATCGCCACTAGCGTATTTAAAGTATGATAGTTTATTAGTTTTATAACATATTTTGTCAATAAGAGGCAATTCAATTAATAGTGGCGGGTGATAAACGTCAGGTTTAACCAGGCTAGTATCGGGAGAAGTAATAGAAAGGTCAGTAATATTAGAAAAAACAAGGTCAAGCATACTTCTACTGTGATCAGCATCAACACACTGTCCTAAACCAAGAAAACAAGTGGAGGTGTAAATAGCATCTCCCCTAAGTTTAGAATAAAACTGACAATTTTCACAAGGCAGGCCGCTTTCCCAATCAAAACCAGGGACATTGAAGTCACCTAAAAGAATAACACGATAATTTGTCGTGTCAAGTTTATTTTCTAAATGGGAAAAGTATTCAAAAATTATATCTGGTTTAAGATCAGGCGAAAAGTAATGATTACCAATAAGTAAATTTGGACCATTACGAGTGGGAAATTCGACCCAAACACACTCATCAAAAAACTGTAAATCATGCCTGCGCTTGCATGCATTTAATTCAGGGGAAACAGCTTTTAACACACCACCTCCCCTTTTCTTAGTCGCA
Organism: Reticulitermes speratus; assembly: GCA_021186555.1. Classification (NCBI taxonomy): domain Eukaryota; kingdom Metazoa; phylum Arthropoda; class Insecta; order Blattodea; family Rhinotermitidae; genus Reticulitermes; species Reticulitermes speratus. The sequence goes on along the minus strand of JAJKFL010000031.1, from coordinate 9,808,756 downwards.
TGGATTCTGTCTGAACGGAAAACAACGAAACCGTCAGGAAATAAATTTTGATCATAACACTGGTCGTTAAGCCACGTCTCTGTCAAACAAAAAATATTATTACCAAATAAAATAACATTATCAAAAAGCTCAGTAAATTTTGTCCTAAGTCCACGTACATTTTGATAAAAAATATCAAAACTTGTATTGGACATGGCGTAACCACCAGCATTAGAACAATTAGATCGAGCCATTAACTAGACATTGGATCACCTTCCCCCACGGCTTGATTAATAACAGCAGACTGGACTAAGGGATCGCTACTTATGGGATTAGTAATAGTAAAAATTTGCTCTGGAGTTAGACGTCCGTAATTCCCAGTGGTAATAATAAAGAACAAAAACTTCTCTTGAACACGTTCTGAGTGCATGTTCTTTCCAGCTTAGTAGATTAGAATACGTAAAATGTTACAGGGTTTATTTCAAAGTACAGAAATGCAACTGTTACTAGGAAACCAGTTTCAAACAGGAATTTCCTGAGCATTTCTTACTGGGCTTTTAAATTCAGCCTGCACGTCCCTCAGATCCAATGACTCATTCAAGAACCTGTTGCAATGATAACAAAAGGAACTGTGATTCTAACAAGAGACATGGAATGTCCTTAAAAAAAAAGTACTCTTTTGAGACTGTACGATTCAACATGCAAACCACATCTGGAATCAGAAGGCATCATACTTTACAATGTATGTCTCAACCCACTTCTTTTCATAAAAGTGCCCGAGTTCACATACCGCTTTGACTGGATACAAGTTGTGTTCTGAACAAGGCATGCGAACATGCTCACTGTCCCAGCAGTCTCTCAAGTTATGTGGATGTGGCTTAGGAGGCTGACCAGAAAGAACAATGGGAAGCTGCAAAATACAACAAACAAATATACATGTGTGCACTGATCAAATAAAACCTACTCAAGAGACAATTCTGGGCAAAGGGCATTCAGAGCAGTCTCCATGGATGTTGATAGAGATCATCATGCTGACATGCCAGCCACTACATCCCCTCTGTGAAGAATTCCCTGGGTTGCTGCTGAAACCACTGTAAGACCACAACCTTGGCATTTTTATTAAACCTGAATCTATGACCCTTTCTGTACAAGAATCCTGAGATCACCATCAACACTCAGCCCAATTAGGGAACCCACTGTGACCTTCGTAGCACCATCAGGAGACAGCAGCCTGAAGACATGAAGTGCTGTGTTGCATAATGCCTGTCCAAATGTGACAAACCATACTAAGTAAACTAGAAGCTGTTGTACTACCCTGAATACAGCCTGGACCTTTCACTTTCTGACTTCTGTGTCTGGCTCTTTCAAGAAAGTGCTAAAGGGCCTTAGATTCCAGTTGGAAGAAAATGTCACAGAGACTGTGGTGGTGTATGGGTTTTAGCAGGAGACCAGTGGATGGATGTTTATCACCTGTAGTGTCAATGAGACGCCTTCCACAACGTACATGGATACACATACACACACACAGATAGTGGGATGACCTCTTAGGCCTGCTTTTCTTCCATTAAGAAATAAAAAAATGAAGATGTTAAATATACTATCACCGGTCTATGACATCAAGTGAGAAAAAAAGATATAAAAGATAGCAGTAACAGTGAACACAAAAAGGAAGAGCACCTATGATTAGACAGAAGATGCAGGAGGCATTGTTACATGACACCTTACCCTGGAGGTGATATGATTGCTATAGTTTTGTTCAGTGGAAAATATAATAAAAATTTTTCACATGAGTAAAAACAATAGTTTCCAGGCTTTCTTATTCTTCTCATAGTTTCATACTGAATACATTTTATCATTACATATAATGCAAAACATAGCTCACCTGAACGAAGACTGAGTGACTGTCAGATGGCATAACTGGTGGCAAGCACGATGCAGACCCGTTCCTGATTTCATCCAGTGTTGCCCCACACCACACTACTTCAGTCTTACACTCTGACATATTGTCACCTAAAATAAAACATCACAACTGTGCATACAACCTTCTGTTAAACTTAAGGAACCACATGTGAAATTTCTGGGGCATGAATTTAACCACTCACCTCAATCTGGTACCAAGGTTAAGAATGAGTGGAGGAGCTACACCTCTTGTAACCTACATGCCTTTATGGCATGGACAAGGGCAATTTTACCATGTGAAATTTAGCATGGTAAATGATCATCAGCATGTGTTTACCACCTTAGTATGATAAACTACTTTGTGTATTTAACCTTTAAAGCAGTAAAGTTGTCTAAATAATACACACAAATCAGGTTTCTACCTCTTGTGAACACCATCCATCACCATTATGATGACCAATCAGTTACTGAAGTTTAGGAAACAAATCACTGTTTATTCTAAAAATCATACAAAACACATAAATATACCGTTTGGGCAAAATGTGGAGATTTTAAATGTTAAAACAGGTGATACATATAGTAACCACTGTGCTTTAACTATGCTAACTCCTTGGAAAAGTACTTCAGCCTGTTCACTATTGTATGATGTTCACAATAGCCTATTACTAAACCCTATTCTGAGCCACATAAATCTACCTCACATCTTCACAGCCAATTTCCTATTTTTTTCCTCCCCTCTATGCCTTTCTCTCTAAAAAAGCCTCTTCCCCTCAGGTTTCCCAATCAAACTTCTGTATGCATTTCTGCTGATGTATGTAATTTACTTGTGGTTTATTTAATGATACTGTCAATAACTGAATGGCAGGTTGTTTGATGAATACTGATGTGGGAAGAATTTGGAAGGATGCTGTCATGGTCTAATTTGACATACTATTCTGACATTTGGAATGACTTAGGGAAACCACACACAATCTCAGTCAGCATAGTCAAGTGTCCTGGTTGAGATGCAAACTCGTTCAGCAGGATTACTGCTTATGCCAACCTGCTTGGTGCCTGTGTGTATTATCCCATAACAGGATAAGCAGGTAAACTCATGTATAATAATTTTCCAATACTGAAAATCTACACTGAGTTTGAACAACTGTAGGTAATCAAATTATTTGTACCTTGCATTAAGGACATAAAATTAACACAGTATAGGGAGTGGGGAGGGGGGGGGGGGCTGTCTTTCTTCATCTATGTTTCTTATTTATAAAAGTACTTATTGAATTTAGGTTAAATCTGGCTTTGGGGGACCAGCAGTAAAAGTAGGCATGCTTCTTTGTTTCATTTTGGGCTGCCATTGTAACTCTTATTTCACCACCAGATCAAATCATCCATAATTTCAGGCTTCCACCGTGATGTTGATGAGATCTGTGCTCTTTTGGGATATTACACAGTGTTGAGTGGTATTCCTTTACCGACGTTTATGGGACTGCTTGACCCTTAAAGATGGGACCATACGTTGTCCTGAAACATTGGTAAAGGATTACCACGCGACACTATGTAATATACCGGAAGAGTGCAGATGAGATCAAATCATATCTCACTTCTTTCAAAAACAAGTCACTGCAAAAAACGGTAGAAAACTTTAAATACCATATCTAAATTCTGAGACCTCACTAAAAAACAACTATTTATTTATTTGCTCATTTACGGTTTATTTACCAACGCTGTCAGAATTGAATGATGATGATTGAATGAGTGGCAAATCATACAGAAGGAAGTGCACATAATCTGGAATAGTATGCTGGAATTTGAGAGAATGAGGAAAACCACAACAACCCTCAGTCAGGATAGTTAGCGTGCATGCATGCTTGTGCGTGTCATGACTGACCCTACAGGATGTCTCTTCTGTACTGTTCCCCAGTTTGAAAAGAAACTGTGAGATGCATTAGATGACCTTATTTTCACTCTGTCTTCTATCTGTACTATGTGATTTGAATCAGTAATGCAGCAGTTCCTAAAATGCCATAAAAAAGTAATTTGGCCAACAAGAGCTTGTGATTTACGCTGTCAAACGCTTTTTCTAAAGAGTATTCCTCCAACATACAGTTTTTGATTCACAGCTTTTAATATATTGCCTGTTGGCCTGAATGCACCAAACTGCAGTGCTCTGAGTCATATACTTAACAAAACAATTACAAAAAGAGTCTGTGAGGAAAGTGAAACAAAATGTCATGGATGCTAATACAACAGGTAATACATACAGTTTTGTCAGGTTGAAGAAACTCAACTGAGAACTAACCTTCAATCTGCACTTTCACATCTGAAGAGCTCTCTTCATCTTGCAGCGAACAATCAGCAAACATGTCAGGTGAATCCTCACTACTGTCTGCTCTCTCCACACTCTCTGATGACTCAGGTAACATATCTGCAACTACACAACAGAGAAATGTTCATTACTGTCCATGCACTGAGCAAGTGTCTTATTGTACCTTATCAGTAACTGCCAAAATGACCACCACACAAGCAACAGACAGTACAAAAAAATTTTGTCTTAAACATTCAACCACAATAAAATGATTCTTTTACCCTCAAGAAAAAACACTAGAGTCCTCTGAAAAGGTGGTAAATTTTGACAAGACCTCAAATCTCACAAAATAAAAATCTGTTCCCAGGCAAAATTCAAATTTATATTACAGAAGAATTGCTACAATTGTCACTGCTTAAATAAATAAAACAATATAACAGTCTGTATGTCTATCCCTTCAATTCAAATATGCTTACATTGCATTAGATAATATCAATAACGATTTGTAACAAATTATAACATCACCACCTTCTCTGACATGAAATGCAGCAATTTGAATTGTCCCGAACCTTATGAAATTAAAAAAAACTAAGGAACAGAAGAATGAAATACTGAACCAGTAAGTTACCTAATGCTGTACCAGTAAGTTACCTAATGCTGTAAAGATTGCAGCACAAATTTTTGTTAAAACTAGGCTGAAAATAGTGCACTCCTTACATGATTTAGCAAGACCCATAAAGAAACTGAAATTTCAGGAACGTCTGAAATATCAGTTTAATTCCATTTAACCAACAAGACAAAACGGAACATAAGAAAATGTCATCATCTGTAAGTTCACTTCACTGGTGTGGGAACTCAATAGTTTGTTTTCATTCATTAATGAAAAAGCCTTTGCTTAATGTTTCCTAGCTCATTATAAATAATGACTATTCCAGAACCACAGCCATACGTAAAAGGCAAAGCAACATATGACAATGTCAAAATTGGAACGGTCATTGTGGAATGAAGCCATGTTGATACAAGTATCTCACAATAAATGAACACTGGATGTGCAGTTTGGCTTTAGGAAGAATCGCTCAACATTACAGGCACTGAAGAATCTACTCGATGAGAAGAATGACAGAATACAGCAGCAGAAAGGAACATTCTATGCCATCTTCATTGACTACATGAAGGCTTTTAGTCTGTTAAACAGAAGCAAGGTTTTCATGAAGTTAGAAGACATGACAGGCATGGACTACCCAAGACTGCAAGAATTAGGTATGTACTGGATTACAATGTAGTAAAAATCATGGATAGTGTAACAGAATCTGGGTACATAGTGAAGAGAAACTGAGTTCTGCAAGGCAATCCTCTTGGCCCATTACTCTTCAACGCAGCAACAGCAGACAGTACAGGCAGTGAAGAGACAAGAAAACAGTGCCATCACTATACATGCATGCCAGTGACAGGATAAAAAGATACTGCAGAACTACAGAACGCTCCCAATCCCAAATTACTCAGATGGTTTAACAGTAATTTATTATCATTAAACCTCAAAAAAACTCATTTCATTCACTTTAAAACCAGATATGCATCCCTTTTTGATATTCAAATAGGATACCACAACAATTTAATTATTAATATCCATCATACTAAATTCCTAGGCATAACTATACAAAATACTTTATCTTGGAACACGCATCTCGACCACTTAACTACTAAATTCAGTAGGGCTTGTTATGCAATAAGGACCATCAAACCTTTTATGTCAGTCAACACTTTAATTATGGTATATCACGCCTATTTTCATTCATTAATGAGCTATGGCTTAATTTTCTGGGGAAGCTCTTCATACTCTATTAATATTTTTCGCCTTCAAAAGAAGGCTATAAGGACTATCACTGGTATTAGTAACAGAGATTCATGTAGAGATTATTTAAAAAAAACTCAAAATACTACCCCTTCAATCACAATACTTATTATCCTTGTAGCCAATAACATCCACCTATTCAAGAGTAATTCTGAAGTCTACAATAATAATACTAGACATAGTTTTGATCACCTGCCATCTCCCAGGTTAACAATATATCAGAAGGGAACCTTTTATATGGGAATTAGGTGTTTTAATAACCTGCCTTTTGAAATAAAGGCACTTGTCAATGATGTCAAACTATACAAAGTAGCCTTAAAAAATTTTCTTTATCTCCATTCATTCTATTCATTGCAGGAATATTTTGACCAAAAAAATTATAAGTGAATTGTACATTTTATTGTATCTACTTTTGTATGAGTTCAATGCAATGTTTTTATTGTTTTTATCTTATCTTGTATATCATATTTGTTATTCCTTTCGTAACTTATTTTATTTCATATTTCATGTGACCAATTTTATTCCTTTGTTTCTTGTAAACTTGGATTTATGGAATGTGAATAAATGATGATGATGAACTCAAGCGATGGGCAAAGGACAATGACCTGAAAATGAAGAGTGACAAAAATGTACAGATGGTTTTTAGGTAGGGTGGCAGATTTGATGTGACAGACATCATAAAATGTGGCCAAGAGAATCTGAAAATATTTAATGCCTCAAAGCATTTGGTCACATACCTCCCAACAGCTGGAGAAGAATGTGGAATATTTCAACTATTTTGGTAGCATGATAACAAATGATGCAAGGTGTACACATGAAATTAAATCCAGGGTTGCCATGGCAAAAGCAGCATTCAACAAGAAGAAGGCCCTTTTCACCAGCAAATTGGACTTAAATTTAAGGAAGAAACTAGTAAAGTGCTACATTTGGAGCATAACTTTGTACTGTGTTGAAACTTCAAAAGTAGATTGGAGAGAACTGGAAAGTTTTGAAATGTGGTGCTGGAGAAGGATGCAGAAGATCAGTTGCACCAATCATGTGAGAAATGAAGAACTAAAACAGTCGATGAGGAGAGGAATCACATATAAATAATAAAAAGAAGGAAGGCTAACTAGATTGGTCACATCTTGCATGGGAACTGCCTTGTAAAAGACGTTATTGAAGGAAAGATAGAGGGAAGGATAGAAGTGACAGGAAGGCGACGAAGACGGAGGTTGCTACTGGATGACTTAAGGAAAAGAAAGGATACTGGAAATTGAAAGAGGAACCACTAGATCACTCTGTGGAGAACTCGCTTTAGAAGAGGCTATGGACCTGACATGAGACAGACAACCTTATGAATGACCAGTGACTACATGCAACCTCACGAGCAATTTTTTCAGAACAGATATCTTCATCTGAATTGAGGTTAAAGTAATACACCGTAACTTAATCTGGTTACTTGTATAAATATTCTTACACATTATGCCTACATACAAGCACTAACAAATTCAATACCAATAATACATTACACACCACTGCTTGTACTGTCCATTACGACCTCACTCTTCTTCTTCTTCCGGGGTGGCTCCGTATTTCCTACAACTTGCACCACATTATGTAACAAAGTACTCATCAATCTATGTTCCACAAATAAAGCACAGTGGTGAAACACATTCGTACACGCGCCGATTATGTCACACGCCCTTCTCTATTACGTTAACCTCGAACGAGAGCCGTCTTTCATTTATAAAAATACTACATACTCGTAATTTACAGCATAATAGAATTTATACATACGTCTACCTGAACGTACAAGATATTCTGTGGTCAAAGAGATCGTGATATCCCGTGCCACGGAAATGATACCCTCGCTGTTCGAAATCGTAGCTAGTTTGACCCCCACTGGTGTTTCATTGGGCGAGATTCCAGCGATAACTGATCGGTAGTAGTAAGTGAGTTGACGGGTGGTAACACTGGGACTAGAGAGAGATAGACGAACAGTAATGGCGTACAACTTAACTTTTTATTCACCATGCATTTTGGTAATAGATAACATTCATCAACCAACAACTGCACTAATTAAAATTTATTTAACACTTTAAGATTTCCCTACATATGTTTCGGTCACGGGGTGACTATCATCAGGGGCGTCGTACGCGCGTATGTGTACTTCACTTCACGCTGTCCACTGTTTGCTATATGCGTTGGAGGTTTTCTTGTACACTACTACATGATAGTGGGTACCAATGATTGTGTATTACAATCGTAATACACAATCATTGGTAGCAGACGTGTAATCAGAAACGTTTCTTGTCGTTCAAGTTTCTCACCGAGTATGGTCCCATCTCTTAGCAATGCAAATGGCTACTATAGTCCTTTAAAGATAAACACCTGCTGGTTCCTTTCTCCACTCACAACATAGCACCAAAGGTCACTAACAACCCTTGGACAAGAATTCTACTGGACACTGAAAATGCCACATGCTACAAGTGGATCAAGATTTGACTCAGTAGAATTACAATGTCCATTTTCAAGGCTACATGAAAGTCAAAAGTCTTTCACAGATAGGATAAAAAAAAGCAATAGTTTGTTATATATAAATAATTTGGCAAGGTGAATAAACTCTGTAATAGTGCAGACACTTTTCAATTGCTTTTCTAATTTCCCAAAGTACGGTACAGTTATCCCTGTCCACAACATGAAGGCATATAGGGGGAGTAGAGGTATAGCTCCACTCATTTCTAACCTTTGCATTTCATATTGAAATAAATGTAGCATTTGAATAAATATGATTCTGTATTTTATGACACAAACAGCTTAGGATTTTTAAAGTGTTTCTTATTTCCAAGACCTATATGCTTTTGCTATATTAAGCTTTACTGTCTGGGAAAAGGGCATTTTAAGTCCCATAACAGTATGGAGCAGGTGGCTGGATTTTAAGTTGGGGGAGTAGAATTGGTACTGAAACAATGCAACACAGCCAGCTGAACCACACTGTTGCAGTAGTACAATTTACAGCCCATAAAGATTAAATATACACTGCAAAGGCTTCCCTGATGCTATGTATTTGACTGAGAATAATATTTCTTTTACAATTTGTTATATGATTTTTTAACATAACCTGCACTGCAATCCCAAAGTAAGTGATGCTGTAAAAGGACAGAACAGCTGTTATCACATGTGCTGTTTCCATAACAAATATGATACCCACTAGTTTTCATACACTTCAAACTATCACTGCTTGCATAAACAACCCCCCACAATGTGGGTAGTGAGCGGCAGGAATAATCCAAAGTTATAATGCAGCTTGTATTTTACAGAGATGCTTACCATACATGCCTAATATAATTTAAAGAGATGCATTTTTAATAATACAGTAATAATACATTACATGTATTATTAAGAAAGGTATAAACAGATTATAGATTTTAGAGATGCAGTTTCCATGAAGCATTGCAAAATGATGAAATAAAATTTAAAACTAGGATATCAAGCAAATGTGAAGGCAGAAATAATAATCAATTAAGGATACAATGATAAGGGAACTTGTTACACGTGAATGATAACTGAATTCCTTTCTGAGCACCAGAGGTGGGAATGTTTAGGCAATTATGAGTGTGGAGTCCTAGGACAAGATGAGCAAAGTGAGGAAGATAAACAAAGGATAGTCAGAGATACAAGAGCAGCACACAGGAGAGGAAGCTTTACCATATGACCCACTCTGATGGAAAATTTCAGGAGGTGATACCTTGCAACTCTGATGTAATTAGATACAGACAAGACATGTCATGCAACTAAGACCACTGAAGATTTACATAAGTCAAAATTTCATGTATGTCCAAAATGATTTAAAATAAAAAATCTTAATGCTTAATTAACTAAATAATTTATTGTTCATTTTATGACATGGTCAGGACCTAAAACTACAGCACACAGTGTCCAGTAACTTAATGATGATTTGTCAAGGATTTGAAAGAAAGTGGGCATGGCTTCATTGTGGCACCATTCCAGCATCTGCCTGGAGGGAATGGGGAAAACCAACAGGAACTCTCAGAACTAGTGACCTCTCTGAGACTCGAACTTGGCACCTCTAAAATACAAGTTAGAATCATTATCACATTCCACCTTGCTCAGTTTGTTCAGTGTAGAATGCACCATGCTTCATGCACACATGTTTACTACTCACGTCAGCAAGTGTTCAACAGAGGGCAGAGGGGCATGTGTCACGTGAAGAACTTGATACAAGAAGCTGTATATTCTGTCCTCTAAAAATACATAATAGTCTAATGGAAACATGACTTTGCTCATGTTACACTTCAAATCATCAAATAACACCCCACATTATTTGGGGTTTTTACTGTATATAGTAAACTCTTTCCTGTAACTTTTTGAAAAAGCCAAAATTGTGACAGCACAACCATCTAAAAGCAAAATAAAAAAATGCACATTCATTTAATATTTTTGTTGTGACTCAGTGGAACTGAGAACAATCTTGATCCAGGTTCACTGTAATCCCTATAAATGCTGATGTAATGGTGTGGGTGCTACTGACTGGAACATTTCAGACAGCATAGTGACTACAGTTGTATCATGTTCGCTCAGCATAGATGGTGATTCATGGAACTCTGAACGGCTAGACAGTTGTTTCCAAAGACGTTCTGGTGTGAGTGACAGAGGAGTTTGAAGCAGTTTTTTCCAGTCCAGTTCCCAAGTCCCTGCCAACAGCTGAATGAATACAACCTGCTTCAGTAACAGTTTTCTTGTTGAGAGACAAATGCCAGTGCAGAGTATGTATTTAAATCCCTTACTGTACTGCCAGCACATATGGTTTCCAGTAACATAATGTTCAGCAAAACAAAGTGCCTTGTAAGACAAAATGCAGACAGACAGAACATAAACAAAGTTAAAATTATCCCTTTGCAAATCACGCAAGCATATCAGAGGAGTGGAAGTATAGTTCCACTCATTCTTAACCATGGCACCAAATGCGTCTGAGTGATCAGCTTCACACCTTGGCTACTTTATCCCCACAGAAAGACTTGCTGGTACCCATTGCATAGGAGGTTTGGTGGGCCCCAGAGGTGGTTTGGATGCTCTGAAGAACAGATAAATCTCTTGACCCTGCTGGGAATCAAACCACAATTCCATGGTTGTACAGCCTGTAACCAGTTAATACACTACATTTGTGATATGAGGTAAATGGAAGTAGAAAAGTACACAATGAGGAGCTTCACAATTTGTGACGTTTGCCTAGTTTTGCTTGAAAAATCTTAAGGGAGGAGAACACTTGGGAGTTCTGGCACAGATGGGAGGATAATGTTAAAATGCATATTACAGAAGTAGGAATGGGAACATGTGAACTGGATTGAAATTGCCCAGAACAGGGTCAAAAAGTGTGCTTTTGTGAACATGGCAATTAAGCCCCAGTTTCCATAAAAGCTGGTCATTTCTTGACCAGCTAAAAAACACTCTCCTGCTCAAAGAAAGAATATACGTATACCAAGACGTTAATTAATATGAATGTCAATCCAAGCAGATGTCCAATGGAACACTGTCAAAAGACCAAATCATGCAACATAATTTGAAAGCAAACACTACACCACCTTAACATAAAACACTCAGGCTGAGAGGTAGTTACTGTATCTCACTGAGATCTAAAAAGCAGTAAAAAAACAGGTAAAATTCTCTCTTGAATTTGTATAATTGCCAGTTATACTAACAACACCATAATATGAGGGCAATTTACCTGGTCAAAGTGCTTGTGCCCCACATGGAACATGATGTGTAACAATTTGGTACGAGCAGGTCGAGATGCAGTGGCTGGGACAGGGGGTGGAGCAGGAGGGGCCACCTCGCTAGGCTCCAGGGCTTCCAGCTGACCTAGCAACCACTGCCAACTATGCTGCAAAAATTGCCACATAACCTGCAAACAATGGACAGAGACTTATAATTACAAACACTGAACTAGAAGTGATCATGGGCCAAGCACTCAAACATTACTTAAAGGCATTATGTGAGAATGACTAAACAAAACTTCTGAAAACCCTTTGGAAAAGCTGGTGCCCAAGCTAGAATTTGAAATACAAAAAACCACAATATTGCTGTAGTAAACGATGAATGACGTGACAAAGATACCATGTAAAACCAAAACCACAAATGTATTGTAAATGAAAACAACTGTCTTGTTATAAAAAGCTGGTACTAGTTCACACTGCAAGTAGCTCCATTATTTCTCAGTACATTCTTCCTTACTACATATCTTCCAGTTAATTCATCACTGATATGATACCATCATGGAATGGTGCTTTGGCTTGTCACATAACCAATTCTGAATCACAAACTGTATCTCATCATCAGTATGAAAGTGGATTCAGCTGAATGCTCCTTTACGGGTTGCATGTCACCAGGTGTCACATACCGTATATTCTCGAATCTAAACCGCACCCGAATCTAATCCGCACCCAGTTTTTGGCGACTTCTTAAACGAAAAAAGTTAGTTCGCGATTCTAATCCGCACCTTTCCTTCAACCACCCCTTGCCCACGGGGCGACTGATTGAATAATATTGGATGTTACCAATGCGTTAAAATCCGACGCTACGCCTGTGGCCGATGAGTCATACCGATAGAGGCGGGGCCTTTCTCAACAGACGTGCGCAATCTCGTCTGAAGCCAGCTGATCTTTAGTTGTTGAAACGTGGGAGGTGCTTGTTCCAATTTGTCGTGTACCGTAGTTATGGAAGAGGGACACCTGAAATCTAAATGACTCTCATATACGGCAAAGTTCAAACGTGAAGTTATTCGGTGCGCAGAGGAGAATGGAAACCGCAAAGCCGCTGCAATTTTGGAGTTGATGAAAGCAACGTTCGACTATGGCGGAAACACAAGGCAGCGATCAGCGGGTGTGAGGCGTCACGAAGGAAATTCACTGGACCCAAGAAAGGACGATTTCCTGAAATTGATGATGCAGTCTTCACGTTTTTTCAAGAGAGACGCAAGACTGGACTGTTTGTGAGTTATGATCTACTCGCGAGGAGGCGATAAAGAAGGCCAGATCTTTGAACATTCCTCGAATTATGAGTGATGACGGCGAGTCTGATGAATAATAAATTATAATAATAAATAATAGATTATTGTATTGTATTGTTCTTACGTTGTTTATTAATTACGTTAATGTTATATTGTACAGCAGCTCAATCATTTTTCCAAAATCCAGCTCTAGACCGCGAATCTAATCCGCACGCGAATCTAATCCGCATCTGATTTTTTAGCCCTCTAAAACTGTAAAAAAGTGCGGATTAGATTCGAGAATATACGGTACCTTTATAGAAACATAGCAGTTTGTTGAATGCCCTTTTGTCATGGTCCAAATTACAGATTGAACCAACATTCAGTTACAATGACAAAGCAAGATTACCCAAAATTATTCAGTGATTTTCCTGAATTGTGGGGTCTGTTTTTAAAATGTCATCAGGAATGAAAGATAACATGGTGTGTTTGTCACCTTAAGCTGCCAGAAGTCAAATGATACCACCCAACTGTAGCTTGGTACGTGATTCTATACAAACAGGTACAGTAAAACCTGGATAAGAAGCCCCCGCATAAGTTTTCCCCTGTAAGAAGTCTGATTTTTAAAGTCCCGAAATAAAATCCATAATGCGTACATTAATTTTTCCCAGATATGAAGCTTCCCACTTATTAAGTTTTCCCACCTAAGAAGTCAAATCTCATGATACCAAGAGTATGATTTTTTATGAAATTTTACTCGTTTAATAAGTTTTTAAAGATATGTATAAAAAATTTCATTTCCAAAGTTTTATTTCCTTCAAATATGAAAAATCTTAAGTTGCTGTTGATTCATCGATCACTTGCTATCTGACTATCGATATATCGATATATGCTATGATGCGATCGATCTCTGCCAAGATAAATATTTTTTTATTTCTGTATGTTTAATATACTAGTTATTATCCTATTGCTTTTAATAAACTTTCCCTCTTAATAAGTCTTCCTGCTTAAGAAGTCCCTAATCCTCTGGTCCCTTGAAAGACTTTTTAACAGGGTTCTGCTGTATTTTGGAATTATAATGTAATTATGCTTTTGCCACCCAAACAACAAGCAGGGGAGGAGGAGGAGAAGAAGACAGGCAATGTACGTATAACCGTAACATTGTGGCATGTTTGCACAACCACTGTTGCTGTGCAAAAGCAAGAAGTACTACATATTCTGAGTGTGTCTGCAGCCTTAGTTATCCAGCATGCAAAGCATGCACTGTATTGTATTGTCATCTGTGGCCTGTCTGGCTCTACCATATTTTTCCACATTATCTCATAAATATAAAAACGTTATTGAACACAAAATGTGTGTTTTGATTTTCTCTGCAACTTTTGTCTGAAACGTTTCTCATTTGAAGAAGAATTCAGCGAGATACTATCACAAATGTACATAAGTCTTCTGTAAAGTACCCGCTATTTAAAAATTTAATTTTCTTGACAGATTTTTTAAAAATCTCCAAATATCAAATTTTATGAAAATCCAGCCTGTGGGAGCTGAGTTGTTCCATGAGGACAGATGGATGGATGGACGGACGGACAGAGAGACGTGATGAGGTTACTAGTCACTTTTCACAATTTTGTGAATATGCCTAAAAACAAAGAAACAGCTGTGACCTGAAAGTGTGTAAAACAATTTTCTCATACCACTATCTCATAGCAATAACCATGAGATAGTCTGGTTACCATTATTTCCTCCCAGACAGGCATTGTACATATCATTCAACAAAATGTTTACATCCAGCTTCACAACTATTTTCCTTCTTAAAGAAAAATAAATTGCAGTTGGGGTGGGTAAAAAGTGCACCAGCAACTGGACCTTTGCTTTCAGTAGAGTAATACAGTGAAACCTGCCTATAATGGAACCACAAGGGACCAGAATTCTTTCTATTGCAGGAAGTTTCCATTTCATACAGGTACTTGAAGTCTGGCAATCTAGTCTGCTACAGCTTCACAAATATTGCCAGCTTCACCACAGACTATGTTAAACACAATTTGCCGTGTCTTCTGAGACTTTCTAATTATCCAGTAGATGCCCTAAATTCATTGTTCCTCAGCTTTTTAGCCACTTCTTTTGCATGTTCCTCTACACTGTTCCAGATATTGAAAGGTTTTTGGCTCTTGCACTTACAAACCACTCCCACAAGATCTTATCGCTGTATTCATTTCTGTTTTCTTTAATTTCCACTTCACTGAACAATTATTACAGTTTAGCCACTGGTTTATTATATCTGACTTGGCTTATAATATGTCGTACACTTAATGGTTTGCCCAATGTTAAACTTTGCCACATTTTGTTTGACTGTCAACTTGTTTCTTTTACTTGCTTCAATCACTGTTACTTTTTTTGTTGAGATCAAGCACCGCTCCCTTCTTTTGAGGCCATTGCTACAACTAAATTAAAAAGTAAAAATATTTGGATATTTTGCCATAAATGGCACGGTTATCTTTTTCTGCTGGGATAAGCATTCTGCCAGCAAGTCTAAATGTGTTGTTTGTGTTGGAACTTCGAAATATTTAAGGGATGCCGCTGTTTGGGGTGTGAAAGAGTGAGGTTTGGGACTTCCCCAGTGTGTGCCTGTGACTACTTCACACAAAAATATTGTGCCCTACTCTAAGTGCCATGCAGGTCTTTGTCAGTAAACCAGTGTATTCTGGACTGGTGCTGTACACAGTTCCATTTACTGACTAGTTCAACCCCAAGACTTTGGTAGCCTTCAGTCCAAACCCTTCCCACACTCTTCTCCTGGCCTAGTTACACTTCCTAACAGTACCTCTCACTGCTGATAAACAACAGACAATGGAAGGGTATGGTCATGCTGAAAGTACAATACAGAACAAAATTAAATACAAACATGAAGAATATTTTGCTGAAGTCTTGTCCTTGCTTTCTGTTTGTGTTAGTTTCTGTTCACTAAATGTGGTTTCATAATGGTTCTTACACAAGATACCTAGGACTGTAAAATTTTCTGCTAAAGACAGGTTTCTGCTATGTCCAGGTTTTGTTTAAGACAAGTTTCACTGTACTTGTATACAAAAAGTATAGCATGATGCCATGACCACTGCCACTGCCACCATGACAATGACCACCTCACCATGACGACGATGATGATGATGATGATGGCTGCAGGCACCACCATCACTACCATTGCCACCAGTGCTGTTACTATGATCATTATCATCATCCTGAAGGGTGAAGTGATAAACTTTCTCCCAGTGCATGTCACCTGAGGATTCAAGTTACCTGGGATTTGATGTTATGTCGTTCAGTAAATGTTCCCAGTGTTTTGACAGATCATGGCACCTTCACCTGTAAGGGTTATGCAGTCCAAGAAAAATGCATTCTTCATGTTCTTCTTGGACTGCTTAACACTTGAAGATGAAGGAGCCATGATCCTTAAAAATGTCGGGAACCACTTACCCAACAACACAGTGTCACATACCAGATGAACTGAATCCTAAACCACACTGCTGTTTGAACCTCAAATATTGCGTGTCATATATTCTTTGAGTTTGTGATCTAGTGTAAAGGAAAGGAAAGTCTGGTTGCAGTTTTTCAGAAAGTATATCAGCCATTGTATAATTGCTATACATTCAGATGAGGAAGACAGGAATAACAGAACAGTATAAATGAAATACAGTCACAGCCTAACAAAGAATTCAGAAAATCCCTCTGAACTGAAGCATTTACCTTGAGAGCCCGGCGACCTGCTGCACCAAGCAATACATTGCTGACAAGGATCGCTGCTGTGTATGGCGCTGCCTCCATTGAAACATAGTTCTCATCCATGCTTGAGATCTGTGCACTGCAAGCAGTACCACAAAGAGAATTGGAGATGATTACAAAGTAGGCTGACAGGAAGTGGTGGGTGAGAAGCTGTAAAACACTAGATGAACATGTGAAGGATGCTATATGAGGCTTTCCAACTACAATTTTGCTGCGTTTCTTGTTTCCCCATGCACATTATATATCCAGCCTATCTCGCTGACTTATTTAATAACTCCATAGGTAGACAGCTAATACTATGAAATACTATGGAACTGTTTTTCATTCTTCTGCTAACTATGGTAACTTTACAGACCATAGTCCTCACAGAGAAGCTGCTAGTCGCCCAGCATGTCACAAAACTCCCTCCCCTTTTTTTTGAACCATAAGGTTTATCACCACCTTCATGAAAACCCACCACTACTGGTCTGTATGCTGATCAAATGAATCCAGTTCACACACTCCCTCCATATTTAAGATCCAGTTTAATATTATCCTGCCCTCTATGCCTACAGCTTCCAAGTGACTGTACCCTTCATGTTTTCTCAGCAAAACTCTGCATGCATTTCCTATATCCCATTTGTACAACATGTCCAACCCATCACAATGTCCTGGATTTTATTAACCCAATATGTGGTGTGACCAACTGTTTCTGGAGTGGTCACAGTATGTCACTAGTGCAGTAGAACCTACTAAGCCATTTGCTATTCACGTCAGAGTTGCGGCTTTCGTGACTCAGAAGTAACACCCTGTAAAGTGAGATTATGTATTGTGACCTGCACCATTTTGATTTTATTAAAAAATGGCAGATTTTAAATAACAGTGTATGTGCATATAGCTATGCTTAAAACTAGGCAATCCACTGCAGAAAACTATGTTATGTTAAAACTTGTTTTTAGGGAGAGAAAAGAATGATCTCTCACACATTTTGATATGTTTCACAACTTCAAAAGTGGGTTCACCTCTCTCCAATTCACTGTCACTCCTTGCTTTCCTGCATTACTGTCCCTCATTGGTACATTTATATTTTTGTCTTTAGTTCATAATTTTTAAAACATGTTTTACATATGGTTTTATATGTTTTACTTTTAAATCTCCATTTCACTGCATCACTCCCTTCACTTTCTCTCCATGTTCTGTTCTCTGTTCTCCTGCTCACTCGATTAAAAAATGGCCTGTTAGGTTTCTACTTTGTTTCTGTGCACTCATACTTCTATCCCACCTCTCACTGGCAAATCACAGCTTTACCCTCCTCCAATCAGTCCCTGTATCTGCCTGTCTTTTCCACCTACAGCTTGTGTATCTACAGTGATGATGGAAGAAGCAGGATCCTCTGAAATACCAGAAGACTTCTACCAGACAACACAGCATCACAACCCAGAAGAAAACATTTTAAATGCTACAATAACAGACTCATTGTGGCAATTATTCCTTATTTAACCTTTAAACAACCTGCATTCACATACATGAACGCATGTAAAAAACACCCCTACAAATTTGTTTTATATATTTAGGTAACAAGGAAATTTACTGCAGTGTTAAGGCATGGTGCACAATCTCTGTTTTATTTTCCACAAAATGCTGTTCATTTCATGATTTTATCTTTTGCTGTGCAAATAATATGTTTTTCATAAACCATGTACTAAAATTTAAATACAAACTTTGTCATTGAAAGGTTAAAAGAGAATAAACAAGTGTGTGTACCTCAGAATGTAATGTATGACCTTCTGTTTGCAACAGTTCTAAAGGCACTTTATCAGTACCTCGTGATTTACAACTTTTCAACAGCAGTTTCAAGTCAAAGAAACTGGGATCAGGAACTAATGGCTCAGTTGTATGTATTTTAGTCTGCCTAACATCACTGTTACCAAAGGCTCCTATTCTTCTGTTAGTTCTCAATATTATTTCTCCTACTTGGTTTTCAAATAACCTTCACCTTGCTCTTCCTTCTACATTAGTGACAAAACTTTTCAGTTTTATCACTAGATTTTTTTTTGTAACAGAACACGTAGCTGGACTAATGCCAGCCACAAAAATTCAAACGATCCCAAACTGCTCGTTGTCTCCGTAAGCCTCGCAACAATGTGGTTTCCATTTAATGATAAGGAAACAAAACACAATCTCACCACTCCAAAGCTGCATGAATGAAAGCTTCAATCTTGCTGTTGTGATGGTCAGAGTGATCGAGGCTACACAGTGCTTCTGCTAGTGCTGTAGCAGTGTTCCCAGCAGCACCCTGCAACTGGGAGTATAAGGCAGCTACCACAAGCTGCAGCAACACTGAACTGCCCACAGGATGAATGTCTGCTGGTATGGCATCCTCAAGCACTGCTGCTGTGCGGAGTACCGATTTGGGGAGGCAGTCAGTCAGCTGTATCAGGCAGTCCATTGCAACATCCATAGCTTGGTCAATAGAGCAGCCCCCTGCAGAAGTGACTGATAACAAAGTCTCAACCACAGGCATCAGAACAGGCTCCAGTGGTGAAATCACAGCTTGTAGCCAAGGAGGACGGCTCTGGTTCCATACCTGGAGGCCAAATATGCGACTCTCATGTTGTTACTTACATGCAACAAACATTTAATATCTTATGATAGTATGTCCTACAAACAGGATGTTGTACAAATGTTTTTAGGGCTGCTACCATCTCAGATGTTTATGTTTCTGCCACATTCATACTGTTGATAGTACTGAATTAAAAGTAATAAAGTGGGTTGACCCCTAATGGCATAATGTTCATTCTAAATGCCATGCATCTCTGTTTATTTGGTAAAAAGGGGACACACCCTCATATACAGATAATACCATAAGCCTATATTTTGTGATAAAATGAAGAAGAGGACAATGAACTAAACACCTGTATAACTTCACAGTGTTACAGGGACTAACACATATATTAATGTACAAAACTGTCAATATTTTTCTACTCAGAGGCCTTTGTTGTAAATTCTGAATGAATTTTTGTTTTTTGTGACTTACATGGCAGGGCCCTGTTATAATACTGTATCACATGCTCTTAACAAGTTGGTGAATTACAAGCAAACAGGTGCAAAGATACACTTTTCTGTCACCTAGTAGCTATGCTTGTATCATGCTTCCTGCCCTGCTGCTCACAAAATGAGACAAAGTACACACATGCACATAACTTGGGTACACTAGAATACAAGACAAAAAAAATAGAGAATTAAGAGCAGCAGGTATTCAAAAGAAACCTTTATAACCAGTGATGTAGTGAGGGGGAAAGAGTGTGGCCACCGCAGGCAGCAGAGTCCAAGGAGTGGCAAAATGAATATCTTGGGTGAAAAAAAGATTTTCTGCACTCAACACTTTTTAAATTATTGAGATAAATAAAAGAAACTTCACTAAATGACTGTAATGTTTTTAAATTCATAATTTCTGTTAGGGCAGTCACTGTGATTACCCAACCTATGTGCAAAAAACCTCGCCATACCACAGTTTATAACTTCATTTATTGTAACACTGAAACGATGATAGACACAAAGCCACACTTTTCCAATAAATTGGCTTCATATCTACCATCACTTCAGCCTTCTAGTAAAATACGTAAAGCTTTCTTGTGGACACTTTAACTGCATGTGGTGTTGACATGCACTAACTGTGAATAGAAGCTGTGTCAGGTGAGCTTCAATAAAAATAAAACTGCCTTCATAGCTGTCTGTGTTTCATTATCGTAAGAACCTACAGTTGTAAATGTTTCTTGTGGACACACTGTGTTAAAACTGAATGAACTCAGTTACTGACTTCTGGTAATAGAATATAAAGGTTGAAGATTGCTAAAAACAAAAAACACCCAACAACTTATTTCTGTAATATTTATTTAAATATTATTTTTGAACCTACTTTGTGATCTTCAAAGAAGCTTCAACACCAAATTATGTACATATTCCCCTTACTCAAGTCACATGCTGTACCCATTATAATCTCTCCTGCTAAGTTACCCTAACATGAACAGAAGAATGTAAATAAACATATATTATTAACCTCAGTGCATAGTTCAAGGTCTTTCTTGAACATTTAAAATATAAAGTACATCTGCCAGTTTAAACTTATTTCCTGCAGCTGAAACCATATACTGAATTTGGAAGACCAATGATCTGTGATTTTCCTTGGATGCTAATGCTTCACCATACAAGGACACAATAAGTTGCAAGCATGTCGTTCACCTGTCGTCTGTCAAGACAAGAGCCCCAGGTATCAGAACCCTTTTCCAGTGCTGGAATCAGTACATGTGCCAAATCATGTTGTGTTCCCACCATCGCCATGATGTAGATCAGTGACAAAACTATTTCACTGGGTGGAAGGTGCTGTTCTAAGTGGCTCCCACCCAGACAGCATTCACCTTTGCCACCACACAGGAAGCCCCCACATTGTTCCACAACACCTGAGACATGTCACCACATTCTTTGTTGTAAGATCTGGGAAGGTAATGCTACGGCAGCATAAGATTCAGTACATTTGTACACTTCAAAGTCATTAGGAAATCAGTACTAGTCTTTGTTAATACATCCTGCATTGTGCTAATGGTACATTGTTTGCCCTTGCACATAAACTTAAATAGCAGCAAGTCCCTGCTGATGCAGTGCTACCTTAGTTACTCAACATCAATAAATAAAATGTATCTTTAATCAAAGGACACAGAAGATCATAACCCTGCTATCTGTTGGTGAAAGACAAAATGGTAATACTTCTATACTTCAAAGGTCTTGGTCATGTGGTTTGAACAGAATGGCCTAGCATGTCTCAAAGACAGTGATAATGGACAGTAGATTAAAAGTACAGAGAGTATCACACGGTAACAGAAGAATGTAGATCACCATCACCATCATCATCATCATCATCATCGTCGCCGTTACCATCATTACCATCATCCATACATCCTGTAGTTCAAATGTACAGCTGATGTAAGTTATGTCACAAAATGGGGACTGTAAATGTGTGCACTGAAATATAAAATGCTGTAGTAATCCATAACAGTATGTGAAACAATCTTCACTCTTCCAATTTGTCACTTGTAATCAGGGACTGCAGCCTGCAGCCCTTATGGACGAGTCGCCCCTGACTGCAATACAGAATATATATGTAATAAAGAAGGTATTATGTCATTAAGTTGCCCACTGTTAAATATAAAAAAACACATTTACTACTGGAGTAGTAAAATTTTTCTTGCTAAAGGTATGGATATTAAATTAACAATTCCCAGTGTAACAAAATGACTGGCTGACCAACTAACAAACTAATCGCATGGAGCACATTCCTTCTTGAGAAGCTAATAGTTCCTCAGCTTCCTGCATTTTACGGAACCCGAAAGTTCATTACCATATTACAACAGTGTGCATTTGTTCACATCCTGAGCCAAGGTGCTTGAAGTCCAAACAATCTCTGGTATATCCAAAGCCAGCCATGTTGACATTTTTCATCATGAATTTTTAATAAGTACCAAAGTGGACTGCCTTGCAATGACATTTTATACATACTAAGTTTCATGAAAACTGTGCACCTAGTGTCTGTAATATCAGAATTTGAATCTGAATGAGGACAGACAGAAACATATAGCTTACTATGTTACTATTAGTGTTCAGAAGAACAAGGCATGTGTGGAACATAGACAAGGAAACAGGAGAGAAACCCTTGTGTTATATTCAGGTTTGTTAATGGTAACATTGATACTCCACCTTTCTGCTGCTGTGCATCACTGACAATAGGACAGGCAGGATGAAGGACTACTTCCCCACACTGCTTCATATAATGTTGTAAAATTACACATATAATCCTGCAGTGACGCATTGTGAGAACCTAGAACATATTTACAAATACTGAAAAAAGTACAAGCCACATTCCACAAAAATGAAACAGAAGCTAATATTACACACACAACTGCCTATTTTGAGGCATGACAGTGTAATAATAAGACAACTTCTAAAGGCATTCTTTACTGCCTCCTAAAAAGGTACAAGCTGAAAACATCCTGCTTTCTTCAAGAAAAGCATACATGCTGCTCTCTTGTGGCACAAGACATTATTTGCCTGTTCATAGAAGAAGGAAGTGTGTACTTTGAACTTATATTTTTAAATGGCTCATCACATGGAAATATACGCATGTAAAAAAATACTTAACAAGTAGACTCACAGTAAAATTAAGAGAAGAATAAATTCAGAAAAACATCAGTGATTATTACATATGTAGTCAAATACAACTACATATGAAAATGTGTTGTCAGAAACTAATATACAGAATGAGCCAAAGTCTCAGAACCCCTATTGTAACTCATCACATGCCAGTATATTATGTGGGCTTGCCAATTCTCTGAAGGTGTGCAAAGTCATAGAAGAAGTTGGATGTGAATTCCCTTTTCTCTGTAAAATAAGGTCACTTTTATATAACTTTTTTGTTATTGATTTTAATCTTCTTATAATGTTCGCAAACACATGACAAAGCATTGCCAGTATACAGCTGCTACAAATTTTTCAATGTTCTGTTGATGTTCTTGTCTTGTACACATTCTGTTTTAAGTAGACCCAGATGGGACAATCTGGGTAGGTCAGGCCCAGCAATTGAGGTGGCCATAAATTCTTTGAAATCACACGATAAAAAAAAAGCCTCTGCCTGCATTGCCTTAACGGAACCTATCACATGTTCAGTTGCATCTGTAACCAGCAGTCCCACTTGATTTCATCCAGTAATGAAATAAAGTGCAAAATCAGTTCCTAGCAGTGTTAAGCAGTCACAGTTTCTCTGAAGACAAAAGGATGATCCATCCAGTAACACAAAATTGAACACCTTATATCTATTCTCTCACTGCATAGCTGCATTTCATGGAAAATGTGTGGATTTACGCTGTTCCACATCCTGCTGTTAACATATGAACAAATGTAAAGTAAACTTCATCTGTAAAGAACATTTGGTCCAAGAGGTCAACATCAGTCTGGATGAGTAATCAGGTCAATTCACAGTAATGTATGCTTTTTTCTCTGTCCAGAGCTTTGAATCCATGCAACATGTTAATCCAGTATGGCACCAGTTTCAAATGTTTAGTGCATCTTCGCAAACTTCCATAACGCAATGTACTCTGCTGAGACAGTCTTCCAATGAATTTTCTGGATGACCGTGTTAAAAATATGCACACAGTACTTTCTTTTCAGACCATACACTAGCTTCAATTGAAGTAAATTTTATACCATCATAATTCACTTAACTTGTTGGTATTACTAAATCTTCTCCCTGATACTGATCTTCAAGATGGAAACATGTACAAAAAAATTGTAAAGTAAATGCATACAAAATATTAAAAGGAAGTGTATTATGATGGTATAAAATTATTTCAGTTACTTCGATACTTCATTTATGAGAAGTAACGGCCAAATGGATTGCTTCTTGTTCACGCTGCCTATTTCATAAATACAATCCATAAGATGACATACTGCTGACTTATTAGTATGCAGAACTCAGGATGAGCATACCTAAATGGCTTTTGGCATTCTGCGTATGACTCTGATATAGAATTATGATAGCTCAGCCATTCAGTGATTTGTTAAATTGTCTGTATATACTACTGACCTAAATGGTTGAGTTAACTTTCAATAATTTTTCCAATATTTTATGATTCAATTGATGTTTGTGGACATGGGTTTATATAAAACACAAGAACATTAATAAATAACATGGTAACATAATATTTTACTGAATAAACTGTATTTTAATCACTATAAAAACAAATGTAATTGACAGTTTTCACAAGTCCCCGAGCATCATCCACAAACTGGGTAAGGACATGTTGGGCCTTACGTAAATAGAATGTACTTTAGTTTCTGATAACACATTTTGTTACAGAGTTGATTTCACTTTATATTTTCATAATTACTGACATGGAATGCAATGGTTGAAAAAAATGAACTTCAACATCAGTAAGTGGTTAAAAATTCTTTTTGTTTCATGTTCATTTCAAAACATTACTCTCACATATACAAGTGTAAAAAATTATTCTGCACTCTGTTTAGCCTGGATGTGAAAAGAGGATACAAACTACAAATGTGTGGAAACAAGGTGCCCAGGAAAATATTCAGACCTAAAAGACAGACTGTCCAGAATGAAGGACTTTAAGACTAACAACTGATGGATTTAAACACTTCACCCAGTATCATCATGATAACTGCCCCCAAAAATCTGACTTGTAATAAGTGTGACAAGCAAGATGTACAAGAGAATAAGAACTATGGTAGTTGGATAACATTAAGAAAGCTAGATATTACTGACTGTCAACAGAAGGAGCCACAATTAGGGTCAAGGCTGAAACTATGCTGTAGTAGTAGTAGTAGTAATAGTAGTAGTAGTCATAGTAGGAGGAGGAGGAAGAGGAGAGGAGGACTGTAAAATCAATTTATGATGAGCAGCATTCAACCTTGGTAACAAACTTGCAACAAATTTAAATGGTCACCTTCAGCAGGAGGGGCCAGGAAGCCTGTGGTTGTGCAACAAGCACAGACAATTCCAGTGCAATGGCAGGTCCATCAGGCAGGTCACCAGTGTTAGCCTGAGGGACAGGAAATAAATGAGGAGACGTCAGAACCAACCACGGAGCAGGTGCTGAACTGTTCAGTGGAGTAAAAACAGCAACACCATTCATTCCTCGGCGAAATACCTTCAACAGAAGACACAGATTCAGCTTTTCATCCTACTAAGAGCAAGGAAGAATAAACTGTATACACACATCTATTAACTTTTGTATCAAATAGCTCAAGTTCAAGTCTGGCCTGCATGACTTTACTTTCTGTCATCTCTAACCGTAGACTACCGTCCAGTGGTGGGCTTTAGTGATTAGTGACAAAGCTTTGGATTTCATAACTGTTAAAGATGCTGTCCCATGGAATTAAATTATGACTGTATGAAATTATACTTAGGTGTAAGATACTCCAATTTTCTATTCCAAAGCTACATCCTGAATCCAGTTACAGAAATTACCTTGTAGAGTGTAGACAGAGGACTTCCTCGAAAGATAAGGCAGACCAAGAGTTCATGACATTTTACATGTATATCACGCAAGACTTTGTTCCGGTGAGTACACCCCATCAAGTCATTTGTATCATTACATATTGCTGGCAATATCTGTCGTACACACAGCAACAGATTGCTTATATCTGCTAGCAGTAAGGGACTGCGCTCCCTGCTTGGTAATGCCTAGCAACAAAGAAATCAATGGAAAATCAGGGTACATACATTTTCCAAACAAATTTCTAATAATTTTACATACTCACCAGCTTTTGTGCACAGAATGGCACATGAAATGATTTTGTACTTTTTATTTTACTATGAAATAGCAAATCAATTATACGTAAAGTCTGAATCATATGGGTGAATACACTGTTTTATGAAGACTCCCTAAGGAAGGATGTGAATACACTATGCTGTTCCTACCAAGATGATCTACAGCACCAGTTACAGGGATGGTGGACAAAGGGAGAGTGACTGTCAAGCATATAGTAAAAACATCTGTTTTTTGCCAAAACAAAAGTCTCCTTTGCAACACAGAAACAATTCTATGCTCATCTTTCCCTGTTGTGGGTTCATTAAAAAAATCACCCATGGGCTTACTCAACAGTTTCAACAAGGCAGTTCAGTTTTCGAATAAAAATATCCTCATGCTGCAAATATGTATGCTGCTCTGAACACCAGTGCTGCATGTCAATCACACTGCAACAAAATCTGGGAAAACTAACAACTTGTGGTTGAATTAGGAATGCTCTGAAACTGGTTTGATTTGCACATGTTCCAATACAGACTCAATATGCTATGGAATATATTCACGGTGTGTTGTTCTGGTTTATCTGCATACATATACTTGATCGAGTACATTCCGGTGTTTTGATCTATAAATAGTTTTGTAGACCTGTGATTAGGTGCATATAGTTCTTAACTGATGCATACATGAAAGGTTAATTGTGTTGTTTGCACTGTTTAACATATTAGTGAGGTATTTTCCTATATGGGATGATTCTTCCATTTGATACTGATCCAATTTATGCTCGCTTCCAGTCCAATGACAGCTAAAGAAAGTACAAAATTGTATTCCTGTTGTGAAATATTAAAAGTTGTGGATTCAAGTGACAGCTCTGTACATGTACTGTAATGGTGATCACTTTATGTGTACATGTACACAACAGCATGAAAGCATTTACCACATGACATGCCATTAACTCCTTATTTTGAAAGTAGATGGTGTCTCTTCAGCTGTATGTTTTAGCCATTCATATGAGGGGACAGGAGGATAGTGAGGTCACAGAACCAGAGAAAATTTACAGCATCCTTAAAAGGCATCCAGCCTTTACTGACTGATTTATCCCTGCTGTTTGCGGGGAATAATGTGCAATTGAGTGTTACTGTACAGAATCTGCCAGCGCATATTGTATGAACATCTATGATCTGCATGCCGGAGTAGGCTGTATAAACATCTGCCTCCATTACTGTACACCAGGTAAAGGTAAAGTTTTCCCTCTCCAAGCCAAAGGCATATAGGGGGAGTAGAGATATAGCTCCACTCATTCTTAACCTCGGCATGTGATGGAGATGAGTCGTTCAACTTCGCACCTTGCCCGCTTTACCCCTGTGAAAGAACTGCTGTACCCATTGAATAGGAGGCTTGGTGGGCCCCAGGGCTGGTCTGGACATTTTGAAGAGAAAAATCTCTTGCCTCTACCAGGATTCAAAACCCGGACCGTCCAGCCCATAGTGTAGTCGCTATATCGACTATGCTACTCTGGCTCCCCTAATGTACCCCATTATATTGCATAAACATCCGCTTCTGTTATGCTGTACAAAAATCTGCCTCTTATTATCATCGTATGTGAGCACTGTATTTTGCATAAATGTCTGCCTGTATCATCATATCTGAGTATGTTGCACAAATGTCTGCCTCTACTATCATCATACCTGAGTATGATGTATAAACATGTGTCTCTATTATCATCATATCTGAGCATCATATGTTGTACAAATGTCTGCCTCTACTACCTTCATACCTGAGTGTGTTGCACAAATGTCTGCCTTTATTATTATCGTCACACCTGAGTATGTTGCAAAAAGTCTGCCTCTATTATCATCATACCTGAGTGTAACGAACTGCCAGAATTGTTAATGATTCATTCAACATTCCAGCAAAAACTCTCTGAGCCATCTTTGGAGGTACTGTGTTCCACAAGTCCTCCTTTGTACCTAAAACAAGTGAAAAAAAAAAAAAAAAAAAGCAAAGTATCAAAGTTCATGGAACTGCACAAGAATTGAGGAAAGTGGGAACATATTAAAGCCCAACACATCCGATGCTGTAGTTGTCACCAGTCTATGCCAAAACTAAAACCAACTGCTGCAACTAGCAAGCTAATCCTATACCTACGGTATCAGAACACACAGCTTCAATGCTTGTTAACATCAACACTTAAAACAAGGTCTGATACGACCTACCTATATTCAATGCGCACATGTGTGCAAGTACGTACACTAAGTACCATAATTGTCCTTTTTAGTCGTCAGAAATTCACACAACTGGTCTTAAAAGTCATCGGGTTACACACTCAACCAAGTATAAAGAAAGGGATATGTGACGTACTGTATTTATGGCACTTCATGAACAAGGAAAATGTGAGTGCATATGGGTTTAGTTCTATTTTCCAACTGAAACTCTGAAATAAAATCTAGACATGGTATGTAGTTAAGCTCCATTTTAGTGCACAAAATCTTACTTTCTGAACAAGAAGTTTTAAACCTGATTATTTACAAAGTTTCAAAATTTTACTGCACACTTTAAATGTTCACTACCATAAAGGCCGTTTCTGGGTTATGTAATATGTGACTTACGTAAACTCAGACTTACGTAAAAAATTCTTAGCTATGGAAAATGATTAAATTATTATTATTATTAAATGCATTTTACTTTGTGTGATTCTTATGAAAAAACTAATAGACACTGTAAGAACGTACAGATAACTAACGAGGCATGATACATAAGTGGGGATCAGGTCAATTATGACTTAAGTAAATTTGGGGTTACATTAAAAAGTTTCAGGAATGGACCCCTCATGTAAGTTCAAAATATGAAGGGTGATAAAATACCGTATATTCTTGAATCTAATGCGCATCCGAATCTAATACGCACCCAGTTTTTGGCGACTTCTTAAACGAAAAAAAGTTAGTTCGCGATTCTAATCTGCACCTTTCCTTCAACCACCCCTTGCCCATGGGGCGACTGATTGAATAATATTGGATGTTACCAATGCGTTAAAATCTGACGCTACGCCTGTGGCCGATGAGTCATACCGATAGAGGCGGGGCCTTTCTCAACAGACGTGCGCAATCTCGTCTGAAGCCAACTGAGCTTTAGTTGTTGAAACGTGGGAGGTGCTTGTTCCAATTTGTCGTGTACCGTAGTTATGGAAGAGGGACACCTGAAATCTAAACGACTCTCATGTACGGCGAAGTTCAAACGTGAAGTTATTCGGTGCGCAGAGGAGAATGGAAACCGCAAAGCCGCTGCAATTTTTGGAGTTAATGAAAGCAACGTTCGACTATGGCGGAAACACAAGGCAGCGATCAGCGGGTGTGACGCAGCTCCTTCAGAAGTGGCGCGGTGGGTGTCGGCTGCATGGAAAGCCATCCCGGAGAGCATTATCGTCAGATCTTTCAAGAAGTGTTGCATAAGCAATGCTTTGGACGGAACCGAAGATGACATTGTATGGGAGGACGATGTTGAAGATAAAGATGATAGTGACTGGGTGGAGAGCACGGATAACGATTCAGTTATGAGTGATGACGGCGAGTCTGATGAATAATAAATTATAATAATAAATAATAAAATAATAGATTTTTGTATTGTATTGTTCTTACGGCACGTACAGCAGCTCAATCTTTTTTCCAAAATCCAGCTCTAGACCGCGAATCTAATCCGCACGCGAATCTAATACGCATCTGATTTTTTAGCCCTCTAAAACTGTAAAAAGGGTGCGCATTAGATTCGAGAATATACGGTAATTTGTGGGTTGTGTCGTTTCATCTGTGGTAACTGCAATGAACTGTTACTTCATGCTCTTTCCTTGAAAGTAATTCACTTTCAACCAGTCCTGTGTTTTGAACTCAGAAGTCCAGACTACAATTATTCTTCAATTGTGATAATGTCATGTGTAACTCACATGTTCAGAGACGATATAGCCATAAAAATATACTTAATTTTTAACACCTTTTGCCTCATATATTACAAACAAAGGTTTCTATTGTAAATGTTGTTATAATTTTACGAAACAGCCTGACATTTCTTACCAAACTTGTCATAACAGATTTGGGAGCAAGAGTTATAACTAACAGGCTGTGAAGGTATTGTCAGTACCATTTAGACCTTTACACTAGACCAGAGGCAGGGTGTGTATTTAGATCCTACAGATTTCTGAGCAAGGTAGATTTCTTGTTTAACAGAATATAATTCGGATTTCAAAGAACTTGTTATTACCTTGCATGTACAACCACCACATCTGAATAACAAAAGACCCTCGCTCCCCCTCAAAGAAGGAATGGGGGTCCTCCCAGTTAAGGCAATCAGCATCTTGCAGCACATACAGTGACAGCAGACGGCAGTGGAGATCCAGCAACCTCTCAGCCAGAGCTTCTGCCATCTCATGGAACTGACGATAACTCCCTTGAAGTGATAACCTGCAAAAGTGGAAATGTAATATTACCACCCTTCCACACAGAACAACACAATGGCATTTTGTATTAGAGGTGTATGGATTACTGAAGCACCTTTGGTGTCATTCTCAAGCTTTTCATGGCATCAGGCTCTGGTGCTGGAGAAAATGGTGACACACATAGGCTATAAGCAATAGTGCTACGGGTTTAGTCAGCCACCTGCAGGTACAATAGGGAGTTGGGGTGTTGAGTTCAAGGTACTGTGTAAACAAAATAAAACTTCTCCTAAGGAATAAATATTTAATTTGGTTCTAACTGTTACTGAGCAAGTTATGCTGGGTATAACAGACTGTACTGTGTACAGGCAATAAGCTAAATACGTAACATATTAGTTTAACAGAAGTAAAATAAAAGCTGCAAAAAACATTTGTTCACTGCTACTTAAACTATGTCCACTTTGCAATAGTCATTCCATTTTTGTCTCCTCTTTCTACAATGTTCCCTACCAATATTTGCATTTCTGGCTTCCTCAATTCACAATACAAACCTAGCACACTGAAAACCTTCATTTAACCCTTTTCATATGACAAGTGCACACAGACATCCTACATTTTATTGCCTTAAGTGTGACAGTCAGGAACATTCTCACGACAGCATTTGGAAGTAAGGAGATGCTGCCATCTATGAGAAATAGTAAAACTACAGATATTAGAAAGATACAGACTGCAGAAGGTACAATAGAACGTCATAGTAACTTTGGTCATATCAGCATCAGTATTTGCAATGAATAACAGAACTAATTCTTTGTTGAGTTACTTGGAACCTCTCATATACTGCTTACATAATACTTTTTGGCCTTTGTTGCATTCTTTTAAACATTTCATAATTTCTCTCTCTGCACAACAAATACCTGGGGTTATTTCTATCAAACATGGAAAATATGTTGTATAGCTACTGGAGATATTTTAAAAGCATTTGCAAATGCAAAAAATTCAATTTCTTGGTGCAGAACTTGGAATCAGCCTGAAATTTAATTACGCGGCACAAGTGTTAATAACCGTAACCACATTATCATCCAATGTGTCTAGGTTTTTGTGATAAGAAAGTGTTTGATGAATCAATATTTCAATAATTATCACAACCAATTTTTGCCATTTCTCTCCGACTAAGAACAGTTTAAAATTATATTTTCTTATATTTGAAAACAGAACTTCTCACTTTCAGAAACATAGCTGATGTGACTAGTTCATAACGGCTACTGCTGGAACACAGCACAATAACTCTCTGTTTAATAACGAGGGGTGTACTATTAACAGTGACACACCAAAATGAGGTATGCATCAGTAGAAAGATTGTAATTTCCTGTACCTATCTACATGAAGAAAGAGTACATTGTTCCTATTATACTGGAGAGACAGAAATTCAAATTATGCAACTTTAGCTACACACAGCATTAAAGCACAGATGAATAGAATATATTGCTAGCCCCAAAAATAAACCACGTTTGACAGATGGTTGATTCATATGTGAACTGAAAGCAGAGAATTTAAGCTGTACAGACATACCTGTCTGACCCCTACTGTGTTGGTGTATTTGGCACAATATCTACAAAAATGCTTGAAAGTACATCACAGAATAGTAGTTAGCCATTTTGTTTCACCATATATAAATTATACTGTATTAAATCAGAATATACGGAAACAACTTTAATTCACATCTGATGAAAGATCAAAGCTTTCTCTATAAAGAGGTCACACACAAATTTACATACCACATATAATGATCAGTGCAAGAATTCAGGTAATGTCCAATGGTGGCATTTGGTGAACATGATGATGACCTTCCAGCTCACAAAAGAGAACACGTCTTCACCAGTTGAATAAGAATCAAATACTCAAGGAAGATCAGAAGATCCTCTGTTATGGAAAGAGTTGGGCAGTTATGAGTTAATAAAAGGCACTGACATTAATTTGTGTAAACTTACACAACATTCTGTTTGGTCTTCATCTGCACTTTATTCTTCAGTTTCTCATTGTAGCACCACAGACAGTTTTTGATAAGGGCGGCTGCTCCCAGAGTTCCCGTCAACACAGTAAGATCAGCATGGTCAAGGGCTTCCTGGCTGAGGGTGTGCAAATGTTCCAGCAGCTGGCTTGATGAATCAGTGACAAGACTTACAAACTCTGTTGGTTCTGACGTCTTGGTGACAGCAATGCCTCCACAACCCCGATCAGTCTCTTGAGATTCAGGTTGTTCCACAGGACCAGAATTTGCACACTCCAGTAAACCAGATGCACAGTGAAATGCTGCCACATACTCTTCTTCCCACCAGAACACCTGCAATGCAGTTTTACTTGTGGAGGACCAAAATTATCTTTAACAATATGATTTTATGTACTACAAAGTATGTAACATAGACTGTCAAAAATAAAATGCAGTTACATGCACACATATAGTTCATTTCATAATATTCTATAAGATTTGATAGTGACCTAACTCCAAGGAGCAGCACACTTCTTGAGAGGCTACTAGTCCCTCAGTTGGTGAAGAAATTCTGTGGAACTTGACAGATGGTCATCATGTTCAAAAAAGTCTGCCATTGGTTCCTATAGAAAAACTGCATGAATCTAGCTCATTTCTTCCCATCCTATTTGGTATGAGAAAGTTTACCATTATTTTCCCATCTACACTTAGATCATCCAAATGAAACCCTCATCGAGTTTTCTGGCTAAGATTTTGCATGCATCTGTCACATCTTCCATGCGTGCTACATGCCCTGCCCATCAAATCCTGTTTTATTTAACCACTCTCATAATATCTGCCGAAGAATACAAATTGTGAAGCTTCTCACTATGTAAGTTTCTCCATCTTCCTGTTACTGTCTCCCTCTTAGGTCCAAATAATCTCAACACTGTGTTCTGAAACAACTCTAATCCATGTATCTAAAGGTTTTGAAAACCAGAATTAAAAATGTATTCAATTTATGTACCAACTTAATGCACATTATTGGTTACACTTGAGTGTTAAACACGTAGCTCCGGCATGTTTTGGTACAAGCATACCATCCTCAGGCAGCACAATATGCCAGGTTTAAAACCAACTGCCAGTGATAAGCCACTATTTACATGGTTCTAGGGTCTGTAGTAGGCTTCGTTGTTGATATAGTTCGTGCATAAAACATACAACTTGTACTGTTGTTAAAAAATTATGGTTAAAATATGATTAACTGCTGGCTCCAATACACAACATAGCATAAACACAGGCACCCAATCCACTTTGAATTGAGATACGCGCTAGAGACCTGAACATAATGCCACAAACTAGATGTTTCCATTACCAGCTGCAGCAATAATTTTAAACTGTATTAAATCATATTTATTATGTAAGAAATATTTTTAATCATAAGTTTTTAACAACAGTACAAGTTGTACCTTTTATACATAAATTATATCAACAACGGAGCCTACTAGACTCTGGAACCATATAAATAGTGGCTTGTCACTGGCAGTTGGTTCTAAACCTGGCATATTGTGCTCCCTGAAGATGGTAGGCTTGTACCGAAACATGTCGGAACTACGTGTTTAACACTCATGTGTAACTAATAATGTGCATTTAGTTGGTACATAAATTGAATACATTGATCTGATAAGTGCATGGAATGGACAACTTTAAAACAGAATGAAAAGTGTCCACTATGTACACCACTCCTAAGCTATGTTCATCCCTTAACGTGAAAGGTGCATGAGCACTGAGGAAAGTGGCTACTTGGAAGATCACACACATGTTGAAAGATAATATTAAAATGGGTCCATGAGAAACGGTTGTGCAGTTGTGAAATGGACTGAGGTGGTTTAATGAGGAACCTTCACATTCCATAATAGGCAATTTCTTGAACAGCTAAATGACGTGGTGTCTCTCATTTTACTGTCTTTGTAAGGAATAATCCCTGCAGCAACAGCCTCAGTAATCAAGCTAATGATTATGCTTAGTGGCAGGATAAACAAATGTTTCTTTATTGTATCAGGGGAGTGAGATGTGTATCTACTGTACCCATTATATACAAATATGTGTATCCAACTAACAACTTCTGAACTAAAGAGCCAATTTTGAAGAAGTTTGGCAAGAATAACTGTGTACTGGAAACCACCTACACCTTAGTTCTGAACTGTCATAAAACTCATGAAACAGCAATTTGTTGTAACCCACCAATACACAATTTTACAGGAGACAGAAAGAAACTTGACAGTTCATTAACAGACCAACATTGAAGCATGATATGTTTTTACAAAAATATAAGGAGAAGCAATTTTTTTTTTGTGGACACAACATTTTGACAGAGGGTATGTTTGAAACCCAACCGTCTAGTAATGTGGAAATCTCAGTTTGACGATTGTGTGGGTTAGGACAAATTGCTGTTTCAAAAGTGATAAATATGACTGAGAAGGCTGGTGTAGTAGTAATTCTCTTAGATTTATATTAGTTGTGTTCATGTAAGTGTTTGAATCACAGCCGTGACACCAGTTATCCTGACTGTCATGGTTTTACTCAGTCCATCCAGGCAAATGCTGGGATAATACCTTGATTAGGTCAGGAATGTTTCCTTCACCACTATTACTACGATCAACATTACAGAATCTGAGATGATGACAGCATTGTAAAATAAACCAAAACAAAATAAAAAAATATGGGCATTGTGACAGCAATACCAAACTTATGGTCCTAAAATGTTATAGTGACAGCCTTGCATCTTTTATCAGTGGTTAATACAAAGCAAGCTTCCAATGACTGAACACAATACACAGCATATAGTACATACCAACTTGACAGCAGCAAAAGAGGCATAGTGTGGGAAGTCCAGCAGTCCACCCACAACACCTGGACAAAGATTCTCCTGCAGCACTGTCTGGTGAGCCTGATAGTAGCTCAGATCACGTTGCAAGAGGATTCGAACACGATCCATCAGGTTCCCTTCTTCCATAATCTCCATAATGATACTTAGATATGTTTTTTCTTAGCTGATACAAGAAATACTTTCTTCTACATAAAAGGCAGTGGAGATGCTTCCTTCGGATAACAAAACAATGTGAACTACATCAAACAACTGTATAACTCAGTTCCTGTAGAAATAAGAGAAATCAAGATAACTTACAAGTGGCTAGTGCATTGAAAGTAACGCATGGACAACGTTAAAATGTAACTCAATCCTCTACTAATTACCAGAGATCAGCAGGAATTTTTCTTAGGGCAAAACACTTAAAGACTATTTAACAAAATGGGGCAAGAGACCAACGGTACTAAACTAATGGAAACATTAATTCGGAAACACTCAACAATTAAACCAACAAATGCACTTTACTTCTTAAGTATGTCCATTAACCCTACATATGTTTCGGCTGCAATAGAGCCATCATTAGGGGTTCAAGGTGAAAGTGACCTTGAACCCCTGATGATGGCTCTATTGCAGCCGCAACATGTGTAGGGTTAATGGACATACTTAAAAAAAAGTGCATTTGTTGGTTTAATTTTTAAGTGTTATCAAAATGCATGGTGAACACAATGTAAAATTTATTAATTAGGAAACAGATGCTGGCAATAGGTTCAACATCCACCACATGCAGTGAACTAAACTTTTTAAAATGAATCCACATTACCGGACAGAATTTTTCAGTTTTTCACCTGATGCTGTGCTGCAGCACAAATAAGGCACAAATAAATTCCTGAAACAGAATACAATCTTGTTCCTTCACACTGGAGTCACAAATACTTAAATTTCTGGCTGTATGAATGAACATTGTTTCAATGTTATCGAATTAAAATATAAATCCCAAATTCTTAATATTAACTCCGAGATGGAATTGAAATATGCATTAAATTCAGGTATTCTGCCAAATTTTTCTGGTTGGTCAGGGAAAACAATGTGAAATTTCATACTGATATTGTTTGGTCACTGAAAATGCTAAATTTTTTGTGTTTGACCCATCAGCGTGCTGGAATAAAGTTCATTCAAGCGTTTTATGGATTTTTCCTTTAATCAGGTCATTTATCATACTATGGGAAAGAATTTTATTACTGAATGCAGCAAATATCCAGGCTTATTCACCACACCTGTGGCGTGCCCCAGGATCCTGTTGCCAGCCTCTGCTCAGAAGCATGAAATTCATCTAAATAGTATATAAAAGTTCAGTTCCTGCCTCGTATTAAATTAAATCCATCTCCATAACAAAGATCACTCAATGCTGTTTATGGAAATGCCTGCTGTTTACTGTGAGCATTATACACAACATATGCTATGTCAGCAAAATGGACAGTTTCTGTACATTAAAGCAGGCAGCACACATGAGCAACCACTGTGCTTTAAAGGGTTAATACTGACAGAATTAGGCTGATACTATAAAGTCATACACCAAATGAGAAAAACCCTTCAATTGGGAAACATTAAATTAATTAGAAGTCATTGAAAATGTAGATGGTTCACAGGAAGGTGATTTTTTTCATAGATATGTTCTAGAGATTTAAATTGAAAATCTCTGTGAGCAACTTGTGTCTAAGTAAGAACAAAATTCTTTTCTGTCATTTCAACAGAACTGAAATCAAGAATCTGGAAGAAGTACTGACAACAGTTAGATATATCTAGAACTGGGATCTTAACAGGAAAACTTTCACCAAAAAAATTACACTATTGTCACATTTGTTCCATTTTAGAATATGATTCATACAGACAGAATTATTCTCAGGTGCGTGTGGGTAAAGTGGATTAAGTTAGCACAAGTGAATTCTGAGTAAACACAAGTTTTATTTCCTTAAAAATTAAAACTTGTGTTCATTCTGCATATGAAATATGATTACAATTAACACCCTACTTACCTGAATATAAGACAAGAATTATTTCCTCATTCATCATCTGAAAAATGGGGGGGGGGGGGGTCACCTCATAATCATGCATTAAATTAAACTGTCACGTTTCCTGAAAAATAAAGACAGTGAAAGGGGTAATCTTATATGCCAGGTCATCTTATATCAGGGTACATAAGGTATATAAAATATGTTATGATTACATGTCACATGCTGATGTGACAAAGGTTTTTTGAAAATGAAACTCACATTTTCTCAAAATTCACTTTTGCTGACTTAACCACTCAACCAAGGATTCTTTGGTTATTTAACCACACTTCTTCAACAGCACAGTTACAGAACACTAACTGTAGATGGAATATTAAGGTTGGTCTCCATGTACGAGGCACGTTCATCCACCATTTCTCCCTTACACAGTGTACAATTACCATTTCAGCTCTCCCCAGTTGTTTCTATACTGAAACTATTAATTACTGCCACTTCTAACAAGTGTTTTTCAGGCCTTGCTTAAAAACATAATGTAATGATAATTACTGCATTAAATTTACACTGATATTCCTTTTGATTGATTGGTTTGTATGTCATTTGAAAATTCTCTATCAATTATAAAGGTTATCTATGTTGTGTGACATGGTAGGATGACTGTATACAACGAACCAGAGAGGATGTGGAAAGCAATATTCATGGTCTTCTTCAATGTACCATCCTAGCATTCACTTGGAAGAAACGAAAAACACCATTAGAATCTTCAGTCACGACAACATGAGTATTGGCTAATTTTTTAACAGAGTAACTTGAGAATATAAGTCCGTCAAGATGACCTTAAAGCCGCATTACGAAGTATAAACCTGTGTTTAGTACCTACACATATTGTATTTACTTGAATATAAGATGACACTGCATATACGAGAATACCCCTTCACATTCTTCATATTTCAGGAAAATACCTAAACAGAACATGTTTAATTTTGTATGGGATTATAAGGTAACCTCCAGTTTTTAGATTATAAGCTAGGAAAACATTCTCATCTTATATTCAGGTAAAAAAAGTAATTTCTCCTGAAAAGTTACACTGGGAACCAACACACAAAATGACAAAATACAAATCAACAGAAGATCTGTAACAGGGAGCATGCACATTTATTGTAGTGAAACTCATTCAGCTACAATGACAGTGAACCATTACACACATCAGTCCTATTTGCTGCTTCCACTGTAGGCACAACGGAAGAAATCAACATTTCGATTTACAATGTTAGGGATCTCTTGATTCAGTAGTTCATGTAATGAGACTCCATCGTGGCGATAAATCCAATGTCCATCATGAAAATCGTATCGCTTGGGTCCACTAACAGGAGATGACAACCATATCTGTAAGTTTGGGGTCTGTCTGTTGATCACATATGTGCCATAGGGCACTCCAAACTGCACAGTTAGTACACCATCCTGAAAAACAGATCTGCATGCAATTCTCTTCTACACTGTATAATATGTCAAGTTTTAGTACCTCTGACTTTAAATGGCATAGTATCTTCACATTCAAAACACACTTTCAAAAGAAACTGTTTAGCCAGAAAGGTGTAATTATACACAAATGACAAGATGAATGCAGTTGTGTATGCATGTTTACTCAATATGACAGAATGCACCTTAACAAAAAATGAAATTACAGTACAGCAAAATTCCGTTAATATGACTTGCACAGGACCAGACAAGTGCTGAACTATCGAATATTTCAGATTATCAGACTGTACCTATACTGACCTAACTTCTTACAGGTATGTTCCAATTACTGCTCCTGTACTTGGGCTGCATAACTAATCAGAGGGGTATTCCATTTGGATGTCTCCTGCACCTGCTGGTTCAAGGTCATTAGGGTTCTCTTCTGTGTTTGCTGGAGTCTTCATAGCTGAAGAAGTTGATGCAGCAGGAGACAAGGGGTCAAGAAACACCACAATGGTTGATGGCACTCTTGGAGGCCTTTTGAACATGTCCCTGAGATCTGCCTGTTTAATTGATGAAGCTTTTACCCGGTAAAAAGCAACACTTCTGTACTCTCCTCAAGTGCCGCATTAACAGGATTTCCAAATTGTCGAATGTCAGATTAAAGGAATTTTGGTGTACTATGTACAGAAGAATTAAAAAAAAAGGTAAAGTTTCACATGTTTGTTTACATGCTGAAATGATCAAATCAAGGAGATTTAGATGGCTGAGACAAGAAATACAAAAATAACCTGGAAAAACTTTATAGTATGGCAACTGTGTACTTGAGTCTCATTAATACACATACGTCATCTAAAGCCAGACTTCTTAAAAATTTTGTGCTTAACTAAACCACAAATGTTGCTTAACACAGACATAATGCATGTTATAATAATTTAAACTAATATAAGCTAATGTAACTTAACTCTCAAGTTTGAATGGGTTGGAAAAATATAAAAATATGTCCGAATACAATAAAAATATTTAAGCTTCACTGATACAACTACAAACATCTGCAATAAACAATGTAATTATGACAAAACAAGGCACAAGCAAATGGCACAAGTAATTGTACATCATACTGTAAAGATATACCAGTACTCAGAACTTAATTTAGGAACCATATTGAAAAGTGGCCTCCAGAAAGATCAAGATGACCCTTTGTGCATGATATTAAAATGGGTCTGATGTGAAACAAGTAATGAGGCTGTGGAATGGCTAAGCATCACATTTGCTTTTCAGTTCACACATGTTGACTACTTTGTATTATTACAATAGGACTATGTACTTAAACTTAAGCCAGAACTACAAATAAGCCACAACCATCTCTGAACTACTGCATTACACCATCCTGTCACACTGGATATTACAATGTCAAAGAACTTTGCCTATGCCAAAGGAACTTCTCACTGGACTTTAACAAAGTGGTCAACAGCTGTAACAATGGATAGCAATTCAGAACAATTTACTCATAAAGGGAAGCGCCACAGTTACTTACACTGCATGATATATCAGCAGCCTTCAGATGATCTGCTTCCTCAACTATTTCTTCAAAATACTCTGACAGAGAGTCCAGTGTTTCATTACACACTTGTTCATATGTAACGGATGTTAGCGGCCTAAAAGAGAAAGAGACAAGGCCTTTACAATGAATGTATCAAGAACAGGACTGCTGGCGAAGATAATTTTGATGTTTAGACAATACAGCCTCCAGCTGTATTCTAATCATGTGTGCTATGGCTTTAATAACACTCCAAACACTAAAGTTTTCAGATTTTGGGAACAAAAACTACAAAATATCACAATATAGTGAATACCTGTCTCTTTTTCTTGCTAATCGAAGATACACAGTCTGAGTTTCCACTCAAGACAATGACACACCATTCTATGTCAAATAAGCACACAAAAGTGCAAATTTAATTTGAACCCTTACGATTTGAATAAAATTTAGTGAACTTGTAAATCCCCTGGACGTAAGTTAAAATACAACATTTTTGTATTATTTTTAGTATAACTGTAACAGACACAAAAATTGCATTTTTTTTAGCATAATGCAGCTAGTGGTTAGTGTGTGTACTGTATGCGGGTAAGAACACAATAATAATACAAATATTTACATCCTTGGTGCCTAATAACTGATATTTTCATGAAAATAGGCGAAGGTAGGTTAGTAAACTGCATTGATTTGGCGTGGAATGACATTTTCCCTTAATGCAAGTAAAGTATCACACAATTCATATAATCTCACCGTATTACATTAGATACCACGTCATTTATGCAATGCACAGTACCGTTAACACGTACTGGCAGATATAAATATTGGCTCCATTATAGTAAGTCCATCACTTAAAAAAACGGGCAATAAAAGTGCGCGCTCCATTAATACAATAATATTGGATGCTAAGCGTAATACTAACCCGCTAACTGAGCCGCTGTAGCTGCAAAATCCTGTCTGCTTATAACGCTCCTTGTTTTCTCTTGCATAGGTTACAATGCACCTTTT
This sequence comes from Reticulitermes speratus, assembly GCA_021186555.1. NCBI lineage: Eukaryota > Metazoa > Arthropoda > Insecta > Blattodea > Rhinotermitidae > Reticulitermes > Reticulitermes speratus. The sequence continues at coordinate 9,767,420 of JAJKFL010000031.1, read as the reverse complement.
GTGCTCTTCAAGATTTGTAAATCCTCTTCTTCCTTTATCACATATAAGGCAAGTGTCCAACCTCACTACCGTAACTCTGAGCGACAACCTACTGCAAAACCTAGATAACATGCTCAACTAGAGTTTGATCAATAAGTTACCAACTATTTTTAACTGCCGCCATACAATTCCTCATCGTCCCGATCACGGATGAGAGCTCGTGTCTCGTGTCATCAATCGACGTCGTTCATAATCACGGATAACGTTAGGTACGATAATCGATACCGCAAACGCCGCAGGCACTATCGAATGAGTCGTACTATCGAATATGACTAATTACACTAGGCAACAAAATTTAACTGACTTTGTGTTTATCCAATTTTTTTGTGTTTATTACTTAATTCTGTGATGCTGATCACGAATATAACATTCATTTTCCTGTAATGTCAACACTTCACATTATATGCATAAATCTTCTTTTTATTAATGTAATCCATTAGCGCACCGTTATTATTTACGTAGGGTGTTTTTTTCCTGCTTGACCGATAAGCGCCGGCCCAATGCTCCGCCCGACGTTCTGCCAGCGTCGAGTCGCACGCCGCGTCTCGGGGAGGTTGAACAGTTCATGGCGGGAGTAGACAAGTAATCGAGTGATAATAACCTTTAGAAAGCCTAATAAATACTCACTAGATCGTCGGGCCGACGCTTATCGGCCAAGGAGAGAAAAGACATTCTAAAGTTCATATTAGCAATGCAATGTCGGTGTTAGAGATCATGTAGCTTCCACTGACACTAGGATAAGAAGATTATTATGCACTGGAAACGGGAAAGGACGGAAGAGAAATTCACAGTACTGAAGAAAATCGCGAAGAACTTTGTAACATCCTCAGGTAATATTCGTAAGGTTCACCTCCAACATACAAACAAACCACTTTAAATCTGATCTAGCGGTGGTTGGTAAAACATAAATAACACTACATAACATAAACAGCTAATTACTCGACTAACACTGGCCGGTTTTAAATAATGGATTAAATAATGGATTCAAAAGCATAAAAAGGAAGAGAAGTTTGATCGTCATTTTGATACTTAATTAGGAAATAGCATCTTAAATCTAAACAAAATTAAAAATTTTTAAATTTCTAATTCTAACTTTTCTTGTTTAATGACACACCATCAAGACTACAAGTCGATTGTAATTTATATTTTATTCATTTCTGATATCTCGCAATATTTTACATCTTTACTTTGAGCTTTAAGTTTTTTAGAAAAAAACACCTGATTGTGACTGGATTGCTCGAAACATGTAGTGTTTGAAAATATAATAATAAATACAGATTGTGTCAGACGGAATACGTAGTGTTTTTATGTAAGTCTATATACAAACGGGATGGATAGCGTCAAATTGGTTGGTAAAACGCCTCGAATATTCAGTTATGGAATACGCTTTGCCCTCCATAATCTTGGACTTCGAAGAATGAATCTGAAAGGATGGCCAACATAAAATTTTCCTTCCAATGCGTTATTGTGTAACGTCACATGCCGTGAACAGTATGCGACAGAGAAGTAACATCAGACCGCAAATGTGTTAAAACGTATAGCGGTCAGTATCCGCAGTGTGTGAAGTTTCCGTCACAAGATCATTTGCTCTGAGAAACAATGGACAAGTCTGTGCGAGATGTTATACTTTTGGTTGCTGCTCTCTGTTTAAGCGTGGGTGCGGAAGCTGGCATTTTTGACAACGTAAGTAGATATCTTACTTTCTGACATAAAATTACTCAAGAAGTTAAAAAAGCGGACGATAGTGAAAATACCCTACTGAGGAATTATGATTTATAATCTACGTACGTACTAGTATAATACTATTCTTTTACGTCCGATGTACATCTACGCAATCTTTAAACATTCATTTCTACCTCAAAGAAAACACAGCATATCCATTACACACTTTAGTGCTGATTAGAGAAATAATCAATATTTATTCTTAAAATTTTGCGGAATATATGGGATATAGTAACGATTTAGTTTTAAAAGACAGAGGAAATTAAATCAAGTGGCAAAAATTACAAAACCAATTTTACTTTTCCACATATAAAGGAGACTACTGCAAAATGTTTCGGCTATTTCGTATACGAGATATCTTGACGAAGCACTGATATACAAAGGCTACCTAATTCTTGAACATGGTCTACTGTAATTCTTGCCACTTACTAACATATTGTACACATTCAGTGCAAATATTTCACATAGACTGCATTGTTGGCTTGCAAATGAATGGCATTATTCGGGACATTAACCCGGCACATATCACAACCTGATCTCGATGAATTCTTCAAAAGTTCTTAATCGACAATCATTTTTATACACTGATTATTTCATTACTACTCGTAGTTCCATATTTTATTCACTTTCATTATATCACCAGACAGCTCTTTAATAAAACGACCTGCAAATGTTTAATTCTAAAATGTTTCCCACTGTTTCAAAATAGGAAGATTACGTGTTAGGAAATTGTATCAGTTTCCTCAGCCATAATTTTGCTTCTCAGAGAATTTCCAACCAATTTCCAAAACACTGATTATTTAGTCTGACTTGGATTACTTTATTTTCTAGAAGATCAGTCGAACAAATGCTCAACATATTTAAATCTGTGTGGTCAGGCTGACTGGCGAAAATATTTCGCCGTTTTAGAGTCACTGGTCTATATTAAAAGCCGTTCTTAGGCAGGGCCAAGTGACAACACCCACAAAACTAATTAACACCATTTACAGCTGCCAAATGTTGAAAATCTGACATGCGGTTGCACAAAAATGGAGCTGCCTAAGTGACATTTGTAAAGGGAAAAGCTGTTTGTCTGACCCTTGGTAACAAGTCGCTCTGCTCAAACTGAGGGGAGTTGCCTTTGAAATTAATCTTTGGCCGCACCACTCAGTGACACATGCATAATTAAGAATATAGAATGCCACAAAACATTCAATTAGAAATTATCCGGGATTCGAATAGGAGCTTGCCCTGCTACTGATGTTAAGTTTAAAACCGTTTCTACACAGAAAAGCATAGGGAGAAGTAAAGAGCTGATAATTACAGCAGCCTGAATAATCACCATAAATTATCGGGATAAGGAAAACCGCAAAAATTATTATTTTTTTATTCAGCAGAAAGGAAGCAGCTGTGGAAAAGGATGTTTGTCGTGGTTAACGCTGGTGTGTTCAAGGGTGTAATCTGGCTGATGCTGTCAGAATCAGCAGCAAGAGAGCTGCGGAAAGGTGCAGGATACTCCAAATGTCATTTTACGCATTGCAATGACCTCGGTGTCAATTAAACGCATATGGAGATTTGTTGCAGAGATGTTCTCACCACATTTTAGACTACTGTATGCAAAGTCAGAAATATTATTTTATTTCCAATTTCCTTAAACCTTCATGATAAGGAAACGTTTTAAAGAGAAGTTACGAATCTCAATGAGATGTTTGCTTTACATTATTGACCCGTGTCTTTGTAGGGTGAGCCGGTCTTGAGGTAAAGGTAAAGTTTCCAATTAAATCTCAGTCTAGTGGCGAGGTCACGAATGAGTGGATCTGTAATTCCACTCCCCCTATATTCCTTTATGATGTGTACAGGGACAACTTTAACTTCTAATGATTTATTATTAGACCATTAGAGACCAAAATTAAATTCATGCTGAAGGAAGGATAGGCACAATATCTCTTGAATTTACCTTAAGCACTTTAGATACAACAGAACATAGCCCCGTAAAAATCTATTTATTGCGATCCAGGGCTCTATGAATCTATGCACTAATCCCTGGGAGTTACATCAATTTTTTGCTTGAAGATCAATTTTTAGACGCTTTCGCAAAATTGCGAAAAGCGACTATTAGCTTCGTTATGTCTGTCTCTCTGTCTGTCTATCCGCCAGTCTGCATAGAACAACTCGGCTGACACTTGACGGATTTTTATGATATTTGATATTTGAGTATGTTTTGAAAATGCGTCGAGAAAATTCAAGTTTCATTAAAATCGGATAAGAATAACGGATACTTTAAAAGAAGACCTATGTGCATTTATGATAGCATCTCGCTGAAATTTTCCTAGAATGAGAAATGTTGCAGACAATTGTAGATAAAATCAAAACACATACATTATGTTCAAAGACTTTTTCCGAAAATCATGCCGTTTATGAGATAATGTGGGAAAATATGGTAGAGCCAGAGAGGCCATAGATGACAATATAATACGGTGCATGTGCTTTGCATGCTGGATAACTAAGGCTACAGACACACTCAGAATATGTAATATTTATTGCTTTTCCACGGCAACAACGGTTACGCGAACGTGTCTCAATGTTACTTTTATATATACATTGCCTGTTCTGCTAGAACTTCCTTTGAGATTATGTTTTCAGAAAAGAGGATGCATATTGTGTTCAAGTCCTTTACCTATGATAATGTACGTCAGTCTATTTAGAACTGCTAATTATTCTATCCCCAAAACGCTCAGCAAATTAAGCGCGGAATTGTCAGCTGTGTGATTTAATATATATTACTGTATTGCTGAAGAAAGGTATATACTCACTCGTTTCTGATAGGCTTTTAAAATGGAGTCAGCAGGTTTATAAGAGATCAGTGTGAGTTTATGGTCTCAGAAAGATAATGGGCCCAATAATCCTATTTTCACTTATAGCACATAACACACAAAACTTAACGTCATGTAATGGAACTTTGTGGAGTATAACGGGAAGACACTTATTCTCAGATTTCACCTGCCCTCAGGGATAAAACCAAACTTCGCCAATAAACAGAACGAGTGTTTTGTCTGTTTTTCCAGCATGACGGTACCAGTTCACAAAAATCAGTTTTGCTTCACGATCTATGTCGTAAAGTTTGTGAGCCATGATTGTCTTACACGGATGCAATTGCAACAGTTTTGTTACGTCCGGTGCTAATAATACAGACATGATTCTTTGCTGCGCAATACGACCCAGAATTTTTCTTGGAGATATCTACAATATAGCACAAATTTCGTCTACCTTATCCCCTGCACGTGTCTTCTGTGTGCTCCTTTATTGTGTAGAATGGAACATGTTGTCTGAATTCTCTTGACATATTGGTAAATTGTTAGGTTGTTTGGAACAGAGAAATCAGGGAATTCAAATTGAATTTACGACGACTATTCTCGTAGGATGTGTACTTAGCGTACTATTATACAGAAACACGCGCTGCTCCACTGGAACACGAATACCGACTGCAGGTGACAAATATGTGGCAAGCGGGAACGAGCGAGTGGGTGAACTAGGATTTATAAGATCAGCGAGTCGAGGAATTTTCAGTTGTCAGATAAATAAATGTACCCACATTACACCTATAAATTTAATCTTTAATATCTGCACAGGAAATGAGAATAAAAATTTATCTTATATAATAAAGTTTTTTAGCTTATTCTGATGTTTTAATTTCATAACAAAAGTTAAGCATTCACTACGTCATTTTTCGGAACCATACAGTAAAATTCGCCGATCCCAATGGCCACGCGGTCTAAGGCGTGGGTCTGCGGCCGCTCGTTTGCTGGGATTGTGGGTTCGAATCCCACAGGTTGCATGGATGCCTCTCTCTTGTGAGTGTTGTGTGTTCTCAGGTAGAGATCTCTACAACGTGCCGATCACTCGTCCAGAGGAGTCCTACAGATTGTGGCGTGTCTTAACCGAGTATGATCGTGGAAGCCCAACAACGAGGAGGCCTTGGCGCACTAGGAGCTGTCGAGTCATGAACAGAATAGTATAATTCGTTCGTGTACTTGTTTCAGGTTTTTAATTTTGCTATTCCAAAGAAGCAAATACAAGTCAAGGACTGGCACCTGGAGAGCTGTGGCACTGATCACGATGGGTTTCAGCTGCAGAACATACATGTATTTAACAACCAGAAGAATGAAATATTGGTATCTGGGAAAGTGAATGTCAAGACCTTCCTTTCTGCACCCGTCACGGTAAGAATAGGCGAATTCGTGTCAGAGGTATGACACCATTTTTTGTTTGTTCAGACTTTTCGTGTTGGGTTCTCGAAGAACAAGTGCAAGCTCAGAAATGATTAACTTCAGGATCCGCCGAATGAAAGCAGATATAACGCCCTTCTTGAAAAAGTGAAGTCATATTGCTGACGTGAGAGAATATCAGTATTTGATGTTAAAATACAAGTGTGCTAATTACAAACGTGTCGATTCTGGTGGCTTGCGGTCTAAGGCGTAGGTCTGCGGCCGCCCGATTGCTGGAATCGCTGGTTTGAATCCCGATGAGGGCATAAATATTCATCTCTTGTGTTTATTGTGTGTTGCGTAGGTAGGCACTCTGCGAAAAGCTGATCATTCTTTCAGAGAAGTCCTACCGGGTACGTGTGCCTAATTGTGTGTGATTTAGAAATCTCAAAAGATGCGGCCTAGGCCCGATTCGGGCCATAGAAATAGAGAAAAAAACATTAGAGGCATAGGAGTTAAAAATGGCCTGGACATGAAATCTGAATATTTTGGAGATAGCTTGTGGAAAGCGATTAGTTGAAAAATCGGAAAGGATTTGAGAATGCAGTACTAAAATGGATTATGATAAATTACGTGCACAAATTGATTCAAATTATGCCGCTATATCAATACACACAACTGTTGGTTTTGATAACTGATGTCTGGAACTTCGAATTTCAGATTCCTTTAGTAGCTACAGTTCCAAGTTTACGACAAGCTGTCACTGCATCACATAATGGGTCAAGTGAATTCAGTCTTCATTTTCTTAAACCCTTCAAATAATATTAATTAAACCATTATTCTCCTATCTTTTTCTAGGTGTCTCAAGTGACATTTTTATTCAGGTTTTCTAACTAAAATTTTGTAGATCTTTCTATTGGAGATCAAGCAGTCTCTACGCCCAGCCAATCTCACCCATATGAGTTTATATTTCTAGTAATATACGATAATATTATGACGTAAGAATTTACACATAGGTCTACGTAATTTGCTTGTTGCTCGCGTTACTTCCTGTCATAGATTCACAATTCTTTTCAGAAATAAAACCCAAAATTATATTCTTGCTTTAGAACAAGAGACCAATTTTCACAACCCGCACAGAACAGATAAAACTGCAATTTTATGTATATTACTCTTTAGATTTACAGACAGGTGCAGGGATGACAAAAATATTCTGATATGAATGTTTGCAATCGTTTCACGAATTTAATCTGCTGTTACCGTCTTTGTGGTAGTAATTTTAATTTGTTACTGCCTTTTCCAAAAATTTAAATTTTATCGAATTTTCAAGGAATTTGTCAGTTACGGGTATGGTATAATTTTTCCTGCATTCTGACGTGATTCGACTTCAAGTAAAAGCAGGACACTTTACTCTGCTTTCAAAGCTTCCAGATAGGGTCTGGGCCGACACAACCTTCTATTCAATGGTTACACGGATGAAGGTTTCTTCGTCTGGGTTAAAGCGGCTGGGATGTGAAGTTGACTACTGACTTTCAACTAGTGCCGAGGTTAAGAAATGAAGAAGCTGTATCTCCATTCCCCCATACAACTTCATGCCGTGCAGAGGAACAATTTAAATTTCATTCTGGTTTTTATCCTGGTGATGAGACCCAGACTTAGTAGGCCTACTCCCTTCTTTCTCTCTAGTTCAGCCACCTTCCTAGCGTACCAAAATATGTGTTTTGCTTTACTATTTATATTATATATATATATATATTATATATATATTGCCGATCCCAGCGGCCGCTCGCTTACTGTGATTGTGGGTTCGAATCCCGCCGGAGGCATGGATGTCTGTCTCTTGTGAGTGTTGTGTGTTGTTGGTAGAGGTCTCTGCGACGAACTGGTCCCTCGTCCAAAGGAGTCCTACCGAGTGTGGTGTATCTAAAGGTGTGTGATCGTGAAGCCTCGAACAATGAGGCAGCCTAGGCCCCCTAGGGGCAGTCGAGTCATTGAAAAAAATATATATATGTTTATATTACTCAAATTATACAACACGCACAAACAAAACATTTTACTCTTTGGAACAGGTGAAGGTCTCAATGAAGCGCCTTGTGCTAGGGGTGTGGGTAAAAGTGCCTTGCATTAAGGACTTCGGATCCTGCACCTACGAAGACTTATGCAACTACGGGTACGCTGAAGATGAGGCATGTCCTGCATCCTTTGTTCAAAATCACATTCCTTGTCGCTGCCCTATTGCAAAGGTATGGAAGTCCGCGTAACGTAATTTGTAATTGTTCAAATTAGTTTCTGGTGATTTGTCTGCGTTACTACTTTTGTTTCTTCCAGGGGCTGTACGACATTCCTAGTGACTTGAGGGTATCTGCGGCTGCGACGCGCTGGGGGAGCATCGTTAACGGCAAATACCGGGCGACAGTTCAGTTCGTTAGCAATCAGTCAGAACTGGCCTGCAACATCGCCTCCTTTGCTCTCAAAACAGTCTAAAAAGAAACAGAATTCGGCAAGCTGTAATTCTGAATGAACGCAGAACTTAAGTGAATGCAGAAAATATAATAGTCCATAATTTGGAATGTATGTTTAACTACAAATATAACACCCCGCCCCCCCAAACCGGTTCCGTCACCTTTAGAAACCAACATCTCCTCTGTGTTTGCTTGTAAAAATCGCAACTTTACTGGCGTCCTTCACATCTCTGAATGCCCTTCTTTACGGGGCCCGGTCAGTTCATATTCATGCGGTATGGTCCCAAGAGACATTTTTTTTTCCCACATTGTGACTTCCTTTCTCCCCTCTCCATTGCATGGAAGAATCTGACATCTGTATTGGATTCGTCTAAGCATAGTACGCTGGGAAGTATTTTTTCGAATTTTTTAGGCCCTTTCGCAAAATTGCGGAAAGTGACTATTAACTTCGTCATGTCTGCCTGTCCGTCCGTCAGATAGATTTTCATGAAATTTGATATTTGAGAATTTTTCGAAAATCTGTCTAGAAAATTAAAGTTTCATTAAAATCCGACACTTTCAAAAGCTTTCTGATATTTTGTCCGTAAGTGCACAAGTTTTTCTTCCTGATTTTACATTCTTGTAAAATTGCTTTTGATATTAGCAGTTGGTCCTTTTGATCCTCTGCATCACACTTTCTGTTCTCTAGGCATAAGGCTTTGTTATCAATTTATTTTTGCATTCTTTTCCTTATTATAGATGTAATTGTTTTTATGCTGTAGGCACACATTTCACTGGTAAATAATTCTGTGCTCTTTAATCGTATTCTTTCTTGGCATAAGAACTCTTACACCTGCCGTTTCCTACTCCGGTACTTGATATTCTACACTTTGTTAAAAAGTGTTGTTAAAACGTATTGTGTACGTTACTCTATGTTGTTGAAGCCAAAAATTGTTGTTGTTGTTGTGGTGGAGGTGGTGGTGCTTCTGCTGTTAAGCGAGACTGTCAATTCAGAAATTTTCTAGTTCACATATTGAATATTCCGATAAAGCGTAAAATTAAAGTTATTTTTACGGGCTGTAATATACAAGAGTGTGCCACTGGAAGGGGTATCTGTGAAACAGGTCGCTAGAGATGAGATGGGTCAAATGTTTATGTCGAATTTCCGCTTCTAAAATTATTTTGCAGTTGTGCTAAACGGATCTCGATATTTCGGGTGTTAGCCATGAGTTCATTTGTTATAAAATTGAATATCACAGTTTGATTTTCACATAATCTACAATACATAATACATACACACATACACAAACATACACATAACACACATACATAGATACAAAAATGTGTATATACACACATACATACGTTACATACATACATACATACAAACATACATAGACACATACATAAACACATACATACACACATGCATACACACATGCATACACAGCATACTAATAATACATACACACATATACACATTAATACGTACATACATATATATACATATATTCATACGTACATACATACATACGTACTACATACAGACATACATACATATACACGTGCATAAACACATATATACACATACATATGTACTACGTACACACATACATACCTACATACGTACTACATACATATACATTAAGACATACATACATGCATATACACGTACATACATACATACATACATACCTACATATACACGTACATATACACATACATACACACACACATACGTACTACATACATACGTACATACATATGTACGTATGTATGTACGTACATACATACGTACGTACATACATATATACATACACACACTGCGCTCAAAGAATATGCAGAATTATTTAGTCAGTGTTTCTCAGAAGTGCGTTGCTTAAAATGAAAATGGCTTCTGGAAGTCTGTGTCGACACAATTACTGCTTTAATGCTGTTCGATGTGTTCGAATAACAGGGCATGTTCACCATTAACAAGGTTAATATTTGCCTTTACCTTCTGTTAATGTAATTTCGGATATAGAATGTTTGGAAAACGGATTTTACGAAACAGTTTAACAGTATGTGATTTGCATTTTCTGAACAAACATATAATCTTAATGAAACTACTATTACACTTTACACAGAAGCTATTTTTGTCTTCTTTGTATATAAAAGAAGTATTAAAAACGGTCCAGATACACACAATACAATTCAAATAGTACTACTTTTGCTTCGGTGCGTCACTAGATTTCTATGCTTGTATGTCCCAATATCGATTCCTAGCAGAGACTTTTTTCCGCAGCCATGTCTAGATGTCTGCCCGAAAAATGAAAGCCATTCTGACGGTCTTCCATCTATCCGTGCATGGTGCTACAGCCCCTTCTAGTCCCTGGACTTCTCAAAAGGCGCCTCCATTCTTCTTTAACCCAGCTCGTCTCCTCCAAGCTCGTATTCCTAGGATCTGTAATGTATCCCTCTGGATACCGTTCTTCCATATTTTTCTTGGCTTTCCTACTGATCTTGTGCTGTGGAATTACTCTGACGGTCATGCTCGGAAGTTAATATGCCCGGAGCTTGAAGCCTCTCCCAGTTCCATTGAGTTCTATTATAAACATCTATTTCCTGTAGATCTACCATTCATATCGCCGTAAGCTGTCTTTAATACTGTTGATTTCAAAAACCTAAGCTGTGCATTAACGTTATACAGTGTGTCCACAAAGTCCCTTCGGGGTTTTGAAAAATTGTGGCGTGCAAAAAAATTGAGCTAGCCACATGCGGTTTGCGGCAGATTACAGTGAAACTCTGGAAGTTTTTTACTGACCTCAGTAGACCTCGATATGGGCTCCCTTGGTAGCACGGAGAACGTCCAGACGATATTCGAGCTCTTGCCTTGTTCTGTGGAGCATGTCCGCTGGAATAGCCGAGATCGCTTTCCTGATACGGGTCTTCAGATCATCAAGTCCATTAACTGGTGTTCGGAACACACTGATCTTGACATAACCCCACAGGAAAAAATCCAGTGGTGTTATGTCTGGTGAACGTGGAGGCCAAGGCATTGGACCGTCTCTGCCATCCCACACAACGCACGCGTTCCTGCACAGTCGCCATTTCACAACTGACTGAGAAACGTAAAGATGGCCGATTATGCCATCTGTTTGCGGCAAAAAAACTTCCAGAGTTTCACTGTAATCTGCCGCAAACCGCATGTGGCTAGTTCAATTTGTTTGCGCGCCACAATTTTTCAAATTCCCGAAGGGACTTTGTGGACACACTGTATGTTCCTATACTCTGGCGTAGAGCCTTGACAACACACTTAAACTCAGTTTACTCTGACGTTATTTCAGGAAAAACTTGTTTGTTAAAATGAAATAAGATTTTTCTGTGTTCCTTTATGACAAATCTTATTTGTTTTATTCTAATAAATAATATAATCAGCACAGACTAAAACCGACGTGTTTCTTTAAATTCCAGCCAATGTTAGTTACAGTATTTTTGGCATTGCTATGGTTACATTTTACACTGATGTGGAAAAATATTTATAGGATATTTTTATTATCGATGATATATATTTCAATGTTGTGTATTCTCATCTTCGATGTCACTTGGCACGTAGCAATAATAACATATAAAGTTCAAAGTTAAGTTGATACTAGTTTTGCTGATGTAGATGTCTGTTCTTCTGGTCTGTCCGTTTGTGGTTCTCTCTCTCTCTCTCTCTCTCTCAGCGGTGTTACGACTTTTCCCAACGCCAGGTCACGGCACAAGCTGTCATCACGAATTCAAGTTAAGGTGCAGAGTTACTTTGAGCAGTTAACATGGCCTAGTTTCCTACACGAAACAGGCGTATCTCTTCATGGAACCCGAAGTCTTTGCCTATATCACACAAAATAAGATACCTACGTGTAAAACCTAATTATCTCTGTGGACATTCCATAGGCATTCCGAGCCTAAACTCTTGATTAGTACAAATTTCATCCAAATGTGACCCAACTTCCTTATGAAAATGTCGCTGCACTCCGTCTTGGTGGTTAAACAGAACTGGCATATGTTCTTGTAGCTGTGGTATTAACAAGCCCTGTCTTATTTTCAGACAAACAATTCCAGTCACTGTCGATTCAGTAAAGAACGCCTTAAAAATTTCTTTCGACATTACTGTAAAGACAGTAAACATAAAATTTTCCCTTTCATGTACAAAAAATTTGTGGGTGTTTTCACTTTCCCATATCCACATATTGTGCCAGTTCACCCCCTCCCAGTAGAAAAAAATGTAATCTCTCTAGACCAATTTGTTTATAATATTTTCTTCATTAGACAGTTTCTCGAGGAATTATAAACAAAATAAATAAAGCACCTCCTTATCGGCGATTTTCAGATGCTGAAAAATTTGTAGCCGATATAAAAGGGAATAAAGGCGAAGTAGACGGGCCGGCTGAAGATTTGTTTCGGGGAATGTTACGAAGTTGCTTCGTAGCACGCCGCACTGGCTTGTGCGGGCCGAAAGGAAATTATTGTCTAATATTTTAAACACATTCTTCACTGGATAAATATATGTCTGTACTTATTCCTTCACAGAGAAAGGCTTATATTAACCAAGAATCGATAGTTTACTTGGTGTATCCCTCTCGTTGTCACACGCAGCATCTAATTCACTGTCACAGTTAATTCTAGTTCGGCTCCTTTTGCGATGAGCACAAACGCTGCTCTACCGAGTGTTCCGAACAGTCAGCAGGCTGCAATCTAGACAACAAACTGACACTTTCTGAGTAGATATTTGCACCCGGCATATATTTTAACTTTTCAATGATTGTGCTTGATAAAAATCGTTAAGTTTATTTATGGAGCCCCCTATTTTTTAATAAAGCATTTGCAAATTACTTGTATTGTGGTTTGCGACTACAGCGTGTTAAGTTCTGTTGCACTAAGGACTCGAACCCTTGACGCCAGTAACCTCCAGAGTGGGCCTGCTCTTTGTCTTTATTATGGATCTTCCTTATATGTTTCAGCATATAGATTACTTATTACGGTGGGCCTGCACATGTCTTTATTTTCTTCCATGTAGAGTATTGACCTATAAACTACATACTCTTTGGGGGAGGTTAAATTGGTTTAGTGTCTTGGGGACATTTTGTTTGTACTGGATACCCAAGAACCACGGAGTTTATTAATATCTTATTATTGTAAGGTGTAATAAAGACACAATAGACCTTTAATAGTAAGAAATCAACAATTTGCAAGTATTTTACGTTATTACGGGGTATAAGAATGAAAAATGAATGTGAAGTTCATAAAAAATTCAAAATAAATAATTCAGGAAAATATATCAGTTACTTACAAAATCGTCATTTTCCATCCTGTTAAGATACTAGATGTAAAAAAATGTTTAATATTTGACTTTTATTCCTATGGTACACTTTCCTTAAATTTTGAGGGGAAAACATCAATTATAAATGTCATAACACAGTGTACTCAGAAAAATATGCTAAACCAATAGAAAGTAATAAGTGGGTATAATGAGATATTCAATACGTTGACATAATGAGTGTAATATGTAGGCACAAGTAGAAATATGGAAAATGTATATAAATAATGATAAATATAATAAATGGGCATAATGGGAAATGTAATAAGTGGGAGTAATGAGAAATGTAATGAGAGGGCATAATAATAAATGTAATAACTGGGCATAATACAAATGCAATGATTGGATAAAATGAGAAATATAACAACGAGGCGTAAAGAGATAAGTAATAATTGACGCAACGAAAAATTTCCCGACTTATTAGGGGCCATGTATTACTGTTAGCCTTTTCAAATCAACGAGATTATAATTGGGATATTTAGCAGTAATGGAGTAACACGTGGACTGTAAGAAAACCTGTTGGAAAACTACAGCAAAGACCGCTACATTTTAAGGCTATAGTCTTTTGTTTGCAAAATGGTAAGTAGAACAAAAAGTGTGATTGATGGGTGATGTTACAAGAGTGGGACTCTGAGCTTAATCACTGAACGAGGAAAAACAAATTTTCACTTGAATTTTCATTAAAATGTGAATGAATTTTATGGGGAGTCCCTGCCTTAGATTTCAATAGGTCTCTAACTGAAACTCAATTTTGAGGTCATGTAATGTATAACAAGAGAAAGGGATGTAGCCAGTAACAAGCCATATTATACTGAATTGCTTGCAACTCTGATTTAATGGTGAATGTGCTGGCATGTGAAAGATATGAATAGAAAGCTGAATATTAAAATGTTTTAAATATTTCCTTTATGCGGTTCTCGCGTTTGTATAATGAAGTTGTATTTCATTTCAAAGGAAAGTCCTAGCGGATTTAAAAATTATCTCCAAAAGAAAATATCACCAATCCATTCTATAAAGAAAGTAAATGGATTCATATTTATATATTTCTCGAAGACTTATTTATTAAAGTCTCACTGTTCTATTTACTTAAGGAATGGCTAAATTAATAAAGGATTCTAACGCCATTCAATGTATTGTCATGATAGTTCTGTGAAAGAGGTTAACGTCGTTGGTTCTGCAAATCTTTAGAAATTGATTGTACACAAAATCACCCCCTAATCTCATTCCATTCGAAGTAAACTTTGTTACATAACAGGCTCTATAAAAACGTATAAAGACACAAACTTTTTTCTTTTTTTTTCTTACGAAATTATAAGAATTGGATAGCGAAAGAAAGAAAGATGTTGGGAATATTCCCCACAACCAATGCTTTTTAAACGTCAGTGAAGTTACGAGTCATTTAATGGCCAGCAGCGATAAAGTGCAACCGTCCTGTGCATCATTATGTACGGAATGTAAATAAGGTTCATCTCAAGAGCAACGGTGTGTTTGTTCCTCACTGGAGCGTAAAATGCACCTTCATTTGTTGACGTCGTACTTATCAGGAGACTTTCTTTGTAGGAGGAGCGGGTCTTATTGCGTAAATGAAGAACATGTTCTCTCAACCTGCATGGTTTAATTAAAAACCAATTCTATTAAATTTTATACGTGATGTCGACGCTAGCAGAATTCTCAGTTCAGTTCAGCGATGAAAAAAAAGCCCCCGTTCAACATACACGAAAATAATTAAAATATCAGAAGTCATTTCATAACCCATAAATAAATTTCATGTTTTATGCCCCCTGCGCTGTTCCTATATGCTCAAACTTTTCTAAGTTATTCAGGTGGTCACGAAGCACTGGATGTATTGATACTGACTTAGGAGTTTTCAGTTGACCTTGGCAGCTGTTTGGGTTAGGTAAAGTTGACAGTACCTTGTACATGACCAGTAACGGATGTATTTTATTTAAAATACGTGAGGATGAAATGTAGTCCTCTTTTGTACGTGTGACATAATACAGTTATATTTTGTAGTGTTCTATGTTGTTAGAGCTGTGCATAAATTTGACTTTAGGCTTCTTATAAACAAAGCGCCTAACAAATGGCGACCAGTGGTAAGAAGGTTATGCAGTGATAGAGGCTCATTTCTTTTTGACGAAACCTATATATTCGGTCCTGACCGTCGTCGCGAGTGTTAAGGGACTCTACCCACTCTGTGCAGGTAAACTGCATTCTGTTGAGTAACGAACAGTACTCCCGCTACCTACGATTACGCTCAACTAAAACTTCTTCGCAAAGGATTCCTTATAAAACACATTAATACGCCATGTTTGCAAAATTGTACTAGCTAATATTCTGCTATGTTAATAATTAAAACTTTGAATGTAACTTTGTGATACAATTAAAATATCGTAAGTATATTTGATAAAGAATATTAATATGTGTTTAAAACGTTTATACACGCATAATAGGCAGTAGTTGTATTCCTCGAATGAAATGTAGTTGAAGTTTCTAAATTTGCGGTCAAATTATCGAACAGAAAGGACTTATTTAAATTTGTATTAAATCAATTTCAGCCAGAGTAGATTGGCCGTACTTAAAATTTTGCAAAATTTGATCTTTTTTCTCGAGGTGGGTAGGATGCCAATTAGGGTATTTAAATATACTGGTCATGACTACTTACAGCGAAACCTGAACAGGACTGGAATAAAAGATTCTCCGATGTGCCCACTCTGCGACGACGCAGAAGAAGTAGACCTTGGCCACATCCAAAAATATCAGAGTTTGACAGATAACATGGACAGTGCCAACAATCGGGATAAATGGTGGACTCTATAAAAATTACATTGCACTGCATGAAAGAAAATGGGAGGCATCCCTCTAACTGGCGTAGGATAAAAAAAATTTTAAGTTACCTGAAACAATCCATATCAGCCTTCTGAATGTTTAATCCTACACAAATAACGAATCCACGGCCTATTTTGTTAGCCTTCTCCCTAAGTTGCCTCCTAATGTGCTGCTCCCAAAGTTCATCTATCTGGCCACCTCTGCCATATTTTTTTTTTGTTACTGAAAGGCCCGCAGCAGATGTTACGGACGCACCGCAGCCTTGAAGGATTATTGTGTAACCTTATGATGGAGATGAGGTTTGTTTCTGCTTTTCCATTTCAATGGAGCATCTGTGGAACGAAAATGATAGGGGAAGTACTCGGAGAAAAACTTGTCCCAGTGCCACGTTGTCTACCACAAATCCTACATGAACAGACCCGGAATCGAACCCGGGCCTCCGCGGTGGGAGGCCGGTGACTAACAGCCTGATCCACGGCACGGCCTACCTCTGGCATATACCACAGGCTTTCTTGACGTTCAACGTGAAATAATAACTAATTATTCCCATTCTTAAGTAAGTTTAATGAACTTTAAAGAAAGCAGTTTGTAATTCTTTGTGCTGCATTATTCTAACCTTGTCCTTTCTTAATGTCTGCTGAATACACTTAAAATTCGACACATGTTTATGTACAATTGCTGTGTATGTTAATATTGATGTTTAGCTTGTTACAGCATATTGAAATTAGGGCGCGTAATTCTTTATTCTTAAATGTTTTTAATTCTTTTCAGTGCAACATGGAATAGAGTGTCACTGTTCTGTAACCAACTGATGATGTTCCAACAGAAGAATTAAAAGATATATTGGTACGAATCCCAAGACGAGTATACTCATTGTTATGGTTATATCATAATACGCACTCGTCTGAATGCCACAATTCAAGATTCTGTAGAAGGCTATACATGCGCTTGCTAACATACTGTGTTTGTTGAGCACCCGTTGGTAGAGAACAGTGAATCCTTTTCTTCCATTTCATACCCGGGAGCACAAAATCCTTATTAATTCTGCAAAACCTTTGTGCGTTTTAATTGCTTTTCTCAAATCCAATTTACCTTTGTCTCTACTTCACTGTGATACCGTTTCCTTACAAATACATAACTCAGTACCTTATAGTATTCCTATGGTACCCCGAGACAACTGGCAGTAAAGTAAATAGTCACTTATCGTTTCCAGCATTTCGGAAAATTTCAATTTAAATTATGTGATATGGACTCACAACCCCAAGATGAAAGGCAATCATTTAAACGTTATACGTGGGAAGCGCGTCTAAGAGTCCTCAGTCTTGCTTTCTTTCTCACAGTTCTTCAGAATTTGATCAACGTGACTTGTCCGTACAATGTAGTTATCTTGAAGGCTCTTTCAACATCGCTATTAGAAGAATGTGTAAGAAATTATTTTATTTTAAAGCATAGCAGAGTTAAAGTATTTGGGATCGGCAGTTTGAAATAAAAGAGTAAAATTAATGATGACATCTGTAACAGAATACTGGGCATATAGGAAGAGCACGTCATCAAATTGTCAGAGATTTTAAAGACTTCTTTCCCAACGAAGAGTGAAAGAGTGTAGGTGAAAACTGTAATATTTTTTGCTCTTGATACTCTCGTCGTTGTCTTTGGGTTGTTAAAGTTGTGAAAATGAGTAAGGAAAAGCGATTTAATGCATCCAAAACAAAATCCTGTGGCACGTTCCTAGTAAAACTTATGAATAATAATTCCAAATAATTTCTTCTGGAAAGTCAGGCCGTGAGATTATCAAATGCCACTAGAATATGGTCATTCAGATAGCTACAAAACGTGGAATTTTATGGCCTGAAATATTCGTGCACTATTTAGACGTATTAAAAATAAAAAAAAACATAAATGGTTCGTGCATATAACAATCATGAAGGAAACAAAACGTACGGAACAATTTGTGGTGAATAACTAAGCGTAGAAAAATCACCCGACATATCGAGATATGTTAAAAAAATGCTGTAAATCCACCTGTGGTTGTTTCATCTGGCTTGAACTATATAAAACTAAGGTCCAGTAATGAGATGCTTTTGTGTAATCTTTAAGCTCTAGGAAGACAAGCAAATTGTTGATCAGGTGGGTGACAGTCGGTTCCCTTTAATAACGCGCTGTAAGTGCCCTTTACTAAGCTCGACATGCGGAAACTTACTAAATCACGACACAGGCTTACCTAGTATGATATTGCTGTTTGAAAAGACATCTCCCTCTGCAAGTGCAACTTTGATGCAAGTTTGCTGAAAACCAACCAAATGAACGTCAGGAAATCTATTAACGATATGTTGCTTGGCAGTGGAAAGTTACTTCTGGGCGACAGAATTATTGATATCGTTACTCAAGACCGAAACGATCCCAAATGACTTGTTTCGGTCTTATTCACGAAACTTGACTACAAATTACTTTATTGTCTACAAGCGCAGGCGAACGAGAGAGAGTTATTGCGAATATTCAATTTATAACAACTAGTTGAGAGATATGAAGTCCGGAAAGATATGCTGCAATATTTAAGTGCATGAAGTGTCATAGAGAAACAAGCGTATAATTTACGCACTTCTGATTCTTGAAGGGAGCTGGTATACCCTGGTTGGCGTAGCGACTAGGCTACGGGTTGGACGGTCCGCGGTTCGAATCCCAGTAGGGCAAAGATTTTGTCAACTTCAAAACGTCCAGACTGATTATCGGGCTCACCCAGCCTTCTATTCATTGATCACCGGAGTTATTTCCCGGGGGTAAAGCGGTCGGGGTGGTTAACGGCTCAACTCCATCTAGTGCCGAAGTTAAGAAAGAGCGAAGCTAAATTTGCTCCTCCTATATGACTTAATGGGGTGAACAGAGAATACTTAATTCTTGAAGATTCAAATCTTCTGGGATGTTACGCCTTTTAAACTGGTAAATAGTTGCTAACGTTTCGGAAAAGCGTAGTGCCTCTCTATTCAGAGTCAAGGGATTATTGACGCTGAGTATGGATGCAATACATTTCCCCAGAATATCGGTAAATATTTAACAATTGACACGACGTTATACCGCAAAACACTACTATAATATTTAACAGCTAACTAACTAACTAACTAACTAACTAACTAACTAACTAACTAACTCCATGGAGCAGAGTCCTTCTTGAGAAGCTAAAAGGTCGTCAGCTAGTCAAGAAATTCCCCGCGTTTTATGGAACCCGAAGGTTCATTACCGCACTCACAACAGCCCGCCGCCTGTCCCTATCCTGAGCCATATAAATCCAGTCCATGCCCCCCATCCCAATTCTTGAATATCCATTTTAATATTATCCTCCCATCTACGCCTGGGCCTTCCAAGTGGTCTCCTTCCATCAGGTCTCCCGACCAAAATCCTGTATGCACCTCTCCCCTCACCCATACGTGCTACATGCCCCGCCCACCTCATTCTTCTTGATTTGATCACCCGAATAATATTTGGTGATGAGTACAGATCATTAAGTTCCTCATTATGTAGTCTTCTCCACTCCCCTCTTACCTCGTCCCTCTTAGGCCCAAATATCCTCCTCAGCACCCTATTCTCGAACACCCTCAGACTATGTTCCTCCCTCAGTGTGAGACCAAATCTCACACCCATACAAAACAACAGGCAAAATTATAGTTCTGTATATTTTAATCTTTGTATTTTTGGATAGCAAACTGGAAGACAGAAGATCCTGCACCGAATTCAATCTCCTCTTAATTTCTTCCTGAATGGAATTTCGATATGTTAGGGTTGTTCCCAGATATTTGAACTGTTCTACCCTTTCAAAGGATTTATTATCTAACTTTATGTTGTGATTTTTTCCTGCATTCTGATTGCGAGACATGACCATGTACTTAGTTTTCTCAGCATTTACTTCTAGACCAATTTCCTTACTAGCGACTACTAAAGCTTCTGTGTTTTTCTTTATAGCATGTACGCTTCCGCCCAATATATTAACATCATCAGCATAAACCAGAAGCTGATGTGTACCATTTAATTTCAAGCCCTCCTGGTTTGTCTGAACCCTCCTAATGGCATATTCCAAAGCAAAGTTGAAAAGCAATGGCGATAAAGCATCTCCTTATTTCAAACCATTCTTAATGGGAAATGTGTCAGACAAATGTTTGCCTACCCGGACTCTGCTATAGGTTTCATTCAGACACATTTTTACGAGCCTTACTAGTTTCATAGGGATACCAAATTCAATGAGAATATTATACAAGACCTCCCTCCTAACTGAATCATAGGCTTTCTTGAATTCTATAAATAGCTGATGCGCTGCCTCATTGTATTCCCATTTTTTCTCAAGTATTTGACAAATGCAGAATATATGATCAGTAGTTGAAGTGTTACGTCTAAATCCACACTGATACTCCCCAATAATTTCCTCTGCATATGGAGTTAACCTTGACAGAAGGATGTTGGATAGAATTTTGCATGTGGTTGACAAAAGTGATATGCCTCGATAATTACTGCAATTTGTTTTATCATCCTTCTTATAAATAGGTACAATGATTGACTCCTTCCACTGCTCAGGCAATTCCTCTTTATTCCAAATAGAATTAATAAGTTTATGGATCACAGAACGAATTGTCCTACTTCCTGCTTTAATCAGTTCTGCTGGAATCTGATCAATACCTGGTGATTTGTGTCTTTGTAACTTTTCAATAACCATCTCAACCTCAGAGTCACTGGGCTCAGGCACCAGTGGCTCTGCTGTCTGTATTTCAGTCTGCCTAACATCATTAACCCCATGTACATTCAACAGCTGAAATAAATGATTCTTCCACCTAGCCAAAATACTGTGGGAGTCTGCAACCAGATCACCCTTCTCATTCTTTACTACATTAGTTCTAGGCTGGTAACCCTTCTTAAAGTCATTGATGCCCCATATACAAGTCTCTGATATTTTTGTTCTTACTGTTTGTTTCAAGTTAATTAATTTTAGCTTTCAGATATTCCTTCTTTTTTCCCTGAAATGTCTACTATTTTCACGTCTTACATTGTTCAGATTATCTACATTACTTTGGTTTGGATTCTGTAACCACTGCATTTTAGCCTGCTTCCTTTGATCTAAAAATTTTGAACATTCTTCGTCAAACCATAATTTATGCTGCTTCCTTTCATACAGCCCTAGACTCTCTTTAGCTGAGATTTTGATACCCTCTTTAATGTTTTCCCAATCCCTATTTATGTCCTCACTAACATTTAATTTCTCCAAAGCTGCAAACCTGTTTGAGATCTTTATCTGATACTGTTTTCTAACCTCTAGTTCACTTAGCTTCTTGAGATTAAATCTCTCTGCATCAAACTTCTGTGCTGCTTTTTTAATTACCGCCAGTCTTTCCTTAACTTTTGCAACCACCAGATAGTGATCAGTATCACAGTCAGCTCCCCTGAAAGATCGCACATCGAGTATACTTGAATGCCATCACCTATCTATCAATACATGATCAATCTGATTATGAGTCTTCCCATCAGGAGAGGTCCAGGTGTATTTATGAATATTTCGGTGTGGGAACATCGTGCTCTTAACTACTAGATTTTTGGATGTGGCAAAGTTTACAACTCTAACACCATTATCATTACTATCCTCATGTAAACTCTCATTCCCGATCGTCGGATTGAAAGTATCCTGCTTCCCCACTATTCAGTTGACCAACAAATGCACAAACATAAACTACTTTATAGTTTTTATTAGTATCGATGTATTCCCCTACACGTGTTTCGGTCCGTAGACCATCTTCAGTGGAGTAATAAATCGATACTAATAAAAACTATAAAGTAGTTTATGTTTGTGCATTTGTTGGTCAACTGAATAGTGAGTGAAAATGCACGGCGAAAGCAATATAAAAATATCCTCCTTCCCCAATTTTGCATTAAAATCTCCTAACAGAATTTTTATATGGTACTTAGGAAAATGATCGAAAACTCGAAAATTCCTCATAGAATCTGTCCTTTGAGTCATCACTTTTCTCCTCAGTTGGTGCATGCACATTCAGAACAATGATATTACGCCAGTGACCTCTCGGCACCATATATGATATCCTATCACTAACAAACCCTACTCTCTTAATTGCTGATAATATTTTCTGATGTACTATTGATGACTTTCATATAATTTTCCATAGAAAAAAGTATAATCCCCTGCTCTTACTGTGTCTCCTTTGTCCCAACTAACCTCCTGTACACCCACTAAATCTAACTTGTACCTCGCTAATCCCTGGCCATTGTCATAAGTGACCCTTACCTATAGAGGCTCCTTACGTTCCATGTTCCAAATCTCATGTTCCTTGTCCGTTGCGTAAGTCGTACCAAAGAATCAGTCCAGGTCCGAGGCTCTGTATAGTGTTTCGTAACATGGTAATTTGTTTACGGTGAGGTGTTGTTAGCACCTCGCTCAACCCTCAAGCTGGAGGGCCACCCCTACTCGGCTGTCCGCGACTGCTTATTCAATGTATTCGCAGCTACCCTCCATATCCGGAGGCCGTTCCTCCATCCGCAACGTGAGGACGCGCCATGCCGTGGTGACAGGGACCCACTTATCATGGAATATTTAACAGCACCGCTATAAAAACTTCAAATCTTGCTCTGATTGTTGACGTAGCTGTTGTTCTTTTCCTTACGCTACTCTTCTGCTCCTTCTTTACGTGTTCATATTTTCAGAGTTTTCCCGTTCTTCAATTCCACAAGCCTATTTCTCGATCAGGCCAGTTTCTTTCTTTCCTTTGACTTACACGTTCAAATTGTTATCAAAAGACTTATCGAGGAGGATTGTGTACAGTATACAGTCTAGACTTGTATTCGGGAGGTGGCCGGGTCTAATCTTGGTTGGAGCACTGTCTACACTTTTCGAAGATTTACGTAGGCTTCTTGATTAACGTCAGGTAAATTTCGCAAAAATACGCCCCAATTAGGCTAGATCACTATATCTATGTATTTTCCAATCATTATTCACGAATCGTCCCACCATCCAAGCTACAAAGTAGGATGTACTGACAGCGACTGGAAGTAAGACGCACTGCTGCTCCACGGAAATCTGACAAAAATATTCATTGTCGAGTATTTCTGTTCACTGTTACAAGAAGTCTGGATTTTACTCACACACTCTCACTCTCACTCACTATCGTACCCTCACTCACTCACTCACTCACTCTCATTCACATTCACCTACTCTCTCACACTCACTCGCACTCACTCTCATTCACTGCCACTCACTCATTCAGTCACTTACTTTTACTCATTCACACTCACTATCACTCCCTCATTCACTCACCCACTTTCACTCAATCTCACTCACTCTCACTCCCTCCCTCATTCTCACTCACTCGTTAACTCTCACTCACACTATCACTCCCTCCCTCACTCACTCATTCACTCACCCTCACTCACTCCCTCACTCTTACAGTTATTATTTAGCTCTAGATTACAGGTCAGGCTCCCGAGGAAGCCTAATTCAACTTCAGAGAAGAGCAAAAGGTTTTTATTTCAACAAAGTTTAAAGACGGATTTTGGGGCCCACCAGGTCTACTATTCAATATAAGCCGCGAGCTTTCTCCCCGGGGGTAAAGCGATCGGGGCGCGAAACGTGACCATTTACTTACCTCTATGTGGTACCGAGGCTAAGAATGAGCGGGCCTATACCTCTACTCCGCCATATGCCTTCATGTCTTGCACAGGCGCAAATTTATTTGGCCTTATTTTACTCTTCAGGTCAGGTGTATTTCTGTGTAAGAAGTTTGTAGACAATCGATATCTATTTCGAGGGTTTACTTTTAGCCCCATAACTTGACTTGCTTCAATGGACTACAGCCTGGCTGACGTATTTACTGTCCTAGTTTAACTGTGCAACGTCATGGTATGTCTTACTTGAATATTTCAGAGCAGCTGCGCAACGGTGCTGCTGCTTGTGTGCTTTCATGGAACTGGGGTGTTAACACTAGATTTGCACCGAGCCGACATGGGAGCTGTCCTTGCATTTCGTCATGTAGACAACATATTTACGATGGTATTTAACCCTTTAAAACCTACTGGTTCATTGATGCACCAACAGGTTTAATATTCAGGAATTGTACATTCTGCCCACACTGTATTTATGTGTTTTGTATTTATCTCAGAAAAAAAGCTACCTTTGTCCTATATAACGTAAAATGATTGGTAACCGAGATGAAAAGTGTTTACTGCGCGGTACGACCTGGGTCTTTAAATAAAACAGTTTATGCTTCGCCTTTAAATGGTTAAAATTGATTTCAGAAAATTAGTCTGTGAATGTTAAAATGGCTCAGTAGGTTTATCAGGCACAAAGTCTAGGCTATATTTAATGACAAATTTCAAATTCCATAAGAAGAGTATATGTTTTTAATGAGTAAATATCGACAAACTGTTGAAAGAAGACACCTTAACATAAAGTTTGTTCTTTAAGTTCTATTACCAATAATAAAAAATCTTCTTTAAATTTCTCTATAAATGTAAAGAATATTTTAATGTGATGCTGAGAATTTAAGACAGAATTACTTCCTGCCGGAAATTGATTACGCTACCATAATTCACGCGTTTAAGTGTAAAGATAGGTAGAAATACCAGCCAGGCCTGCGCCATCAGGTTTGTCAAGCGGGTCAGGCAAGGCAGTCACCGTGATTAAACGCTGTTTTCCGCCCTTCATTCCGCTGTTACCTGCTGAAACGCTACTTGCATTAGGTGCGATGGACCGTGAGTAAGGGGTGACGATATGACCCTGATGGAACGTCACTGCGGTCAGATTCCATCCTGAATACCATGCGTATCGCTTAATTAAAATGGCGTTAGCCTGTGGCTGTTACTTTGGAGCTGAAGGTTCTTTCTAGTGAAAAGCATCGAGTAGGTGTTAGCACTTAGCTTGTGTTCAGAGGGTAACTGGTTTGAATCCAGGAAAGTGTAGGCCACAGCAATTCTTATTAAACGTATTTTCTTAGTTACAAGGTAGTTGGCACTCACCACCATCACAAATATTTATTACATTTTATCAGAGGATAATATGGCTACACGTTTCGACCACTAAGTCTTCATATTTTTTTTTCTATGGCTCGACAGCCCTATATGGGCCTGGGCCTCCTCGTTTCGTCGAGGTTTCATGGTCACACATTTTGAGACACACCACAGTCGGTAGGACTCCTCTGGACGAGGGACCAGCTCGTCGCAGAGACCTCTACCTGACAACACACAACACTCACAAGAGACAGACATCCATGCCACCGGTGGGATTTGAACCCACGATCCTAGTAAGCGAGCGGCCGAAGACCCACGCCTTAGACCGCACGGCCACTGGGATCGGCAGTCTTCATATTTAGGCCATTAAAATATATAAAATGGAAATTAGCGTTACAAGTTCGTTTTTGTAGGGATAGATTGAGATCTCAAATTTTAGGTGATTCAATGCATATGCCAACATAAAACATTAAAATGTGACAATTTATATGTCATGTAGCCATGTTATCCTCCGATAAATGGCAATAAATAACTCTGTTGATGGTAAGCGATAATTACCTTGTAAAATATACAAGCACAACGGGATGTCCAAGGTGAAAATCAAATTTCCATAGCCTCTTCAGGCGAATGAAATTCACCCCTCTCTCTGTTCATACAAATATGTATTTAAACTGATTTATTTATGGCAACTCTCACCATACAGCGTCAACGGTGAGGACGATTGGTGTATAATGAATTGGGAAGGGATGCATAAGGAAGCAGATACTAGCCGGTCTTTGGATGGAGGGACTCAGGAAAACCACAAGAAACCTTAGACACGATAGTAGGCATTCTGGACAAGATTTGAAGGAGGCATCTTCAGATTGTAAGTCAGAATTGTCATTTTCTCAGCATATATTATAGAGTGAAACTCGGTTATAAGGACATGAAAGGGACAGAATAATTTTTGTCGCTATAAACGAGCGTCGTTTTAACCGAGGAGTATAATGCTATGGTTAACAGTGACCAATTAATTCAAGAAGAATGAGGTGGGCGGGGCACGTAGCATGTATGGGGGAGGGGAGAGGAGCATAGAGGATTTTGGTGGGGAGACCTGAGGGAAGGAGACCACTTGGAAGACCCAGGCGTAGATGGGAGGATAATAGTAAAATGGATCTTCAAGTAGTGGGATGGGCGGCATGGACTGGATTGATATAGTTCGGAATTGGGACAGGTGGTGGGCTCTTGTGAATGCGGTAATGAACCTGCGGGTTCCATAAAACGCGGGGAATTTCTTGACTAGCTGAGGACCTGTTAGCTTCTCAAGAAGGACTCTGCTCCATGGAGTTAGTTAGTGACCCATTAATTGGTACCACAATACATCTAACTTTACACGCGAGGTGAAGTATGAACCGACGTCGTTATAACGGGATTCGACTGTAGGCCTATATGCAAATAAAAAAGTCCAATGATATAAAACAGAAATATGGTGCTCTATATGGAATACCTAAAGCAGCAATGCCTGGTACGATCGTGTCCATCAAAGTATTTTACCAATGGCTGCAAGATAGCTATTGAAATATGTCTGTTATATTTTAATTTATTTCACATTGACTTCTATAATTTATTTTTTCCTGCAGTCGCCTAAATTTGGTTTCTCAAGTGCCTGAGTTGTAGAGTTATAAAACCCTGAATTACAGTAAGACTCCAAATACGGCAGTGAAAACATATGGAGGAATCTGGCAGGGAGATTTCTCTGGAGGGGCTGAGGAAAGCAGCGGAAATAACTGATGACGACAGTCTTCCGTCGGAACGAGATTCGAAACTGGTGCCTCAAGAATATGAAGCTGCATTGCTGGCTATTAACGCGACTACTGACCATTAGCTCGGTATTTATGAGAGGGCATACTTTCATATTCATAAGCATTTCGATTAACGTGCTGTAAATTCAAAACTGTTACGAATTAAAGTCAAAAACCTACTGTGCACATTTCGCGTGACATGCATGCATTTATATGATAAATATTATTTTAACAGGTTGATAATACTGTATTTAAAACAAAGAAATCCCTCTACAGGCCTGGATAGGCTCTTAGGGCTCCAGGAGCTTGAGGCTCCCAGATTTCAAGACAGTCAGCACATGAAGGTGGCAAGGTTATCAGCCCAATCACCGGCCGCCTTTACCGCCCAGTAAATATTTCTGGTACTCATTTCTTTTAGAGACTGATTCGACCCCAGGGCCATAGTGCGGCCGGAAGGATTACGTCAATGGAAAATTCCAATGTCCCCATCGAGAATAGAATCCGCGACCATCCGGTTTGTAGCGCAGTGGCTCAACCAACACCGCCGCCGCGTGCCCCATTACATGTGGAAGTGATGGCATTCACCTTTTCACTTACTTATGTATCAGCAACTTTGGATGTGGAGAAGTAGTTTTCTCCAGTTTCTCCTGTTTTCAGTTGGTTTCGTATATTACAATCGAACTCGGTTATAACGTCATGAAGGGGACTGAATATTTTGTGTCGTTATAAACGATTGTCGTTAAACCGACGAGTATAATGTTGTGGTTAACAGTGAGGAATTAGTTCGTACCACAGAAAATCTGACTCTTTGTACGAGGTGTCATATAAACCGATGTCGTTATAACCGGGTTCGTCTATATAAAAATATGCTATGGTATCCTGTCTAAGATTCCAAGCGATTATCTCCTCTAAAAACCTTGGAAAGGATGGACACATTTTTATAAACGTTTGTATAAACATCATGGCATTAGAGACCATCCCACTTTTGCATTTTTTAATTTCCTGCCCTAAATAGACCTAACACAACT
Organism: Reticulitermes speratus; assembly: GCA_021186555.1. Lineage (NCBI taxonomy): Eukaryota > Metazoa > Arthropoda > Insecta > Blattodea > Rhinotermitidae > Reticulitermes > Reticulitermes speratus. Next base: position 9,739,070 of record JAJKFL010000031.1, on the reverse strand, counting down.
AGAGTCACTGAAAATTTGTCAGCAAAAAAAAAAGTCACCAGTATCAAGCAATGCGCAGTGCACAAGTGTCCAAATTATGAAAGTACGCAGATTTGTAAAAGTAGCGTATTTTAGAATGCTAACCAGCGATACGCTGGAAGCGCTTAATGTGGTCGAAAGACCCGTGAACTCAATATAAATAGACTTACAACAACAAATAATCTAATAAATGTATTTTGCTGGCAAGCGTTTGACGTTTAGCGCGCCACCGTGTCTTTATTTATAGTGAGGTTTGCCACGCGGTAAGCTACAAATTATGAGGACAAATACCGCCAGTTGCTTGGGGTCTGAGGATTGGGGCATCTTATCTGTAGCGTATAAAATATTAGGGACTATGCTATGGGTAACGAGAAAAGTGTTTGATCCTGTACACGAAGAAATGGGTAGCCGTTCCTATGGGATTAATATATAGAATACGTTTACTTCAAGTTGATCAAACACTCTGTCCAAGAGCCTCTTTTGGCCATTCAGCTGATAGCATTACAATTACAGAATGTTGCCGCGCTCATTGTCGAAGAGTTTTTAATTGAATTACAGAAGTCCCTCCGTAATCCGGACCCAAGTAATCCGGATCCCCGGTTAATCCAGACAATTGTGAGCTAAATGTAGCCCACCTCGATGATCCGGTCATTGTCCGGATCACCGGGGGAAAATCAGAGACAATCCGTACTCCGTTACTGGTGGAGTGGGTGACGCGGAAAGAGCCAGCCAGTCTTTAACTCCTCAGCAGTAAGGACGTGATCTCTCGAGTGTCGTAGCTCTCTTTCTCTCTTATTTAGCTATTACAGTGAAATGATAGCGACAAAGCGCCTCAATATTCTTATATATCGTTAAGCGCAGTATTTAGACTTCAAGGAGTTATACTTTAGCTTCGAGAGATGAGTTTTTGTATGCTCTCTGTACCTGTTACCTATACCAAAGATTTTCCCCTCGGTGATCCGGATTACCAGGTAATCCGGACCACCCCTCCCCACATATACTTCAGATTGCCCGAAGGAATATTTTAATTAAAAATATTTTTAATAACGGACCATGAAAATTAAAAAAACAGTGGCTATCCCTGGATGGTAAATCAAGAATCTGTACAAAATAATGTTGAATTGAACTGCAGGGGAAAAATGGCCTATAAATTCCGGGCGGATGCAGATTACGTATGCGCTGTACCTCTCGCTGCATCTTCTGTGTCGCTGACATGGATTAGTGAGACGAACTGTGCTATGTATATACAACTGGTTATATTCTGTAATTTCCTTCCAGGATGCACTTCATGAAGTAAATGATAGACTTGATCATATGGTTAGCACAATGCATGAAGATGAGTGAAGGTCAGTAAAGAGTTCACGCTTCGCCTGCTCTACGCTAGAGGGAAAGAGACGCCAGAGATGATCGAGATGACTAAGATTGAGGGCGATTTGGACATCGTCAATAAGACAAAATCCCTGTGCCAGTTAGGAATCTAAACGTGGTGTTCAGCCTGTAGCCCACTGACAGCGCAATCCCAGTTCATACCCTAATATCCAAGCAAGTTAAAATGTAATAGTGACAATGCAATATCTCCCGTATGCTTACATACAGGACGTCTTGTTCGTAAGGAATAAATAAATAAATTTGGAAATATACCACAGCATTTAATAGCTCCTCATTTTCAAACCATGAAAACTCGCAGTTATTTCCAAAAATATGCAAGTTTAACGCACTTTCAAATGAAGAACAAGGAGGTTTGGAGGAATACCGATGGTGCGCACGCAGCCTGAGACTGCAGAAAAATAACTACACCAGAAATAAGATTAATGGTAGCATGGAGCGATATTTTTCCCGAACCTCAGTCCATATTTCTTCTGCCAACTGCCCTGTGTACAAAACAAAAAAGTAATATGTATTATCAACGGATTTATTTATCCCTTTGGTTAATTACTCTCTTATGTTTACAGTAGCCGATCCCAGTGGTCGCGCGATCTAAGGCGTGGGTCTGAGGCCGCTCGCTTACTGGGAATACGGGTTCGAATTCTGCCGGGTCATGGATGCCTGTCTCTTATGAATGTCCTGTGTTGTACAGGTCTCTGCAAAGTGCCGATCACTTGTCCAGAGGAGTCCTTCCGATTGTGTGTGTGTGTCATTGAGTGTGATAAATTGCAACAGTAACCCTCTGCACCTACAGTGAGTACGCAGACAGAGGCTAGATTAAAAAAATGTTTGGAGTACAAAGAGTGACTGCAAATGTTTAGGTTCACGAAGGCCTTTAAGGGAATGCTGCAATTCTTATTTTCCCAGTGTTAATTTTATCTGTTTAAAGGCACTTTTATAAGCAACCTAAAACTCTACATTTATCAGGGTTGACACATAAGTAGCCAAGCATTTTCACGCTTACTCACTTTTTACCATAATTTACTTGTAAATATACTTTAATAACTTCTTTCCGAAACACATATTTTTAAAAATACTTCTTTATAAAAATTATTAAAAATATTTAACAAAAGTTATTTTTGACAAAGAGTTCTTATAATAAATTATTAACGTGTGCTTAAAAGTAAGTTACTGTTAAAAACCAGGAGACACAGAAAAACCTCAACAATACATGAGCTAAATTTCATAAGTCTAGAATTTAGAATTGTTCAGAAACGTGTATACCAATTTTATAAAACTGATATTGCAAAGATGGGGCATACAGCCACCCTTAATTATTATTATAAGTAGGCTTACTATCTGAGTACTGAGCAAGTACTTCGTGTCTTTCAGTGCCGTTACGGAACTTTGTTACAGAGAAGAATTTACCCTGAGGACACTTCGAAACAAATTGCTAATGACCGAAAAAAGACGAAACCACATGGTGGTCAAAGTAACGAACATTAATTAATGTTAAAACTAGAAACAACATTACATACAGCCCAAACAAGGCGTAACTCCCCTTTTCCCAAAGTGGAAGACGGGAAAAACACAGGGCTTTTACTGGTGTCATCGAAAATTGGTCTGATAAAAAAAACAATGAATTAAATTTAATCCAAAAAAAATCCATTAAATTCCAAAAATTATATTTAATATACCGTACTTTATAGAGACAGTTAGGCTTCAGTTGCAAGTACTCTTTCATAAGAACAAGCCACGTAATATGTCGCTTTTGTATGAGTTTGGAAATCTCAAACCTTTTATGTGTGTTCGCAAAATTGCGAAAAGCTTCGTCATGTCTGTCTCTCCGACCGCATGGAAAAACTCGGCTCCTTGTTGACGGATTTTCATGAAATATGATATTTGAATACTTTTCGAAAATCTGTAGAGAAAATTCAATTTTCATTAAAATCTGACAAGCATAAGGGCTACTTTACATAGAGACCTACGTACATTTATGATAATATCTTGCTGAATTCTTCTTACAATGATAAATGCTTTATAAGAAAAGTGTAGAGAAAAATCAAAACACATATTTTGTGTTCTATAGTGTTTTTACAAAAATCGCGCCGTTTATGAAATAATGTGAAAAAATATGGTACAGCCAGACAGGCCACAGATGTTAACGTAAGGCCCATACACTTTGCATGCTGGATAACTAAGGCTACAGACACACACACAAAATATGTAATACTTATTGCTTTTCCACAGCAACAATGGTTAAAAGAACGCGCGTCACTGTTACGTTATACGTACATTGCCTGTGTTCTTAACATTAGGAAGTGTTTTTTACGTAATTTATAGGAATATTTCTGCTGTAATTGTATAAAATCTTTAGGCATGTTTCTTCTGTATTTCCAAACTATATTTCACGATTCCAGCGGGGAAAAATAATTGCTGACATAAAATAAAAACTAAATACACGCTGCTACAATATCGCTTGGGGCCATTTTCCAAGAAAGATCTTGATAAAAACGGGACTGTTTGAAATATTTTTGCAACACAGTACTTCAGGACTCCTACTAACGTTATATGCTGTTGCCATGATGGCATTATAATAGCAAGCAATTAGTATATGCGGAGACTAGATCGCCTCCAATGGCATAATGTACATTAAACTTTAATGAAAGTCTGTCATTTAGTTTTAAATACCTGAAGAAAAAAAACACATAGACATGCGCTGAAAAGATATTGTCACAATCCTGCCTTTTACGTCTAAGTAGTTCTGATTATTCTGCTAAGTCTTACAAAGCATTTCTAAGAACATGGTAATCCATGAGACTAAAAATAAGGTGGAACAGAATATGAAAAATTATGACATAATTAGTCTATAAGTCAACTATTAGCGCATAATATTAGAGTTTATGAAGTCAGATAAGTATAAGACATCTAGACTCAAGCAGAAAATGAACACTAAGTCTCAGAATTATATTATTTAATTGGACTGTAAATCCGGCTTCATTTTACTTTGTGAAGAAATACGAGCCAGATGTTCTGCCAGCGCTATTATCACGAGAACAACAACAGTGCAGCAAGCGGAAACAGATGAATATCGTGAGGTGTTGGCGGCTGTTATAAATGGAGTTCTTACATGGGTGAGATGAGCAGAAGTGGATGCGGTGCATGAGTGGCATAAAGGTAGATTCAATTCCATCACGTGAAGGAAGATGTAGTTCATTTCATCGGTTACATTGCAAAATTTTGCGATTTGCAGTCCTCACGATATTATAACAGCAACAGAAATTCTGTGTTGCTGTATATTCCAGTGTCTGACTACATCAAACAAAAGTAATGATCAGTGGATTATTACATGTGGAAGTTTGTTATTTTGATGTACAAGTACAAATGACGAGACAATAATCGGATTAGCCATTTAAAGCACAGTAATTACTATATATATCAAGGTAAGTGGTTGCCTGTGACCACAGCATGGCGCGTCCTCAGGTTGTGGATGGACAAGCCCCCTCCAGAAATGGACGGTAGCTGCGAATATGTTGAATAAGTAGTCGCTGATAGCCGACAAGGGGTGGTCCTGCAGCTTGGGGGTTGGGTGAGGTGGTAACAACCCCTCACCGTAAAAACATACCTTGTTACGAAACATTTCACAGAGCCTTTTGAGGGTGCTGAGGAAGATATTTGGGTCTAAGAGAAACGGGGTAACAGGGAAGTGGAGTAGACTACGCAAAGAGGAATTTCGTGATTTATATTCCTCACCAAATATTATCCGGGTGATCAAATACAAAAGAATGATTTGGGCGGGACATGTCGCACATATGGGAGAGAAGAGAGCTGCATACATGGTTTTGGTGGCACACCAGAGGAAAAGAGACCACTTGGAAGACCTAGGTGTAGATGGGAGGATAATATTAAAATGTTGATTTCAGGCTTCCGCCGCGATGTTGATGAAATCTGTGGTCTTCTGGGTAATTACACTGCGTCGTGTGGTAATTATTTACCGACGTTTCGGGACAACGTATCGGTCCCGGGTTAAGATTCCGAGTAGGAAAGCAACTCGGAATCTTGACCCGTGAAGATGGGACCGATACGTTGTCCCGAAACGTCGGTAAATAATTACCACACGACGCCGTGTAATTACCGAGAAGACCACAGATTTCAATATTAAAATGGATTTTCAAGAATTGGGATGGAGACGCATGGACCTGATTGATCTGGCTCAGGTTAGGGACAGGTGGCGGGCGCTTTTGAACGCTATAAGGAACGTTCGGGTTCCACAAAATGTGAGGAGTTTCTTGAAGACATGTTAGCTTCTCAGGAAGGACTCTACTCCATGGAGTTAGTTAGTTAGTTAGTTAGTTAGATACTATACTTGCCAATTACTTTACAAATACAGAATACTGAATTTTGCCCACAGAGTGGAATATGAGGTTTAAGATCCCATACGAATTTTTTTTCACTTTTAAATTGCTAACAGTTGGGTAATTTATAATTAAAAACACATAATCATACTGAGACAGGAAGAGAAATATGTCATATTTCATAGTGTTAAATCATCGAGAAATGCATGTTTTATTGTTCAACTTTTTTATGTTCAGTCTGCTCGCGGTGGCCAATTTTTAGACTTTTATAGCTGTTTTATTACCTCAAGTTAAAAGGGAAGAGAAAGACACGAGTATTTTTATTAAGCCTAAAATATATTATACATATGAAGTGAATATGCATATTTTATAAATAGACACAGGCGGCCACTCTGAAACGTTGGAAATAGATTGAAATTTTGCTACGCCATTCATTAAGTTTCATTCACGAAATGAGTACGTTCCTCAGTAATATAAAAGCAAAATATTGACCGATTTCTATCTTTATGAAACACGAATGAATAACCTTCCTCTTTATTTGGGACGGTTCTTTGAACTCTGATCGTCGTATTATGATTTGTTAAAATTTAGAGGCTAGCCAATTAACTTGGCTCAGAGGACTTCTGAATCTGTTGTATACAAAAAGTTGTGAGGATGTAAGAGCTTGGCACTTATTGGTGGATGGTGAAAGTATTGGGCAAAGTTTCCCTAAGGGGAAGTAGGTACAAACTTTTATATATAACTTTAGGCTTTGGTTGAAAAACGTGATTTAGAATGAATGCAAAATTGTTCAAAATAATTATAAATTGCTAGAAAAAAATAAAGTTCTCCTTAATAAATTTTATTTCTGATAATATCTTTCCTTCAAGAGTTAGCAGAATAAGTTTTTCGTAACACCAGTGAGAGGAACAAATTGAATCGAATAAATATGAATAAATAATCTAAGCCACTCAAGCTTGTTTAATATCCATTAGGCCTAAAGGATATAACATTTGTTGCTGATGAAGAGAAACAGAATTTCAGTACCTTCTGGGTCATACGAGCATGTGCTGAACGCAGGAATGTATCAGCTAGTGTTAAATCAAGATCTGTGTGGACAGGAAGTAATGACAATGGTTTAGGTGGAGCCGAAACTGACGTAGCTAGCAAAAGAATTATAAAGAAATATTTGGTAAAAATGAAATTAGTTCAAACATTCTGAGTTTATTTTACGTCGAATGTTCCGTAATAGCTGTATTATTCATAATCTAACTACAATCACAGTCGGATAAAGAAATATTATGGCAGAATTCCCAAGAAATAGCTGTTATTAACATTTCATTGAATAATGAAATTTTATATCGGAAGGAAAATTGTCAAACTCGCCAAAACAAAAATATCTACAAATGAGAAAATAACTCCAGCAGCAGCACCACCACCACCACTACTACTAGTGCTACTACTACTAGTAATACTTTTAGGCATTCTGAAACTCAAGAAATATCGCAGTTAAACGTTTAGTAATCGTGATTTTTATTTAAAATTCCAACCTGACATCTACCTGACAACACACAACATTCACAACAGACAGACATCCATGCCCCCGGTGGGATTTGAACCCACAATCCCAGCAAGCGAGCGGCTGCAGACCCACGCCTTCGACCGCGCGGCAACTGAGATCGGCCATTACTAATTACCCTATTACTCGACGCCACTTACTCTGAGACACTTGCAGTTATTTTAAATAAACCAAATGAATGTATATTAATGCTAGTGTGTTTATCCTACGTTACACTAACCAAATAATAGAGTGGACTTTATGATTGCAGAAAAGGAACGCCTTTCTTGCACCATGCCTCTCAGTAGAATACCCGAATAACACAGTGTTGACTATCATTTTTCTTCCTGGGCGGCTGAATTCTGGATAACGACACTCAAGAGACGGAGGAATTTACGTCTCAGAGCCCCCGTGTCAGCTTTACGAAACACATGCTGCAGGCTTTGACGTCAGTCAAGTAGAAATGGGCAGTTATACGTCGAATTGCAGCTGTTGAACACGGGAACTATTTCAGAGGGACGAAGATGGTAAAGATAATAGTACTAATAGCAGATAGCATGGGCACACGCAATGCCAACACTGCACTGCTGCTAAACACGCCGAAGTTAGTACAAAATTTAATGCATGTGTAATAAGGAGACTCTGATGATGCAAATACAAAACGCGGCATATCACCTTGTTGCTCCTGATCTGACTTCAACAAGCATTGATTTGTGCCGAGACCTCATATTAAAGCTACGAATGGACAATGGCTTCAGTTAGCAAGGCTAATGAAACTTTTGTCGAGATACATTTAAAGGGGCGGTTTAAGAAGTGACCTTCAGAAGGCTTCAGTAATCTGGACCAAAGAAAACGAGACATTAACAAGAGAGGCAATGCACATACAACGTAATACTGAGGCGCTTTCACCTACCCATTGTTGCCGTGGAAAAGAAATAAATATCACATGTTCTCAGTGTATGTGTCTGTAGCGTTATTTATCCAGCATGCAAAGCTCACGCGACATATTATATTGTCATCTGTGACATGTCCGGCTCTACCATATTTTTCCACATTATCTGATACACTGTATGGTTGTCGGGAAAAAGTTATTGAACATAAAATTGTGTTTTGATTTACTCCACAAATTTTATCTGAAACATTTCGCATACTAAGAAGAATTGAGCGAGATGTTATCGTAAACTTGCAAAAGTCTTAAAGTAAACAACCCGTTATTCTTGTCAGATTTGAATAAAACTAGAAATATCCCGACAGGTTTTTGAAAAATAGTCTAAAACCAAATTTCATGAAAATCCGTCCAGTGGGAGCCAAGTTCTTCCATACGGACGGACAGACAGACAGACACAGAGACATGACGAAGCTAATAGTCGCTTTCCGCAATTTTTCGAACGCACCTAAAAACTAGAAATATTATTTACACTACTCCATAGAGAAACACGTAGTATTTGTGTTATTATTAGTATTAATAGCCGATCCCAGTGGCCGTGCGGTCTAAGGCGTAAGTCTGCGGCCGCTCGCTTACTAGGATTGTGGGTTCGAATCCCACCGGGGGCATGGATGTCTGTCTCTTGTGAGTGTTGTGTGTTGTCAGGTAGAGGTCTCTGCGACGAGCTGGTCCCTCGTCCAGAGGAGTCCTACCGAATGTGGTGTGTCTAAAAAGTGTGATCGTGAAGCCTCGAAAAATGAGGCAGCCTAGGCCCCCAAGGAGCTGTCAAGTCATTGAAAAAATTAGTATTAATATTAGTAGCTGTAATTATAAAAATAATTATAGTGATTAATAATTTTAATTTCTAAGGGGTGGGTCTGCGGCCGCTCGCTTCCTGGGATTGTGGGTTCAAATCCCACCGGAGGCATGAATGTCTGCCTGTTGTGAGTGTTGTGTGTTGTCAAGTCTGCGTCGGCTAATCACTCATTCAGAGGAATCCTACCGCGTGTGGTGTGTCTGAGTGTGATCGTGTAGCCTCGATAATGAGACGGACCTGGCCCACTACGGGCTGTTGCGCCAGGAAAAACAGTATTTTCAATTGTATAAATGATACAGTTGTAAACATTTACCAGTTTGTTTTTAATTACGAATTTGTTGTTCATTGCAAATTTGTTTTTCTTTGCGAATTTTTTTTTCGTTGCGAATTTGTTCTTCGTTGCAAATTTGTTCTTCATTGCAAATTTTTTCTTCATTGCAAATTTGTTTTTCATTGCAAATGTGTCTGTTGAAGAGGAAGGAAGCACTTATGTAGGGTGGCAGAACGTTCTTTGCTTCAACTGTATAATGTTAATCAAACCTATCACAAACTTTAACGTAATTAAACTCTACATCTTCCTCACACAGCGTTTCTTATCGCTTCTAAAATAAACAGCGGCCTTTCATCCAAACAAATTTAATCAATTACTCTTTGTAAAGGAGGTACAGTATCCCACAAAAATTTTTCTCTCGCAAATTAATATATAATTATAAAAGAACACTTTGAAGAATGAAGTCATCGAAATAATAAATTAAAGGTTAAGTTCCTGCCTTACAGTAAACATCTTGCACTCCCGTGATAAAAATCAGCCGGTTAATTCTGTCTGTGATATATTCGTTGTTTACAACAAGAATCATATTTTTTTTATGTGGCACTTTTCTACCCGTTTTCGGCTCATGGTTTTCCCGTTCTCGGGGTTTCACGACCACACTCATTTAGACACACCACACTCGGTAGGACTCCTCTGGACGAGTGACCAGCCGGAAGCAGAGACCTCTACCTGACAACACACAACACTCAGAAGAGACAGATATCCCGGAGGGATTCGAACCCAAAATCCCAGCAAGCGAGCGACCGAAGACCCAAGCCTTATACCGCGCGGCGACTGGGATCGACACAAGCATCATATAAAACATATAAATATACCCCTTGGGAAAATGCCGAGTTTATAAATGTTAATGCACGTGGTAAAATGTAATAAACACTAAACTTGAAATAGTTGAAATTCGTGGCAAATTTGCATAATGAAACTGTGAATCATATTACACTTCTTACGAAAATTAGGGAGAATATCATAAGATATGAATCAAGCCTCACTGGCAGAACTGCAGTGAAATTACTTTGAGTTTCTTTTTGATGATAATACTGAGGTATAGCAGGATTAATTCCATAAAGTCTCCAACTTCAGGCGCGGGTAACATTAGCGAGCCTAGGCTGATGTCACAATTCGGGAGAATGCGCGAAGTCGTGTGCACGTAGATCAGTGTTTCTGCCAGTCAGAGCGGTGGAGATGACAGTATTGGTCTGCTTACGTAGTAGATGCAATCATGTGACTGAGGTAGGACGACTGTAAGGTGGGCAAGACTCGCGCTGAAGATTGCAAGGCAAAATGGTGGGGGTTTTGTGGATGTATTCCTGTTATAACGTTTTTCTAAGTACGATAATTAGAAGCTACAGGAGAATGAATACTACCTTCAAATACGATATAGCGCTGTTGTGCATTGAAAGAAGGGGGTAAAATAAACGCAGATTATAGCTCCTCCACATGGGTCGTATTAACTATTCAAATTTTAACAAAACTTGGAATAGAAATTTTCAAAAAGGTAATTTTGGTCCTAGTCGATGTAACACCCACTTACCGCAAATTTCAGATGTGACTCTATATACTTTCTATAAACGATCAATTTTAAAATAATTGTTGCATAAAATTTTATGAGAATGCCTTTTAAGTTTTCACTTTGTATTCGAAACATTATTTGATGCGGTTGGATCTAAGAAAATATAAAGAATAATTTCTTAAACATGCAATTTTAATATGTGGTGAAATGAGCTTTTAATAATTAATTTATATTTTCAGTAAACTAAGGTCAATCCTATGTGTTATCCAAACGGCAATGAAAGCCAATGAAAGATATGTGATCATTCTAATCTCGTTTCACTACGTCTATTGTTGTTATGTGTATCTGTGAATCGCGTTGCCTGAGGTCGAGTGATCCTGCGTTCGGTTTGAAGAACGGTGGAGCGGTCGGGCATAATTCGATCAAGCGCGTGTCTCACTCTTGGGAAAGGAGTCCAATCCGATTAAGTTGAACGGTCGCAATACATTCGCTGGATGCTAGAGACAAAACAAAGAGAACAATGCAAAGATATCTTGTTGATTAAGTGAACCCTATCGACTGTACTTTGCTATTTTGTCCCACGTACTTAAATTTTCACATTCTTTGACTCACTACCAAACCGTCAAATGTTCCCTCACATATATATGATTTCCAATACACTTACTCCCGTCATTTCTCTCCTGGCTGTGACTTCATCGTATGTTTTATGTTATTTTTTTCGGCTAAGATTATGTTGCCTGAAGGACTATCTATTTTAAGATGACACATCGCCTTTGTGTTATTCAGTTACAGATATATTTTTTTAATCAAAACAGTTGTACACAACATAAAAAGCAGGATAAAATAAGCTACATGTTTCGGCTTATTAAGACATCACCAGGCCCTTATTAAGAACATTTATGGTGGGGGAAATCGCTTAGCGTAAAATCACATCAGAAGCAAGAATTAAATGAATAACAAATAGGAAATTAGCTGATTCCGATGGCCGCGCGGTCTAAGGTGTAGATATGCGGGCTCTCGCTTGCTGGGATTGCGGGTTCGAATTTCGCCGCGAGAATGGATTTCTGTCTCCTGTGAGTTTTGTGTGTTGTCAGGTAGAGGTCTCTGTGACAGGCCGATACCCCGTCCAGAGGAGTCCTGCCGAGTGTAGAGTGGCTGAGTGTGATCAGATGCAACAATAACATTGAGTAGGTAGGTCACACTAAGAAAGAAAGAAAAAGAAAGAAAGAAAGAAAGAAAGAAAGAAAAGAAAGAAAAAGAAATAAGAAATTAATTATAAAATAAACTAGAAATAATAAACGAATACCCAAAGTTCCTTTGTCGGAACAAATGACAAATGTACTGAAGAGAAATCCCATACCAGTAACTCAAAATCACAGCACCAATAAGGTATTATAAGTTTATTAATGAAGGTGCTGCAGTAGCTGCTTCAGAAAAACCAAGTTTTCTTACACGTGTCCTCCCACGTTATCCACTGCCATGTGCTGTTTACGCACTTTCTTCACATCTTGCTTTCTCCCAGAAGCACTCCAATTCTTCCTGCTCATTTGTTTCCAGAACACAGGCAATTCCTGTCACGTGAAAGAAAGAGCATTTCACAAAACAAACATTTCCTAAGCATGCGCGACCACCCCCCCCCCCCATCAAGATGAGCCCAGACATCTTCATTGTTCAACTATCACGAAAAGAAAAGACAATAAAAGAACTAAGCTAACAGCTAAGTAAGTTGTATTCGGGTTTGTCTACAAAATGACTTGCAGTCTCCGAAAACGGTAATAATAATGTTGATGAAAGTAAAGATTATGACGGTAATGATTAAGCTAATGTTAAAAACAATTTATTCACAGTGTTTTATTAAAGTCTGTTTTTGCTAACAGATAAAACATTTTGAGGCGAATTGAATCCATTATTTCAAATACAGATGAAAATAACTTTTTCTAGTGCCACTTTTTCCACCGCAAGTATTTGTGGGAATTGTGCTGGACAAAGTAACATTGGGACAGATTTGTTCCAAGCACTTCGGTTTTCCGGTCTGTATGGGTCCGAAAATTCTCGCCCCCATCGGAATTCGAAACCCGGACCATCCAGTCTCTAGCGACTCGCTATGTCGACTGTCATCCCGGCCACTTTTTTAATATAGCGCTCGAGTGAAACACGATTTTAACACTTAATCTTCACTGTTATTACAGATTGTTGTACACTTTTTGCTAGATAAGAAGAAAATTTACAGTGTCTTTTGTGTAAAAAATAACAAGCCACATTTAAAGCACTCAAATGTATTCATGACTTTGCTTGAAATAATATTTTTACGCTGTTTATAATAAAGCTTCGAGAATTAAGAATACAGAGGAAATAACAGAGCGAATTGCAGAAACGGTTACCCTATTTCGTATTTCACAACTTCTTCAAAAAACGTCAAATTACGTGGAAGAATTTTTCTTGGAGTCAGGCGAAGGATATGTAACGATTAAGCAATTATTTTTGCTGCGACAGGACAGTCAAACATTGTTACCACAAAACACTCTTTTTGGACCCTGTCCTGAACAATTCGGGTCATACGTTCACAAACATCTACTTGAGACCCACTGTTCCTCTTCCATTTATGCCTGTATCAGCTGGTTAGCTCAGCTGACACACTGACTAGCTGCAGAATGAAAGACCAAAGAATCTGAACTCGAATCCTCTCTAGGACGGAGAATTCATTCTCCATTTTTGTGTTTAAAATATTTCTAGAACACTCCCAGCCCCTGTCCAATGATTACTAGCAAAAGAGCTGTTGTAGGCTGCACATAACCACTCACGTCCATCTAGGGCAGAAGGTTAAGAGAAAATAGAGCTGTACTTCCATTCCATATGTCACCACTGGCATGATGAATTAATTAAGCACAGGGCACCTGTGTCTTATTTATGAGTACACTACGCAGGAGTTCTGGATCTTATTGTTTCTACAAACGTCTTTGTGGTGTGAGTGTTGCGTGCCTGTACAACCTGACAACTCTTGATTTAATCTCTCTAAGAAAATTAGTTGAGAAGTGCAATTTTTTACCTAGAGCACCTTCCTTGCTTATAAAGAAACTCAGCATTACAGATGCATATGGGCTGCCCAAACAAATCTGGACATTTCCATGCCTTTCACGCCCGACTCCCCTGAGCTGAATTTCATCACCCAACAGGGAGTCTCCCCTGTAAACCGGTACGTGCCCGGACAATGTAATGAGAAAGAGGAGAGGACGTACTCTCTCGCTCTCAAGATAACGCAATTTAAAATAATGACGACAACGACGACCGGCTCATTTCCCCTTAAAAGGAAGAGGAAGAAGTTATATAGGCTAAACGTGTCTTTTTTTTCCCTGTAAAGCCAAGTTCAGTTAAGTGAAACAATCTTTGAGATAACGCGTTACACTTGCATTGGATACAGGCTACTCAATAATTCATGTGTTAGTAATCTTATGATACATTTTATATGATATGAGGGCTGTATGGACGCGTGAAGAATGAACGGACAGTTAATTGGTGATGGGGTATGCGTAAAAGGCGGAATAAATACACGTAAATGGGTACGCAGAATGCAGATTTCGGGTTGCGATTTACTCTAAGACGCTGTAAAAACTACAAAACTTGCTTAGCATCTAATGAGAATAGACTGCGCTGTTGCAAGATGGATTAAAGAACATTGGGTATGAAATACTGGGTGATTTATATGGAAAGAAATCAAAATATTTAGTTATATATCACGAAAGGCTGAATGAAATCAGATGTTGATATGAGCCATGTCTTGTTTCATGTTGAACCAAACTGACGTCACATCATGTGCTGAAAGTGACCAGCGTTCTCCGACAGATGTAGCTGGAAGCGGTGTTATGTGTGCGGGTCAGTCTTCCTGGTTTCATTTGTAATGTTTTCTTTAAATGGGCTAATTAAGCGTGGTTTGTCACAGAACATTCGTTTCTTAAAGTAGCTCTACAAAAAGAAATCGGGAAAAGGGAGGGGGCGATCGTTGTGGCCACAGATCCTTGAAGATCACTCGATCCTTGAAGAAAGTAAGGATCATTGCCATAGAATCTCCTGACGTGAGGCATGTAGCCCCATCTTGTTGGAAGTAACCCTGAGTGAGTAACCCACCAAGTTCGTCCAGCAAACACACGCTCCTGCAATGTACGACATGATGCAGCTACTGTATTACAATGACGGACGCGAGGGAAATTAAGCTTGCCGCAACCCGCAGCCTAGCGCGAACAAGGCGAATGACTCAAGGCTGGACTCTGCATAAAAGGCCCGGGAATTTACAAGTAGTTAGTAGATAATCAGAGCAACACAGGTGCGCACCCACAATTGTTCCTTGTGGGGGGCTGACCCTGAGGCTGTATATAATTTATGTTTGATTTTAAATATTATGTTATAAAAATCATGTCGTAAGAACAACATAACACTCTTTGCAATTGCATTTATATGCATACGAATGTAACAATTTGTGTCATGACTCAATTTTAGTGTCCCATTTTCTTGGTTTTTTTAAATTTTATAAATTTATTTTTCAAAACTCTAATGTAATAATCATCAGCCGATTTCATTGGCTGATTTTGGCTGAAGAGAAAATTACGCAAAACTTTTGATATCATATCTACAAAATCTGTGTTTTTTAAATTTCGGTTTTGGGGGTTTGTGCTTGCTACAGCCCGGTAGTCCCCCCTCCCCTTGGGTGCGACCTTGGTGCAACAGTTCGTGATCTGTTGCCAAATATTTTGGTTAATTCTACAAAATCACCCTTTATTTGTGGTCCGTATAAAGTTAAAATCCCTGGTCAAATTTGGATCACTGATACAATCCATGAAACCCATGAATCAGGATATCTGGTTTTGTCGTCCAGATTCGAAATAGGTTCTTCGTGAATGTAAGTTATGCCCGTTACCGCTCAGTAACATTGTATTTTTCAGAAGTTATTAGTGAAACACATCGGGTTGTACAAGTGGGTGTGGCAAAACAAACAGCCTTTAAATCTGAAAAAGGAAATACAATCAATTTCCGAAGCGTTGTGGTTTTAACGTTAACGATTGGCACAATCGACAACGCCTAGATAGTCTTAAATGTTGTGTTTCACTTTTGTCAAATTAAATGAAGTAAGTAGAACTCTGCTCCATGGTGTTAAATCAACTCACTTGGTGTCTTGATTCCAATAACGTATTGAATTGAGTAGCCCCCAGGTCCGAAATTTCGGCTATTAACTCGGAGGGACAAGAAGGCACTCAGAGCGACAGAAGCCCGCCACGTTGAATTTATCTTCTCCGGTCTAATTTCACAGGGGATTGTACTGTGGATAGTTCTAACAGATTCCGACCAGGAGGTGCGGATGTAGGTTCTATTATCTTCCAATTAGAGGCAAGCATTCAGTTTCTGGAAGCTACCGTCATATTTCGGGTTTCCTGCATGATGGAGGCACGTTACGTGACTTTGTCATGGAAACCGACCGTCTGCTTTTATGCAGATTAACTTTAGAGTTTATTATCTTTTATGAGAGTCGTATCGGTCATTCAGTTTCTGCTCACATTCTCGTGCTCAATATTAAAGTGACGTCACTCTGCCGTTGAGTTGTTCTTAGGAATTCAAGACTCTCTGCCTGTGTCGAATGATGACGTATTGATTCTTATTTGAAAGTACTTCCTTGGGCACGTTCGCAAAATCGCGGAAAGCGACTATTAGCTTCGTAACACCTGTCCGTTCGTATGAAACACCTCGGCTCCCAATGGACGGAATTTTATGAAATTTGATATTTGACTATTTTTCGAAAATCTTTCGAGAAAATCAAGTTTGATTGAAATCCGACAAGAATGACGGGCACTTTACAGACTTATGTACATTTATGATGATATCTCGTTGAATTGTTCTTAGAATGAGAAATATTATAAACAAAATTTGTAGATAAAATCAAAACACACGTTTTATCTTCAATAACCTTCTTTTTCCGAAAATTGTGCGGTTTATGAGATAATGTGGAAACATGCGGTAGAGCCAGACAGGCCACATGGCACATAACAGGGCGCATGCGCTTTGTGTCCTGGATGACTAAGACTACAGACACACACTTAGAATATGTAATACGTATTGCTTTTCCACGGTAAAAATGGGTACGAAAACGCTCCTCAATATTACGTTACACATACTTTGCCTACCTTATTTATTTAGTTAGTAGATGTAGTTCATTTAAGGATGCTCCCAGTAACTCAGGCTGTGTTGTCGAATGACAGGATGATAAAGAATTGGTAATGATGTAAAGGAAAGGGCTGTAGCCTAATTCAAGATAGTTTTCAGGCATGTCTGGAGACACTCAGGAAAAACATAAGAACCACAGTCACGACGGCTGGTTACAGGAGATATCCGAAACGGTTACCTCTTAAATACGTCAGAATTTTTATTCATCCATCCTATGGCACTACAGCCCGTAGTCGAAACTTGGCCTCCCATTTTTATTGGGTTTCGTAATAATTAGATTTTACGATATGGGGTTATTAGCCGCACGATCAAGCCCCAGCAATCCTGGAGGACCGATGGGTTGCTTCTTCATCTGGCTTCTTCCCACTAACCTGCCCGGGAAGGGAGGCCCAAAGAGGAGAAAGCTACCACCGGTAACTCTTGGTGAAGCATTGAAACACATAAGCCCCAGCATCTTATAAAGGTCTTGCGAACCCCAGTCGGGGTCAGAGGTTTTATTACTTTCTCCAAATTGCTCAGGAGCTGCACTGGTAATACATCATGCTTGTAACTGGAAGGCACAAGTTTCGAGTCTCGTCTGAGACCCAAAATATTATAGTGGATTAATGAGCCTGGGTTTGACTTTGGCAGTGATTTCGCAGGATGCGAGTAACATCAGTAGTTGTTTATGACCAATATCTTACGTATTCCAGTTAGAAATACATTGGGATGAAGAGCAGGATTACATTGTGCGTGCGGTCGTTCTAGTCTTGGTGACGTGTACTGTCTGGCAACTGCTGTGCGTAAATTTGAAATAAGTCTTTTTATAAAATGAACACCCAAAAATGGCGACCTGTGGACAATAATAAATGCAGTAATAAGGTCTTACGCTTTTGACGGAATGTGTAATGTTTTCACCACGAGACTAGCGCAGAGACGAAGAAAACGTACACAGGTCGCCAAGGTCAACGTCGTTGTCTTGTGTCGCTAACAATATTTTCAGTTTTCTCGTGATTTTTTATTCTTTTACATTGAGCGTCATAAAATAAATAAAAAACGTCCAACCCACGACATATAAAAATCCTTCTATCTCATTCCTTTCTAATCTGTACTTATTTATTCAAGATTTCAAAACCGGTTGTTTATTATGTATTATTTAATGATAGGATGGTTAGGGATCAATTAATTAAAATGATGTGTAAGGAGCGGCCGCATTTAGATCTGAGATACTTTTCCGGTACTTGCTTGAAAGGACTGAGGAAAACCAGAGCAATCCTCAAAATATCCATTTCCGACCTGAGAAAATTACGTGATATCCCCCAGATACGATGCAGGCAATCGCAACTCTATGTCGACACTGATAATTACTGTAGTTGGTACAGTATCATCTTACAACCTGTTAACAAACTGTCGTATTCTTAAAGCGTTGTGATGGTCAGAGCACCTGTAATAAAATGCAATCTTCCACTGTCAGATAATTTGCAGGGTATTAGCCTATTGTTAGCACCTCAGAAACCAATTCGATAGGAATTCAATTCAAATCTGGAGTGTTTAGCCTCGTAATTTGCTTCGAGTATCGACAATGCAACCCATAGCTTGCAGCAAAAATGTCCTTTAAAGAAACTGATATTAACATATTTATGAAAATTTATCTCAGTGTCTGTTGATTTATAATTATGAAAGCTAGTTTGCCTCTTTCATCCTTCCTATTCCATGCCTCCACTGTTATTATCTCTCACATTAAGACTGAAGATATAACGAAAGGGAACAGAACTGGGACAGAGAGATATACGTGACTGTCAACTTCATTTTTAATCATATCCTTCTTTGAGAACTTCAGGGATTTTATTTTTTAAATTCCATCCTAAAAACTGGGCCTCTTGTACGTATTTAAATATAATTTCGCAGCTGCATTATCGAGCAATGTTCATATGTTATCATCAGAACAAAGGCAACAAAATTAAAAATAGATACTAAATTATTCCAAAATATGACATTTCAATTAGGTTATTTGGGAAAGACATAAATTATATACACCATAAAACGAGGAACAAATTAAATTATAAAAAGCACGCCTCCGTTAGCAGTCAGCATTATATTCGAGTAGCTAAAGTAAAAACGTAAAGAATGGAACTCAGTCTTGTCTGTTGTCTTGTGAAAGGTCGTCTTCAACACCGAAGAAAACATTTGGAGAAATAAAAAAACTGGGAAAAGTACACAATACGAGCACTCATAAATGCTTTTCAGGCGATACTCTAACGGAAATTAAATAATGAAAGATGAGGTGGTTGAAACACATAGCATGCACAAGGGAATATCCAAAACTATGTTTGGAAAAGATGAAGGGAAGATAGAAGAGAAGTAAAGGTAAAAAGGGTACAGTTGTGCCTGTGCCGTAAAGGCGTGTGGGGAGTAGAGGTACATATCCATTCATTCTTAACCTATGAAATAGATGGGAATGAGTGATAAGGTTGACGTCCTAGCTGTTTACCCCGGAACTGAAACATTTATATCCATTGAATAGGTGGCTGGGTGGGCCCCAGACTCGTTCTGGAAGTTTTCGACTAAAATATTCTGTTTTCTTTGCCAGCAGACGAAACGTGATGCCTCTGTCATCCAGTCTGTAACCTATTTACTGCATTTACTACGCTATTCTTTATTATTGGAAAGAAGGGCGCAAATAAAACTGATATAAAAATAATGTGCCATGGATTAAATTAATTTAAGTGGGTCAAATTCAGAACCTGTAGTGAGGCTGTTGTGAATAAAATGACGGAAATTCGGGCTCTAGAAAAAATAAGAAAATCATTGAGTAGATGAGAAATATTCAACCACGATAGAGTATCATGTGCTTAGTTAATTACCTTAGCAAATGTGTTTACGTACGTGTAAGAACCTGCTTTGATATCTGTTGGCCATTGTTTGAAAGATATGGCAGTGCATGATGGAAAGTACGTGACTAAAAGAAGACTAAAAGAAATTCACTCGAGAAAATTTTGTCGGCCACATTTTTCGATCTGACAAAGAAAGAGTCTACAAAACAAACGCTTCAAGTGGGTTGTCCCACTTTCTACATCAGAATGAGCGAACGATGTGACCAAGTTTCTCGTTGACAAGCTTTTGTCTCCACACAACGTCCATTATCCTGTAAGGGGATGACAGAGCTATAAGAAGTTAATGTGTAAACTTTGTGGCACCAGATTCTTGAGCTCTCCGACACCACGTGTATTGGACAGAGAGGATGAATTTTTGTTTCTTTAGCCGGAACACGAGATTCGTACATGGCGTGCCAGCAGCCATCGATTCCTTCACGCAATATAAGAACGCAGAGGGCGCATGATCTAAATTTAACTTCTTGTTCCATGGTGTAAACGAAGGAACATTTCGGTTACGAAAGATACGGACACGGAACATAACATAACGTAAGGTAAATTTTATATTGTTCATACCGTATATTTTGGATTATCAAATCACACATATTCAGTCCAAAAAATGAACTATATTGTTTTCAGATATTCTACATTACAATATCTTGTTAATCAATCCAACATGTTTCGATCCCTCATGGGATCATTATCAGGTATTCGTATCAAAATATCAAAGTAATATTTCACAAAAACAGAACTAGCATTGTACATACATACTAAAGAGGTGTCTTATTTTTATATCTTTTTATAACTTTTAATAAGTATATACATTGCTAGTTCTGTTTTTGGGAAATGTTATTTTGATATAATTTCACAATTCACCAACACATGCACTTTACTATTAAAATTAATAGTTTTAGAGTAGGCAGACAGACGTCACTCACCCGGATACTACACCACAGCTAACAAACACAGATACGTAACACTATGCCAAAAACCAATATAATATACATCTGAGTACCGCCCGCAAGGACAATACCGTTCAACGTAAACAAGATAACAAAATATGCTTCTAGTAAACAGTATCACATACGCAACTTAATGTGCTCGCAACTAACGCAGTGTCTACAGCATAATGTACGCAACAAGTGATCTGCAACACGTCGTGCAACACCCATTGGAAGTGATCTCTAATACGACGTGAATTTTAGAATTTATTATTTTATTAATGCAGTTTTATAATACCCACACTTGACTGTTTTAATCCACATCTCTGGATAAACCTAATGAATGTGTTTGTATTATGTAACTCTAGTCGCCCCTGATGATGGCCGGTTAACCGACCGAAACATATGTAGGGCTTTTTAACAAACTATTAATTTTAATAGTGAAGTGCATGTGTTGGTGAATTGTGACATTATATTGATAAATATGCACGGTGAAAACAATACAAATATGTTACTTTGATGTTTTGATACGAATCCCTGACGATGATTCCATGAGGGATCGAAACATGTTGAATTGATTAAGAAGATATTGTAGTATAGATTATCTGAAAACAGTAGAGTGTATTTTGTTGGACTGAATATTGTGTGATTTGATAACGTAAGATAATTTAGGTAAGGCTTCTTTTACATTAACAAAGTCATAGTGATGAAGCAGTTTTTATTTATGTACGTACATACGTTTGAGGCAGAGGAAATCCTTGCATGGTGGACACTGCGAAAGAGAAACAGTTTACTATATTGTGTATTACTCTTTTGATTTATAGTCAAAAAATAAAATTCTCTAGCTTGTTACAGAGTGTTTATTTGTAAAGATTTTTCGACGTTATGAAGGACAAGCAGTCCAAGTCCCTCTTCTTTAAATGCTGGGAACTGAAGACGAAGGCAATATAATTGTTCGAAACAGCGATGAAGATACACAAATTGACACGATTTAACATTCCAGGGGACTTGAATCCTTAGCAGCCCTGCAACAAGAGTATCACACTTCGCATCATTTATAGCTTTTGACCCTCTCTGTAGATGGAAGCACTGCAAGAAGAGCAGGTATTTTGTAAATTCTGTGTTATGATGCCCTGAAGCACCGACGTTTCGGAGGAACATACTTCCTCCATTTTGAAATGAAACCTATGTTACTCCAGAAGGCCGGTAACCTCCTCCCGAACTACATGCCATTATAACTCAGGAGGTCACAGCATAAAAATGTACTACCTCCGCAGTCTTATATTTCGAGCGTAACCAGTTACTTAAACAATCTGATTAAAATAATATTGGTCTAAATAAAAAAAGCCCCACCCGCTTGTGAAAAGGGAGACCTGGTCTGGGATGGCACATGTAGTTTCATTCACATTTAATTTTTTTTTGACACGAATGTTATTATGCTACACTCAAATAATGTGAGTCTTCAATAAAATATTCCCGGCTAGCAACCGCGTGAGGTGGATGAATGACGAGTAAACCAACTTTTCGAGGGCCAAATCCGTTTTCGTCATCAGGCAACTGACTACCTCCGAAGACAGTCCGTCCTTCCGTCTAGTCAGGCCAGGTCACCTATAACTTGTAGGTGACCTGGCCTGGCTCAATATGAAGCCAACGTCTCTGTTAAAATTATTCTTGTTCAGGTGTACTTCAGTTGCTTCATTTACAAGGAATCTTTGTAAGATCGATTCCTTATATATATGTAAAATCCCTTTCGTATAGAAAATTTCATGTTTTCAATAACTAACTCCTGAGAAGTAGACAATAAATACTGATCAATTTCACTATAGTTTTCCCTTATCTGGCTGGGTAAAAACATGCAGTTAAGTGCAATCAGAAGAATAAAAAAAAAAAATACAAGGTGTACTATACTGCGATTTCAATTAAAGGTTAAGTTGACTTGGACCGCGAGATGGTAGCATATACTTGTGTCTGTAGGCATGTCCTTTCGCAGCTTTCACAGCATAGAACGTCTTCGATAAACAAACACTCCAAAAGTCTCACCGCCCAACAAAATTTAGAAACCTTCACATCATGAGGGAAATTCAAGTGTCGAATCGGGATGCAGTTGCTAGCAAGAAAAAGGAAATATATCTTGAAGTTTTCACGGTGACTACATTCAATAAAATCTCGGGTTGTAGACCTATATATATATGACAAATTTAAAGAGGGTTGACATGCTGAGGACCATAATTTTATAGTCATTGACCAGAGGTAATGATAAAGAGGTAGATTTCTGGGTTCTCAGTTATGGGATGACACGTGGCGTCCAACAAGCTCCACAAAGCCTCTTCCATCACCGGTAGTTCTTCGAGGTTTTAGGCCAAATTGACCTTTTTATGCACAACGTTTCGCACATAATGGAAGGCAGCAGTGTGTGGTGAAGGCAGAAATCCCGCGATGTTAAATTCACATAACCTGACATCCAGTAGACAGAAAATTACGCCCATAACAAAGAATCCGATGTCTGATAGCAGGATGTCATAAAGAAAAAAGAAGAGAAAGGTGTATTCCAATGTAGTACATATAGGGTAGTTTCAAAACATGTTCTCTGGTATTACATTACTGATTTTGTTGTTTATTTGTTACAGGCATACTTTGCACCCCGCGTGTACTGCACTGACCAAATCTAGAAATATATTTCCCTCTATGTACATTAAATAATTATCATATTAAAGTGCTTCAAATGGAAGTTTTAAATCTCAGTGAGAATTATATTTTGTATTACGAACCAATCTTTAATTTGTAAAGCTCTATTTGTGGGTGATATTTGGCTATACAAACCAAAGTTAAATTCCCCCGAGAAGGCTTGTTGTACAGATAACTTTCATCAACCAACAACTACACTAATTAAAATTTTTTAACACTTTAAGATTGCCCTACATATGTTTCGGTCACGAGGTGACCATCATCAGGGGCATCGTACGCACGTATGTGCACTTCACTTCACGCTGTCGTATGAAGCGCACATACGTGCGTACGATGCAAATAATTGCTGGAAGAAAACCCCAAAAATTATGTAGAGAAATTGAAGTGGAAAATTTCATGGAACATTAAATTGAGGAGTCCACCTGGGTGGAAAGAATATATTTTTTATCCGGCCAATCGTATTGCTCCGGTACATGTTGTGGCTACAGCTAGCAAGACAAGATGTTGAGCTGACTTTTCTCACCGGGACCATAAACCACAATATCAACGCCCCCTTCACCTCTAGTTATATTACTGCGCAGCGTCAGCACTTCTTTCAGCTGCCTGAGAAGCTCTCATAAAGGGCAGCCTGTAATAACCGTATCGAAGAAGGTATCACTTGCGGGGTTGAAGACGCAGGCTAGGGTGTGATAGGTAATTTGAAGAGAGAGAGAAATGTTTGATACAAAACTACAGGCTGTTTGGGAACGTGGTAGAGGGGAATAAAGAAAATCAAAAATGATAAACGTCTTATTTAATCCTTTTTAATATTGTTACATTTACTAACAAAGGAGACAGGAATTGTTGTAGCCCGTATGGAATAGAAAGAAAGTCACCACGTAGAGAATTTTGGTGTGACATCTTTTTTTAATCTAAAGAAGACAGATAATTCTAGAAAACAATATTTCGTGTGAGTAGGTTAGGGCTGAGGTCAGGATACAGTGGTGGACATTTATTTTTCACGAGTAAATTATCAGTCCACGATACGACACCTTCGGACAAAATGGTTTCACTTGAGCAGGGAAAAGTGCGGTTAGAATGATTGCGGTGCAATTTAAAAATGTCAAAACTGATTCCAGAGAAACTGAATAAAATTATGTTAGTGGGTTATCCAGGCTTGGGATAGAGATACGAATTTCGTACGTGGGAAAAATGAAGAAGTCTAAATCATAATTGCGTTTAATTATAAGCAATTAATTATTATGGATGCTTTACATTTCAGAAGACACATCGAAACTGATAGTGTCAGTCATGTCATGAGGGCTCCGTAAGCCGAGGATTCTCGTTCGATATATTCAGTCTTCCGTGATATTATATTGAGAGAGGGGGTGTTTCTTTACGACTCCATTCAAACACTATCTCCGGACTTTTCCTTCCGCTTCGACGGTTCAGATTTCTTATGTCTATGTCATATTTCGTTTCTTTATCTCCTCCCCTGTTCGTCTTCACCTTCATTTTTTGCGACTTCTTGTGTTAGGCCAACCGTTAGTGAAAGGTCGTCAGATGCTTGGCGCTCCTATGCTGTGATCATTCCGATATATTATTGGACACCTTAATTTAAGATAAAATATAGATTGTCGTCACAGTATTTACACATACGACAAAACCAAATGTTTCATAATAAATTTATAGGCACACGAGAAATTATTAATAAATAAATTGCCATTAATCAGCGGTGACATATTTCAAGTAAATAAATATACACTAATGTAAGCAAGGACGTAAGAATGCATTTGATAAGCATGAATATATGCACGAATTAATTTCTAACGCTAGTGAATATAAAGAGTGCAAAGTGCAGAGTGATCGTGCATGGTGTATACACAGATTGCCAACATATACTAATTACCACTCGATTAAACACGAAGAGATTTCACTACTTCAAGATGTTTGGATGATAAGGTTTTACTGTCTTGTGTTCTAATATTATTTACATAATTTTAATATAAATCTATATATTGCTGTCTTAATAGCACACTGGCATTATATATTTTACCATTTACAGTTGACAAGCTGTAATAAAGCTTGGTACGTCTTTTAAGTATTCATATTCTTGAAGATGGCTATAAATAACATTCAAAATATGTAAGAGTGCCTTTATATTCAGGAATTAGTGCAATTTGTTGATAATAAACTTATTTATATACAGATTGCTGTCCCCTGGCATTTGACTCCATGTAGTTTAATAAAAAAAATGTACTTACGTTTCCAGCCTTGACTCACTACGTTAGAATAGTGACGGTTTTCAAGACTTGTGTATAATCTCAGTATATTTAAGTTCTAATTAACAATCCCATTAGATGAAGCGAAACGTAAAATGCAGGTTTGTTGTATACATTGCATTACTCAGCACCAGAGCTGGCTATGTCCTAATTAGTTCCTTCTTTTCTCTAATCCGCCTGCCAAATGGATCAGACAAACCACAGGGGAATTGTTACCCCCTGATTTCTGTCCGGAGTAGCTTTCCTCAGGACAAAAGCATTAAAGTGGGTGTTTGAGAATGTACGGAGCTTCACCTCGATATCATCTTAATGACTATATCGCAAAGGGGTAAATGCGTCTTACTTTGTAAAATGGGACTGCTATCCGGAAAAGAAGTCGTGGGTCAAATTCTTTTCTAAATTGATAAAAGATTGGAAAAACATTTAGAGGATATGCAATTTGTGTACTACATAATATTATAAAACTGTCATTATAAAACACCAGAAAACTTTGGAACAATTTTAAAATATTCTAAACTTTTAATACCTTTAAAAAGCAATAAAAGGAAGGACGATGAAATTATGAAAACATTAAATTCTGCAAATGCTTGCTACTATTTAGTTAAAGACATGTTTTAGCCTTCTGTCTACATTACTAAACTGCAATCATAATACAGATTAAAAAACAATTTTGAAAAAGTTGGGATTAGGAAAAAAGCATTAAAACTTAAAGCATTTAAAAACAAAGTGTTTGAAAAAGTATTTAGATCCACAATGTATAAAGCAACTGCAGAATTTATGATACTGTTTAAGCAAAAAACTCATAGTTTATAAAAGAATTTGCCACGATTTCATAATATTTTTCCCCGTCTTTTCCTTTTTTAAGAAGTCGTCTGTCAGTTTCGCAATAAATACGTATATTACGTAGCCTTAAAACATTGGTCCATCCGCATACTAAACTTCAGTCGGTAAAACTAAAGGGAAAAGGTCAATTGCTAGGACTTGACGTAGTTGAAAGTATATTATTTATTTATGCTTTATTAAACGACGTTTTCAGTGGCTCCTAAGACACCGTTTCGAAAAATGAAGTATTAGTAATTAACGAGTTGACGAGGATGTAGGGGGATGCAACTATGTCCTAACTTGAAATAATATATCGGCACTTGCCCGAAGAGACTCAGAAAAACCACAAAAAACCTGTGGCTAGTCGGATTTCCGACTGAGATTTGAGCCAGTATTTTCGAAATTCAATTCAGAAAGACGATTGTTTGAAGCAGCTTATTCTTTAAGGATGATACTGAGAAGGTTCTTAATAAAATAATGCCAGAGTAAAAACTGGACTAATCTTTGTCGTCCGGCCTTTAAATCCCAATGTAGGCGTTGATGGCCGGCGTTATTTCCGTTTAAAATGCCCATGCCTACTTCCGAGCCGGACAGATTTGTCCCTTTCGGCCGTGAGTAGGTAGATTTGACGGAAGGTGGGCGGCCAAATAAGGCCGACAGACATTAACTGGTTTACAGTATATCCCAATGACTGAGTCTTGTGAAGGCGATAATAAACTTTTCGCTTCAAAGAGAAGCTGGGGTCCTCATGTTAAGTGAGTGGCTAACAGGTTCTCAAGAATGAATCTTCTCCCACGGGTTAGTTGTGTAGGAAGGAGTAATGAAGTGGCCCGTTACTGCGGAATACGGGGAATGCTCTTTGAAATGTGGGACCCACTGGGTCTCAGACTGAAGCTATCAGAGGGTGCCGTGGAAGAACCAGAAACTGGCGAATGAACGGCAGAAAATTAGGCATTTTTCTCTTCACCACCGCAGGAGGTTTTGGGCACCATGTGCGTCACACTGACCACACACTTCCATCCACTATGGGCAGCTTTAGATTCGCGTCCCCAGGCGCCTTTATGACTTTAGTAATGCTTAGGAATGGCGTAACTTCACTTTACCTTTAATAATGGCCAAACGTAAAAAGAGCTACAAAGATAATGGGGTTGGTCATGATGAGAGGGATGGAAGACTGGCAAATTACAATGTTGTAAGACCAGCAAGGAGAGGAAGTAGAACAATGGAGACAGAGTGCACCTTCTCTCATCTCCAAGCGTGCCTCAGTTGATGCAATCGATATTAGAACAGAGACGGAATGGCTGCTACAATTTATTTCATTTACAATAAGCTTTCTTTTATTAAATGTAAATTTGTCTTTGTGCTTTACTTTATCATTGCGCCACGAAAAGTACGGGGTTGGAGATATAGCCTTAAGCATTCTTAATCGTGGCTCTATGTGAGTGATCAGCATAGCATACCGGCCCCTTAGGCCACGGAGGAAGGGTACTTTTTATCCACTGGCTATTGTGTGGGCCCCAGAGCAAATTGGACATTATCTGAGCCCTCAGGAACAAATAACAGCTCCGAGTCAATAATGCACATAGCCTAATCAATATGCTAAATCACGTATCCATTAAGTCGCATTTGACAAATTAATTAATTAAATTAAAGTGTAGTTTAAAAATTCTTTCCAATAAGAATGAAATACTAGCTCGACATCATTCTACTCAAACTCCAACAAAGATGTTCTCGTAATTATTATTTAAACAAGACAGGCAAATTACGTATAACGTAATATTGAGGCGCGTTAATGTAACAATTTTTGACGTGGAAAAGCGATAATTATTACATATTATGAGTGTGTGTCTGAATTCTTGCCTTAGTTATCCGGCAAGGAAATCGCATCTTGTTTGCGCCGTATTATATTGTCTTCTGTGGCCTGACTGACTGTACTAAATTTTCCCACATTATCTCATAAATGACACGATTTTACGAAAAATTGATTGAACATAAAATGTGTATTTTGATTTTCTCTACAATATTTTTTTTCTGAAACACTTCTCATTCTAAAAAGAATTCAGCGAGATATTATCATGAATGTATATAGGTCTTTATATAAAGTACTCGTTATTCTTGTCAGATTTTAATGAAACTTGACAATTCTCGACATATTTTCGAAAAATCTTCAAATATTAGATTTTCGCAATTTTGCTAACGCACCGATAATGAAGTAAATTATGGTAACTTTGTACTTACAATCGTCGGCTATGACCGACACTAGATGCAGAACTGAAGATAAAGGTCACCCTATGACACGCCTATCCAAGAACAAAGGGGAGGCGAAGGTATAGCTCCAATCCATTCGCAACCCGGAACTAGAAGGAGGTGGTTGGTTAACACCACGCTTAAATGAAGTGCTGGCCTGAAGAAGGTAAGTGAAACAAACTTGCACCATTCTGATGAAAGTTGTGACATTTATGTCATCATGCAGTCTGCCTTACGACAGGACCATAGCCTCTTCCAAAGCGAGTTCTCCACACAGTGACATCTAATGCTTCCTCTTTCAACTTCCAGTATCTTCCCTTTTCGTTTAAGATCATCCAGTAGCTGCTTACTCCTTCTTCATCGTCTTCTCGTGACTTCTATCCTTCCCTCTATCTTTCCTTCAGTACCATGTTTAAGAAGGCAGTTCCTAAAAAATATGTGACCAATCCAGTTAGCCTTCCTTCTTTTTATTATATGTAGGATATTCCTCTCCTCCTTGACTTTTGTAATATTTCTTCGTTTCTCACACGAACGGTCCAATTGATATTCTCCACCCTTCTACAGCACCACATTTCAAAACTTTCCAGATAATTTTGATCTACTTTCCGAAGTGTTCACTTTCAGCACCATACCAAGCTATGCTATGTAACACTTTACTAGTTTCTTCCTTAATTTAAGCCCAGTTTGCTGGGAAAAGATTTCTTCTTGTTGAATGCAGCTTTTGCCATAGAAATTCTGCATTTAATTTCGTGTTATATCTTGCATCATTTGTTATAAGGCGACCCAAATATTTGAAATATCTCACATTCTCAAGTTGTTTTTGATTTATCATAAAGTGTACTGGGGAATTTTATTTTGAGTTTCTCATTACCTTACAGTTATAATACTAATAATGATAATTAAATTTATCACCATTTAATTTATCTTATACCAGTTCCTAATTGCCAGTTGGAAAGGGATGAGGAGAAGAAATTGCCTCCATTTGAGTTTAAACTGACAGACACGGCGAAAATACCAACCCGATGTTCCTGGACAAGGTTAGGAAAGGGATTGTTCCTAAAGGCAGATTGGCCTGGCTAGCCCGAATTCTCGGAGGTCAGCACTGTCGATAAGCATATAAAGTGGGCGATTTTTGGAAACTCTGAGATTTTACGTTCTTAAAGCGGCGACTGTGAAGATTGCTGTCTTATGATAAGTGACGACGGATAAATTGGTAGATACGTACCAAAATTCCTTCCGAAATTTGGTATTCATGAAACATCATTACCTTCGAAATGTTAGCACAGACGTATTCGGTTACCTACGAGGTATCAGTAGACGGATACAAGCCTTACCACCGAAACCTTAGCAGATGTATACCGAGATTATCTCCGAACATGTTACCAATGTTACCTCCGAAATTTTTATTTTGAGATGACACATCCCCGTTGTGTTTTCAATTGAAAATAAGTCTATGTTTTCTCAAAGTTAGTCACACACAACATATAAAACAGGATAAAACAAGCCTATTTTATCCTGTTTTATATGTTGTGTGCGTCTTATTAGAGAAAAAAGTATATATCAGATTTTAGTATATATTTACCAGCGTTGCTTCGTAGATGTTAGTAGATAAATACCAGCGTTACCTCCGAAATATTAACAGATAAATCAGCGTTACCTCCGAAACTTTAGTAGATATTTACCAGCGTTACTTCCGAAATAATATTAGTAGATATATATCAGCGTTACCTCCGAAACTTTATTAGATGTTTACCAGCGTTACCTCCGAAATACATATTAACAGATAAATCAGCGTTACCTCCGAAACTTTAGTATATATTTACCAGCGTTACTTCCGAAACATTAGTAGATATATATCAGCGTTACTTCCGAAATTTTAGTAGATGTTTACCAGCGTTACCTCCGAAATATTAACATATAAATCAGCGTTACCTCCGAAACTTAGTAGATGTTTACAAGCGTTACTCCGAAACGTTAGTACAATATTTTACCACGGTTACTCTCGAAACGTATAGTCGATGTTTCAAGTTGTACCTCCGAAACTTTTATGTATATGTTTTACAAGCGTTACTATCCGAAACTTTAGTAGATATTTACCAGCGTTACTCCGAAACTTTAGTAGATATTTACAAGCGTTACCTCCGAAAGTTATAGATATATCAGCGTTACCTCCGAAACGTTAGTAGATATTTACCAGCGTTACTTCCGAAACACTAGTAGATATATATCAGCGTTACCTCCGAAACTTTAGTAGATGTTTACCAGCGTTACCTCCGAAATACATATTAACAGATAAATCAGCGTTACCTCCGAAACTTTAGTATAATTTACCAGCGTTACTTCCGAAACATTAGTAGATATATATCAGCGTTACTTCCGAAATTTTAGTAGATGTTTACCAGCGTTACCTCCGAAATATTAACATATAAATCAGCGTTACCTCCGAAACTTTAGTAGATGTTTACAAGCGTTACCTCCGAAACGTTAGTAGATATTTACCAGCGTTACCTCCGAAACGTTAGTAGATGTTTACAAGGTTACCTCCGAAACTTTAGTAGATGTTTACAAGCGTTACCTCCGAAACTTAGTAGATATTTACCAGCGTTACTCCGAAACTTTAGTAGATGTTTACAAGCGTTACCTCCGAAACGTTAGTAGATATTTACCAGCGTTACCTCCGAAACGTTAGTAGATATTTACCAGCGTTACTTCCGAAACACTAGTAGATATATATCAGCGTTACCTCCGAACCTTTAGTAGATGTTTACTAGCGTTACCTTCGAATCCTGCTTGAGTACCTATTCCATCCTAGAAGACCTACCTTTGAACATGTTGCCTCTCAAATTTGTTTCTCAGTTACCAATAATAACGGACATTAGAATTCGCGAAATTCAGTTTTTTTTTTCAAATCTGTGTCTTGAATAATTTGCGTGATGAAAGAGTTTACAAAATTCAGCAACATCTGCTACAGGATTAATTAGGTACTTGTAAATGAATAATATAAGTATTGCTGTGTTGTGACATTTCCTGAAGGATCAATGCACTTTGAACTGTTAACTTAAAATTATTAGACCTACGTGTTAAATTTATTTATATCTCAATATGACAAAAAAGTATTTTCTTGTAAAGGACACTAGTTCCTTACTCTCAAGCTGAAAATTCTCTTCCATATGAGTTATTCCATTGGAAGGAACAGTCCATAAGATCTGTAGTCTTTTGTTAAATCCGGATGCTCTATACTGTGACAGGGGGAAGAGGAGGGGAATGCGAATGGCTTTGACAGGTCAAATGAGTTACTCTGGAATAATGAGTGAGATTTAAATTTACACAGTGGAAGCTTTGAGACTATAAAATGCACAACGGGTAGTCTTGTCTTAATAGTCTACTCTTTTACACAGTACGAGGTCTATTTCAAAAGTAAGTTCCATTTTACTGCAAAATATATATTACAGACAACACACAGCATAAAATGTCTTTATATTCTGCTCTTCTTTATATACCTTAATTATTTGCACCTATGTAGAGTTTCTTTTAGACATTTTAGGAACTATTTGTCGGTGGCGTGTTTTGACACTGGCGAGTTGCTTTATGCCGAGCATTTATTTATTGATGCTGTGTTTATTGATATATTGATTGATGGCGGGTCCGTCAGTCAGTCTTTCAACACAAAGGTAGGTCAGGTGCAGATATAGGATAACCCAACTCCCTTATTCGGTAATGAAGTTGAAGAACAAAATCGATATCATAAAGTCAAACATATATGGCCACTTTACATGACACACCCTACCAGAGGCCCGTTCAACCCGTATCTCGCGGGCAACATGTTGCTAAGCGACACAGCTTTATGTTGCCCGGGAAGACATTTGAAGGGACAAAACCATTTTTACTCATTTTCCTGACAAAGCCGAGATAGAACGTGGAATTAATTTTGAAAACTTTTGAAATGATTATTTATGGAGACATGTATTACATTAATAACTCGTTTTGTAAAAAAGTGCAAAAAATTGCGACATTCTATGTTAAGAATTACGTCTTTTTATAAATGTATCCTATTGTTATCAGCATATTTTATTTTACGTCATGCATATAAGAACAAACAGGTAAAATTAATTAAAATTAACTGGTTGATGAGGTGTTTATTATTGTTATCAAAAATTGAAAAAAAGCGTGTCCTAACAGACCACGGAAGAGTAATTAGGCACATAGAGAAGGAGGTAGAGGGTGCTGGTATATACAGCCTGTTCAACCTCAGTGTTTACTGACAATCCACCGCTGCAAGATGTTATGTTTAAAGTTGCAGACATTGCATTGAGCTTCACTTCAAGCAAGCAGATGCTGCTCAAATTTGAAATGTTTGTTTATCTGCGAAACCAGAAAGGAATGGCGTTAAAATGAAGGGAAAGAAAGAAGAGAACAAAGAGAAACTGTAAAATAATGAAACAAAAAAATCGTGATGAAGACAGATGGTTCCATCCCTCTTAGTTTTCAAGAGGATGGACGAAATAAGGCGCCGATTTAGTAGCCAAACAAGTGAAAAATTAAGTCTCTCAACTGAAACATGCAATTCGTCTCTTTGTTTAATTTAGCTTGTAAATTTATTGAACGGCATAAATTATTTTCTAGATTGATAAACCTTCAGAAATTCTTCAATTTTACGAATATTTTGAAGACAGATGTTAAGTGAACTGAAAAGAATAATTTCCGACCCCACATACATAATTTAAGTCTCAGTAGCAATATGAATGTGCCGTAACAGACTGTGCGTCTGTGTGTTTGTTTCTGTGTAAATTTACTCTATTGCAAAAGAGTCTGTATAAAATATAACACATAATTACAGAATTTCCTTGTAAGTATTGCTGAGTGACAATTATTATTTTTATGTGTCTGCTTTGTGCTTGGTTTTCCTTTCATTCTGTGCCTTATTTGTCGTATGAGCATACTAGATTCGGTGAATGCTTTCTCACATACAGCTCAGAAAGGCTATCTTTGTGTCTGCTACATGAGAAGGGAAAGATGAAATCACACGAGTATAAACTAAATAAAGAAATGTATACATGAACATTACAATTAAAAATACCCACATGCAGTGATTAAGCCAAATATAGATAACTTCTAATATACGCCGCTTTGTTCTTCTTTTACTCCTGTCGCACGTTATATTCGCTACCGCAATTCTGCTAAAATCTGTCTGTAAATTATTCTCCTTACATGTATTAATGCTTTACTTCTGTTTTCCGAATCTCTGTCACAGTAAGGGTTTGATGAAATTTCTAATTTCTAACAAACAAACAAAAAAAAAAGAAACAAACGAACGAACGGAAGAAGGGAAGAACGAGCAAAAGAAGGAAGAACCGAACAAACAAACGAAAGAAAGAACGAACGGACGAATAAACGAAAGATCGAAAAAGCAAACAAACAATCTAATTAATTCCAAGGTACAGAGTCCTTGAGAAGCTAACAAGTGCTCAAATATTCAAAACACTCCCTGAATTTTATGGAAATCGGAGGTTTATTACCGCATTTACAAGAACCCGCCACCTGACCCTATCCTGAATAAGATCAATCCAGTCTATGCCCCATCCCACTTCTTGAAGAACCATTTTAATATTATCCTCCAATTTACGACTAGGTAATCCAAGTGGTTTTTTGCCATTAAATTTCCCCATAGAAAACCTGTATGCACCTCTCATCTCCTCCATACGTGCTACCCGCCTCGCCCATATCATTCTTGATTTCCTCACTTGAATAATATTTGGCGAAAAGTACAAAGCATGAAGCTCCTCATTATGCAGTCTTATCCAGTCGTCTGTTACTTCATCACTCTTAGGCCCAAATACCCTCCTCAGCACCCTGTTCTCAAACACCTTCAGCCTACGTTTCTCCTTCAGTGTGAGAGACCAAGTTTCACACCCATACAAAACAACAGGCAGTTTAGCAAACTGGAGGGCAAAATATTCAGCACCAAATGAAAGCAAGCACTCCCTGAGTTCAGTCTGCTCTTAATTTCTTTATGAATAAAATTTTGATTTGATGGGGTTGTTTTCAAATAGTTGAATTCCTCCTTTAATATCTAGACTTTTCGCTTTATTAACAGAAAGTTTAAAGTCAGATTCTTCTACACTTAATGTAAGTTCACAAGCATAAGTTTTTAAGCAGAGATTCTTATCCAGCGATATAAAAGTCTTATCTCACAACGAAAGGTTCTCTACACTGTAAAGTGTTAACGTTGCTTAGCCATCGGGTTCTATTGCCAGAGAATTATTTACAGTACCTCAGTTATCTAGGGACCGCAACCCTTCGGACTCGATGTGTGGTTTACAGGCAGCAGCTACCGGGCTTAACGCCAGAGGCAAACTCTAAAGACGTGGATGGACACCCTACGGCAGCTGGAAGGATCAACGTTTTATCACGCTCATTTGTTGCTTTAGTCTCGCGTTAAATTGTTCTTAATTCCTGTTCGGGCTCCTGCACACGATATTTGCATATAATTCCAGCGTCTACTATGCACAGGGTGTTGTCGAATCAACCTATTAGTCACTGCTTTATATTACTTTAATTTATGGCATTAATGTTATTCCGGCATAAAATGTGTCTATCATTCCTTACAATCCATAAGATAAAAATTATACAATTTAAGGGCCTCTTGTCATAGGCTTATTTGATTTATACTAATATGAATTTTCATGTACTTCCAGTTATCACAAATACGTTCAAAGGCTTCCATATTTCCAACGTTTGTAATTTTCAATATAAAAAGCAAAATTCATGTACTTATACAAAACCAGAAATGGTAACAATTTTATGGCAGTAGTACTGACAGAACGCCATGTTATTTCGAAGACAAAAGTCATGCTGATTTACAACAGTTTATTATTACAGTATTGGTTACGTATTGAGGAGGAACTGCCTTCTAAAACAAATTACTGGAGGAAAGATAAAAGTAAAGATAGAAGTGACGGGAGGACGAGGAAGAAGATGTAAGCAGCTACTGGATCTCTATATATTTTAATAGTTCTAGTACGGCTTATTCGAATGTTATCTGCTAAGATTTTAGTTACAATTTATGTTATTTTATATTTTATAACATGTGCAATGAAATTTGACATTTGTGTATGTTACCTGAAGATGGCAACTATTGCCGTAACATGTAGCAAATTTAAGTGCAAATCTGAATAAGTAGAGACAGAAAGTTGTATGATTTAAGGATGAAAAAATGTGACCTTATTTCGTCAAAATAAAACATGAAACAAAAGCACGAACTTTTTGTAGGCTAATATTTGTGATTTTGCTATTAAGTACAGCAAAAAATAACGCCTCTTTAAATGTGATTTTAAAATAATTACTTTTACATTACAATTACTGGCAATAACACTGTCAGGTTATAAATGCTTTCAACTGTTACATAAATTATTATAAAAATTAATTTTGCCCTTTGTGCGAAGCAACGGCCAACATTTTCTATTCGAAACTAAAGCTAAAATGTGAGGTGCATTTGTGTGATGACCTTAATTATGAATATTCACTGAATTATGTGCATTAAGAGAGGACAGACGGTGGGTGTCATTTATTCTGAGTCGAAGAATAACATCCGACTGGATCTGATGGTTTGAGTCCCAGTTATCTTGTGGCGGAGCCTGTTAATTCACACAGGCTCATGGCGTCTTTAGCGTGTGATGTGAGAAATTGCCCCGATTTATTTAATTAATCCTCTTCATAAACATTTATGGTGCGGTATTCAATTCTTTCGTCCCGTTAACCTCCACATTTATATACTTAACGATGAAACCCTTTAACGCCACTCATGTTAACCGAGTAATATATCACGTGCAGTTCCTTCATGTCTGATGTTCTTTGTTTCTGGTTTTAAACACAAAAGCTTGGCATTGCAAGACTGAGGTAACAAAACCCTTTGCAGCATTTTACTGTCTCATTCTGGAAACATTCCACGTAAGTTGTTTTTGGAACATGGCGAATTACGTAATTAGAAGAGATTTTTCGTCCGTTGGCCTTAAAAGAAACAACCCTATATTTATGAAGGGATTGAAAACTAGTATTGAGGAAGGAGTCTGTGGTAACGTGGATTCGATTGAACTGGCCCGCTGTATAAATGAGTGATTGGTTTCTTTAAATCGGCGAGAAACACCGTAATGTCCTGTGTCGTGTTGATTGGTAATTATATACAGAAATTTCGGAGAAACATGTTGCCTCTCTTTTCAGGGTAGTCCAAGAAGAGTAGAATAATTACTATTCTTGGATTATCCTGAAGGAGTATTTAGCAAATGCATTGGAAACGTCGGTTACTAAGCATGATACGAGATAGCTTCTATCCAGGATAATTTTAAGATCCATCAAGAAGGATGTGAAACGTCAAATCGCGCATATAAAGTAGAGTTATTCTACTCTTCAAGAAATTCTTTGATTATCCGAAATCGGAAGGTTATCTCCATGTATACAAAGTCCCCAAAATAGACCATATCTGAACCAGTTCAATCAGCTTGTCTCTAAAATCTTAATATTACGCTATCCTACCATATTAACCAAATTACACATTTCAGGCATCTCGAAACTGTGGAAGCTTTTGTTTAGCACGTAAGCACGTTTGGTGTGTCGGCGTATTTTCTTTATTGTATGAGAAGGAGATTTATTGCAAGTCAAGAGCGGTGAAGAGCATTTTCCTTCTTTGCCGGTGTGGAAGAGCCTCAACTGCCTAAATTTTGTCAATTTTACCTTTATAAGTAAAACTGTTTGTAGCATTGTCGCAGATGGTAATTGCTATTGCTTCTTATGATACAGTGGTGCCTCGCAATTCGACGTCTCGCAATTCGACAGTTTGAGTTGCGCCAGCCGGCGCATGCGCATGCATAGAATTGTGCGTTGTCATTTGTTATTTGTCAGTTCTTATTGAAGTGCGTTGGTGCTTGCTCGTGTTGTTTGTGCTAATTTTCAATTCTGCATTTTTCATACCCTACACCATTAAGAATGAGTAAAAACAGAAGTGAACAGAAAATACACACTTGGTTGAGCATAGAGAAGAAGAAAGAAATTGTAGATAAAGTGCAAAAAGGTAGCACAATTACAAGTGTAGCTCAAGATTATGGCGTTCCTAGGCTAACTGTGGCAACTTTTTGGCAACAGAGAGAGAAGATTATGAGTGCTAGGTGTCTGTTGGAGCAATGAAGATTTCTGACAAGAATAGATCTTCGATCAACGAAGAGATGGAAAAGTTGCTTATTACCTGGATTAAAGAAAGACAGATGAAGGGAGATCCAGTAACTCAAGCAATGATCTGTGAGAAGGCTAGGTTAATTTTTGAAGAATTGCAGAAGAAAACTCCAGGATCTACCTCAAATAAAACTGAGGAATTCAAAGCAAGCCGAGGATGGTTTCATAGATTCAAAGGTAGAACAGGCATTCATAGTGTTCTCAGACATGGGGAGGAGAAGAGGAGACGAGAAGAGGTAGAACAGGATAAAGAAGACCCCCTTCCAAAATCTAAGGCTCAATAAACTGTTGTGTTGTGACTATAATAGTGTATTATCGTAATTTAGTGTGTTAGTATAGTAAAGTAAATAATCCATTATGGTGTATTTCTCTCCCCCTAGGGGGGTCCGACAACGAATTAATCTATTTTCAATAGACTTATATGGGAAATATTGTCCCGCATTTCGACATTACTTCGGCGACGGATTAGAGTTGAATTGTGAGGCACCACTGTATATGTATACTTAGTTATAATTAATAACAGATCGCTTGTCGCAGTTTTTCTACCACGCTGAGGAACGGAAAATGTGATGTAATTGCTTTTTATAAACAAAATGACAAAGAATGGCCACGAACGGATTTAACTAAATAAATAATTCACCCCATTAGTCAGTGTTCTTTTTGAGAAGCTAGTAGCTTCTCAGCTGGCCAAGAAAGTAATCGACTTTTCTGAACCTTAGGGGCATATTATCGTACTGTTCTCGCTTAATGGAATAGTCTAAGTCTGACACATAAGCAAAGCCCAATATAATTAAAATCACTGGTGTATTTCAATCTTTGTTTTTTTATATTGGAAGACGGGGCAAACGCTCCCACAATATAATCCGATCTTAGTGTCTTTGAGAATGTAATTTTGATTTGGTATTGCTTCTTCGAATTAAATGGAATTTGCTACATTTTACACTGTCTAATAATTTTAGCGTCAGTTCCTTATTTTACGACGGTGAAACAACCACCGGAAAGCATTATTCGCCTTGTTCCTGATTATTTTTAAGTTTAATGACGCTATCTCACCTGCAAATTTAAATTTGTAATAATAAAAGGGAACACGATTCGGAAATGTAAATTGGGAAATATTTGAAAAGAAACAGTTTTGACAGTTTTAATTTGACTTATTTGACTAATGTTTATGAGAAATTTACGAACATTACAATTAAATTCATTCAGACTTAGTCTTCCACAGGAAAGAGATTCGAATGCCGGACCCTCTGAATGTGAATCATGGGGTCGGAATATTTGGCCTGTTTTTAAATTATTTATTACTCATCTAATGCGAATAGCGTGTGAAATCATCCTTACGTGTTGTGGAGTCAATAAACCTAACCCGTAATAGAAAAGGCTACTGTAAGTGAAGAGCGTGAATAGTTTCTTGGCCTTCAGCTTACCTCAATTATGAATACGAATGACGTTAATTCAAAAGCAGCTTCACAGGAAAATAATGTATGTGTAATAAATACGTAATCAATGAATATTATTTTATTCATTGACACGTATTTTCAACACACGAGTATAAAATTGTTTTATGCAGAAAATAAACGTTCCTCTTGCAGATTTGTGATTGAATCCGCAATATGTAAAGTACAAATTACCTGAAAATCTAACAGGATGTTACACCCCACCCTTATTGATGGGGTTCTCTCTGCCCGCACACCCTCTCAACTTCTGGTGATTGATTAGTGACAATGTACAACTTCCACCATTAGCAACATAACTCACTTTAATGCACATCAATTTGTTAAATTCTTATCGAATAAGGCTACAAATTACAGCACTCATGTTTCGGTACAGAAGTCGTGAAGGGAGAAGGGGGGTACTCACCCCGGCAGTCACTAACTAGATAACTAACACGGAAACAATATTATTACTAAATCCAACATCTGAAAAACTGACAAAGGGACTAAGCAATTAAAAGAAGGTTTCTTTTATTTCAGTCCATAATTGAGCGTTGTATTTCGCGAACTGTTTAAAAAATTAACTTTAATTATGCAAATCGAAAATTTCTGACAGGAAACCACGCCTGTTTTGTTGCTTATCCCAAAGAGGACATACAAAATATGGCGCACGAAAAATGTTATATCTTCTTGCCATTATCTGCATATAACATTACTTGATGCAGGTGATAAAGTACAACTGGAAGAAATACATTCTTCCGTAGACAAATAAAAGAAGAGAAAAAGATGAGGAAGAGAAAAGTATAAATAAGGAATTGTTTAAATATGGTGGTAATTTACGAGAAGAATCTCTAGTCCAAATATTTAAAGAAATATCTTATGGCAAACTCGTAGGATTCGGAAAGACTGAGAGGAGATGGCTAATTGCCAACATACACAAGAGGGGCTTTAAAAATATACAACTGCAGAGAATTTGCATTTTTATCGTATCAAAACTTCATGCTTATAAACAAAAAAAAAAAAAACGAATTGATCTCTTAGAGTGGAGCACTGTTAGAAGAAGAAGAAAATTTCGGATTCATGAAGGTAAGACGCACAAATGGTACTATATTCATATCACAAAAAATCCTTGATAAGAGACGTGAATTTAATCTTACAGTATTCGTGCTATTAATAGGTTTCTAAAAAGTTTACAATAATGTAAATAAAGAAAATTATGGATTATCGTGTCGGAAAAAAATACACCCACCAAGTTAATTAGAGCAATTAAAAAGGCTTATCAAACCTGAAAAACAAAAATCAAAATTTCGAAAAAGGATTAGAAAGGCGTAAGAAAATAACGCAATGTTGTGCCTGTTCTTTTTAAGTTAAACGTGAACACAATTATGAAGGAACGGAAGCAGTCGGCAAAAAGTGGAATCAGACTCATAAATAATAAAATAACATAAATTTCATTCCATGCTGATTTGGTTAGGAAGTTTGTATTTTAAATAAAAGATACACAAAGAAATTCGAAGCAGCACCGTTAAGATTTGTAAGATCACTTTGAGGTTTAACCAGGAGTGGCTAACAACGAAATGCAATCATCCGCGAAGAATTAGAAGTACCTGACAGTTGTAGACTTCATCCAATACAGACGGAAGTAGAGGAAATATATGCTAAAAATAGAGGATTATTTTCTCCCTGTATTGGCATTTCAATACCGTCAGAGCGGAGGCCGTAATCTGGAGAGACCAAAACAAAGATGAAAAAGACGAGGAACAGGCCTTTATGGACCTGTACCTCAACATTTGATGATGATAGCGGTTATTAACAACCGAGTCCTTGTCTGCTATTTACTTTACGAGTTTTATACCAGTGATATCGGTAACTCAGACCACACAACATCGAGTTGTGCGATGATTCGTGAATGACGAAGGGGGAAAATAAGAAAGGAAAATATCGTCGAATGCTTTGAGTTACTATCCCAGTATCTGACGGGAGGAAATGAGAAAAAACACCAAAATCCCTGTAATGGTATTCGATATCCGGACTATACAAATACGAATAAAGATTGCTAGTCACTTGATGGCGACCATCGATTAAAAGAAGTAAATATGGAGACTTTAAGGAAGACAAGCTTTTGTTTCTATAATACATATTCACATTAGTAAGTGTATTTTAATTGAGGCCTACTCTACTATAACTAGGCGTTAACACAATTGAAGAAATAGACGAAGAACTAAATACATATAATTTAAATAAAATTATTGTAGATTATATATGTAAGTGGGTAAAGTCTTTATTAAGAATGAACGATACATGAATTAAAATGTTAGAGTATGAATACATTACAACCAACAGAGAAAACGTATGTCGACCAGAGAAAAGACGCAGAAACCAACAACCATAAACAGAGAAAAAGTCTGAAATAACTTATACTCTGTTGTTGATCATCAAATAAACATGACCATACACGAAAACCTACAAGTAATTTTATTTTTATCTCGAGTGTGAATTATTAAATGTATTTTGAGATGAAAAGAATGCTTTAGGAAGAATATATTATATTTTAACTAACTCACTTCTTCCGTAATTTTGACTGGTGTCGAGATAATTCAACAAAAGCAAGCGAAAGAGCAACAGATGATGGCCCGTGCAGTAAGTCTGCATTACACTTAAGTTTCTTGTTGAAAGACTGACATGTACTTGCGAGGCACTTTCTGCCTGCAGTCACTTCTGAAAGAGGTTCAAACAACCCGCGGTCAAAACTAATTATCAACCTCTGTTTAGCGAGTTCCTTCCACACCTTGCATCTTCACCCTTCCCCTTTACACAGTAGAACAACAAACAACACGCATCTCTTTCTCCGTGTCACCTTTCAAATAATCTTTATCTCATAGCTGAACGGATTCTTTCGAGTACAGAGAACTTTTTCAAAAAGTCCAACTCCAATTGCCCGGTCGTCGAGGCAGCAGCCATAACAAAGATTCCGAATTTGAACTTGGTCGCTTATTAAACAATTTTTACACCAAATGATGCACTATTAAAACCACCTTTATTGTAGCTTTTGTAAATATATACCCCTACATACTTTTCGGTTCTCAGATCATCGTCAGGGGGTTTCCTTTTTTGAAAGCCACTAACACTTCAATTACATAATTTGAAGGATCGAAGAGCACTTGTGTCTTAATATTGTATAAATTGTCTTGGTTTAAAATTATAACACATTAAAACTTATGTTTTGTAAGTTAAAATTGTGGTTTTAAGTTTTAATGTGTTATAATTTTAAACCAAGACAATTTATACAATATTAAGACACAAGTGCTCTTCGATCCTTCAAATTATGTAATTGAAGTGTTAGTGGCTTTCAAAAAAGGAAAACCCCTGACGATGATCTGAGGATCGAAACATATGTAGGGGTATATATTTACAAAAGCTACAATAAAGGTGGTTTTAATAGTGCATCAGTTGGTGTAAAAATTGTTTAATTAGTGAAGATGCACGGTGATAGTAACGTGAAAAAAAATTGGTCGCTTATGTTCATAAAAAGCCAAAATCAAAAATGCACGTAAATTTGAATTATACAGCCCTTGTATGTCTTCATGGAATGCTACTTAGGCTATTGCTGTTCTGAATGAATATTACATTACCTTCCGTATAATTTCGATTTGGGTTGGAAAAAAAAATTTTGACACACCTTCACAACCCCTCCTTATCGTATTTTATTCAAAATAACTGATGTTTCTAAAGAGTAAATGGGAAAGTAAATATTATTTCTTCCGTATACTTTTTCCTTCAATAAGCTCTTAAGAGGATAGAGGTTGAGAGAAATTTTCTACCTTATGCTACCTGTAAAAGCAGCTTTGTTTTCGTTTTGCCAACTTGTACTTGTGTTGGCTCTGATCCCACTCCCCATTTTCAACAATAACGACACACTGGCGTAGATCAGTGTTCATTTGTCAAATTCCCCAACGATGGGGAAGGGGACTTTAAGAGAGATGGTGTGTTGTGGATTCAGTGAATTGAAAACTTGGAAAATGGAAACTCATTTCAATTTGGTCTCCGATTGGCGAAGTGATTCAAAGGGGGCAGCTAGTGAAACGTAATGCAATGGGGCTTTCAAAAGACGGAAATCTTGCCTTCAAGAATCAGACTGGGTTACATGACATATAGGGGCGCAAAAACGCCATATGGCAAAATGTATACAAAATAAATTGTAAAAACGCAGAGAATCCCATTAAAATACAAAGGTAAATATTTTGGAAACACTTTGGTCTCGTATGATTGTCACTTCAGTGGTCAATCAACACAGCAAACAATATCTTCTGCGCCCAGAAAATTCAATATCATTAATGAAACTGAATATATACTTGAAGGCAGTTTTCACATATTTAACCAGGTAAATGTACGTTTCTACATGCCGTAAAGTAAGCAGCATACTGAGTAAAGTTAAAAGACGTGTAGGAGTTAAATGTATAATTAGTGGTGTCAAAGTTATTGCTTGAAAGACATGTGATAGAACATGACTGTACATAACACTTGCGAAAATTTATTAAGAATCAAAAGAGAGAGAGCAGAACTGCTGGTACTTGATCAGATATAG
The DNA here is from genome assembly GCA_021186555.1 of Reticulitermes speratus. NCBI lineage: Eukaryota > Metazoa > Arthropoda > Insecta > Blattodea > Rhinotermitidae > Reticulitermes > Reticulitermes speratus. The sequence goes on along the minus strand of JAJKFL010000031.1, from coordinate 9,694,963 downwards.
ATGAGGTTTATCGCGAATAAAATATTCCCTTCTTTGACTAAGTTATGAGAACTGAGGTGAGAAATTTCCATGATTGTGAGAAGACATAGCAACATCTAGACTAAAAAGGCACATCAGCTGTGACGCTCTAGTAAAATTTTAAGGAACTCTTATGCTGGTGGCATTTTCCTCAATTCCGTGATCTGAAGTGTAGACCTATAAAATTAAGGTCAATCAGATACTTTAATATTGCGCCATCATTTATATACGTAGCACAATAGCAAATATACATCACCTTACTTACCATTAAAATTTTCAGAATTTTTGTAGCAAAATAGATTTAAGTATAAACTTTATTAAGATAAACGTCCTTCGAATGGCGTCACTAACCCTTCACTTTGAGGTAAGAAATGAATACTTAAACATGCTATGCGAAATGTTTTACTTTGAAGAATTAAGGTTGGAATAAAACGCAGAAGGCTATTAGGAAATTCCCAAAGCCATAGACTACGATATGCGGTGTATAAGCCTATAAAATAATTATCTTTGCTTTTTATCTATGACTGTGGTAAATTGTATTTTAAATATTAAGTAAGAATATATTTTGCTAAGAAAAATATTTCAACTTCCAGTGAGTGAGAAATGATACAACTGCACAATGGGGAACTGCGTTACAAATTTTGTTATTTTAACACTGTTAAGGCAGAGATATATTGAAGACTACGACAGCATCCTGCAGGTGTGTATATTGCGGGTAACATACCTGAAAATAAAATGTACCTTGCTTTGATTTGGAAATGTGTAAGAAAACAGGTATTTGGAAGAACATAACGACAGAAAGCGGATAATATTAAAATGTAATAATGATAATTATTTTATTTTAGGATTATTTCGAACTTGCTTGAGATACGTGTTGCCCACTTCTGATTTGTTGAATATAATGCCAGACATTTTGTCAATAAATTCGAAACTTGTTTCTGAATTCAGTTCGTTTTTTTGTTTGTACTTGCTGGTGGTGCATTGCTGCGTCGCATTACTGCGTCGCATTACTGCGTCGCATTACTGAGAATGTTTATCATGTACATGACGATATTTAATGATGATCTATGTACACCCGAATTCCGTTACTGTTGATATAATACAGAGCACTGCTGTATGCACAAGTTGTCAACAGAGATTATACCCGGAGAGCGGGGGTTAAGGAGAAGTGACACTCCTGCAGCAGTGAATATTTCTTTCGGAGAAGAAGTTAATATTTTGCGTTATTTTCTGTGGACAGCTTAGATTTCACAGTCTAATATTTGTCCAACAAGACGCACCTTTTTTGGAAACATTCACATCGGGACTTCGTCCATCATCCCTTGATTAAACCAAAAATTTAAAAACATAGGCAATGTATGTATAACGTAAAACTGACGCGCGTTCGAGTAACCATTGTTGCCGTGGAAAAGCAATAAGTATTACATAATCTGAGTTTGAGTTTTTAGCCCAAAATAATCCAGAATGTAGTGCGAATGCGCCGTATTATATTGTCATCCGTGGCCTGTTTGGCTCTACCATAATTTCCATATTATTTGAAAAATGGAAAGACTTTCGGGAAAAGTTATTTAACATAAAATGTGTTTTGATTTCCTCTACAACTTGTGTGTGAAATATTTCTCATTCTAAGAAGAATTCAGCAAGATATTATCATAAATATACATAGGTCTTCACGTAAAGTACACTTTATTCCTGTCAGATTTTAATGAAACTTGAACTTTCTAGGCAGAGTTTCGAAAAATACTCAAATATCAAACTTCATACAAATCCGTTTAGTGGGAGCCGAGTTGTTCCATGCGAACGGACGGACAGGCGGACAGACAGACGGACGGACAGGCGGACAGACAGACGGACGGACAGGCGGACAGACAGGCAGGCGTTACAAAGCAAATACTCGTAGTCGCTTTTCGCAATTTTGCAAACGCGCCAGGAAACACCGGGGACAGTTCAGTTCCCAGTCCCTAGGTAAATGAGCAGGTAACACGATAACACACCTACTCCAAACACGATAACACACCTACTCCAAACACCATAACACACCAACTCCATTGGACCCGACATGAAAAGCTAATCATGAGGGTTCTTCAACAAAGTTTTCATATCCAATGTATTTTCTACGTATATTTTATTTGATCGTCATCGTATCTTCAAATTCAGAACCATTCGCTTTACAGCCTAACACATTTGCGCCTCTCTTGCCACGTTCCACCTGCGTCCTTCTCTGCAGATTATGCCTGTTTTGTGACACTGGTAATGCTCATCCTCTGTAAGTAATTTCCCCATGTGTGTCTAAATTAACATTACAATAGCATAATTCGTAGGCTTACTAAGGCTTATACAAATTCCGCAGTTTGAGAAGATACTGAACCAGTTCCATCCATTTCCATCCATCCATCAAACCTTCTTACCTCTACTTTAATATTATTTTAAATCTTTTCGCCTTCCTATCATAATGTTTTGTCAGTCACATTTTCATTCTTGATCTCCAAAATCCTAGTCACATGGTTTCCATAGAATTTTTATTTTATTCAACTCACTTAATTTCACTTATTTTCTCCTTATGTGACATCTCGACATTTCTGATTCTTTCTTCTTAGTTTCAAATATTTATCAAGGATTTTGTTTTTAACTAAACATGTAGTTTTCCCTCAAAGTAGGAGTCCGTGCTTGGGACTACTAAAGAACTGATACTATGATTGAAATTCGTTTATCAATTGCTACTGATGTTATTTATTTGATGTGCAAGTTAGCCCATTCCTCGTTATTCATTCCTTCTTGTCTGTAAAATCATATACGAAAATGTGTATGCTTGACTGTTTTACCATGAAATACTCATGAAGCAACTACAGTTTCGTCGCCTTCGGAAATCACAGGCTCTTCTCAACACGGACAACCCACTTTGGAGACGCTGCGTAATTACCCTGACTCATAATTACGACAGCCGTATATTAGAGAGTAGACTTACACCACTGCTACACGCAGTGCGGTTGGACAGTTCCCTGCAGTGGGATTAAAACAGTTCACTGGAGTGCAAGGAACGCGCAGTTATTTTACGCGTTGCTCCCTGCGTTGCACGATGTGAAATAAATAATCGGTCACAAAACTGCTGCGGTAAAAGAACGTGCCCAGCAAGTGTAGACATCTTGCGGCACATGTAGGAAACAGGACAGACCATTTGTTTGCTCACTGTCTCCTTTGCCTGATCACACACTCATTTCGAGCCGTCGGCATGCGTGTTTCATTCGTGGGAGGTCACAGGCTTAAGTCTCTCTCTTGGATATGATTTCCGCGGGTTTCATCAGTCTCTCAACGAGAATGTCGGGTTAATAACTAAAATAAGGCCACTACAGTTTACAACAACATACTTCCAGTTTTTGTTTCACCAGTCATCATACGACGGTATCCTATAATCCTAGACGTTTCAAACATCGTAATAAAAACCACACGCCAACACATTCGTTTTCACTCATTCACTGTCACTTCCCTTCATTCAGTCACTCTGACCAACACTGATCCTCTAACAGATAAGTTGCTCCAACGTTATAAGAAAACTTTACGCAGGCGTGTAGTTCTAGGCAGCGTGAGGCAGAGGCCATACTCATTCTCGACCTAAGCATTGTCGGTTACTCAGGAGTAAGACTTTGACATTTGTAGTGGTTTGGCATGGGGGAAGGCAGACGATTAGGTGTTTCTGATCACTAATCGATATATTCCGGTTAAAGGTGCACTGGGCTGTTATAAACTCGTGTTTTGTAAAGGCAAGTTACTTCGATTGTTCGAGATAGAATTTTTTCATGTTGTGTTCTATCTGTTTGCAGATGCGCTTAAATATGACTCTAGATTCTAAAGTGAAATCGTAAAAAATGACAAAAAGTGAAAGGTGAGAGAGACTTGTGTTTGTGATAGCATCTATGTGTATTCTCTGCAAACTTCGCTTGGACTTTAGGGACCCCACCCATTCTCTCAAGGCCAAAGCTTTACTCTTCAGTAACGATCAGTACTACTTCAAATTGAAATTTATATTGAGAACGGCTGTACGTCGTGCACCTGACATGACATGGCATGCCATTGTAGTGGTTTTTTTTGGAACACAACAGAGACTTTTTCGAGGTGTTGATACTTCGAAATATGTCGGTAAAAAAATATCCAGGATTGCGGCTTGGGAAAACAGGAGCACATAGATTTAATAGAGCATTCCTATGGGAAATATTGTAACAATGACGTGACGTTGGCCGGGCCATGCTGCGAGTGGATTCGTTTGTCATTGTTAATTCAATCAAATTGCTGTGTGTGGCAAATAATGTTTTTTTTCGTGAGACAAGTTTTAAGGGGTGATATGACTGGAACTCAAATATTGTACCAGGTTCGAAATTACGATAAACAAGAGCTCCAAACTGAAGTGCACGTATTTATAAAGTGTTATGTTCGAATTTGCTTGTTAATTTCCTTTAATATTCATTAACTACACACATGTCTGATTTTAACAATAACACATTACACTGTACAGGCGCATAAGCAATTTAGGTTGTTTTTCTTTGAATATGCTAACCACTAATTTAGCAACTAATTGTTTTAGTTGAATGTATGCAATATGGAAAAATTATTTAAAAAAACAAGCGTTTCTTTTGATTTTAATGTAAAACCAAAGTAAAAAATATATACACATTTCATATGATATTATAACCTTCTATTTAACAGTTCCTTTTCAAAAGAATTATACAATTAAATTTATGCTTCCTGTAAAATTTTGGTTAAAATGGATTTTAAATACTCACACTTGTAATTATTAAAATATTTAATATGCATTATAGTATCAATTGATGTTAGTATACGTTCTGAAATTAAGGAAATCGAGAAGAATAGAAAATGAACTCCCTATTAACAACATTCACAATACTCTTAGTGAAGTAAAGCATACATAACAGTATAACTGCATAATGACTCCACTTGCCACTTAATATCTGGTGTGCTGAATTTACCTTATGAAATAACTCGTTTCATTTTCTTACTGTCAAAACAACATAAAGTTACTCCCAATGCATGTTATTGAACTCGATACCTTTGTGATTAATTGTGTAATGTTTGACAATAAGATAATACGTAAATTAAATAAAGGAATGGCGTGAAGACATGAAACTAAAGGTTGCAGACCGAAAGTGAACGGGTGAATATTTCACAAAATATTAAATATCTGCCCTGAAAGTAACAGTTTTAGAAAAACGTAAAAGGGAAACACTAATTTTAAGAAAAACGCATTTTCTTGAATGAGTTACAGCAATTAAAAACGTAAATATATTTAACACGTGATCCTCTCCAGAGTCAGAGGGATCCTTACAGTTCGATTTAACAAAATTAGACACTCTAAATTAGTTAAAAATCAATAGTGAATTGATTTACTAAAATAAAACACTTCAAGTTAGACAAAACTTCAATAATGAGTTGATTTACGAAAATTAGACACATGAAGTTAGTTGAAACTTCAATGACTTATAGATTTACCAAAATCAGACACATTTAGTTAGATGAAACATAAATAAGGAATAGATTTACTAAAATTAGACACATTAATTAGTGAAAACTTCAATAAGAAACGGATTTATAAAAATTAGACATACGAAGTTAGTTAAAACTTCAATGAGGTACAGATTTATCAAAATTAGACACATTAAGTAAGTTGGAAGATCTATAAGGAAGAAACACTGAACACAATACCGGTAAACATTCACAATGAAGGCACTGCTTAGGAATCCTAGCAGCACCACGCTGGTTCCCTGTTAGAAAGCTTGGGATACCGGAGTTTGAGTTTCGTTAAGGTGATATTAGTGATGGCTGACATCTGCAGTCATATGACGATCCTAGTCAGACAAAAGCAGACACAATATGACAAAACAGAAGCCAATAACTGTTTCAGCGGATGCCTATCCAATGAAAGTTGGCACAGATAGTTGGTTTCATTTGTTGCAGTATCCAGAGAAACTGTATATATTTCTTTTGATTTCTAGTCTTTATTTACTGCAAGAAAAACAGCAGAAGGACAATAGTGGGGGCTGTCAAGTGTATGGACTTATTAGAGACGTCTGTCAGGAAATACGAGTAAAACTCACTGCAGTTTTCTTTATGGAAGTACGAGATGCCAGATTTTCGCGGTTGTAACTACGAAGACGAATATGACGCCGAGTGGTCTGGTAGATATGTACCGGCGTTTCAGGGGAACCATCATATAGGTTTAGGCAACAGGTTCCTCTGCAATGTCGATATATACCTACCAGACTACACGGCATCATATCTCGTAAGACGATTACAAAAGATATTCTTTCACCGATATCCAACAATATTACTGAACGGAAAAAAAAATAAACTTGGGATAGCGTAGTCGGTAGGACTAGGCCATGTTCAGGCAAACGAAAATTCGTGGTTCGATTCCCTGTAGGGTAAGAGAATTTTCTCCTTCGCACTTGTCCAGACTAGTTCTGGGGCGCGTCCATTCTCCTATTCAGTGGGTAACAGATGCTTTTCCCATGGATGAAGCGTCGGAGGCCTACACTGCACACTCGCCACCATATAGTGATTGGGTTAAGGATGGGTGGCGTTATAACCTCACGCCCCCACTGTAATATATAGACTACTACAAAAAGAAAGAAACGTTAACACTTACTACGTACCTATGCCGATGTAGGGCTGTGACTGGAATATTTAATAATATATCAAATTGATGTGGTAACGTCAGGCTTCATCACCTACAGCACAGCTTGGTGAAGAATTTCTCTCCACAGCCATAATAATGACATATTTTAAAAAACTGGCCTTGTTATGCATATTGCATTTTATAGGTTACCAAATGCCTGGTTGCTTTAAGATATATTTTACAATACTAAGGCTATTTGATGGCCGATCCCAGTGGCCGTGCGGTATAAGGTGTGGGTCTGCGGCCGCTCGCTTACTGGGATTGTGGGTTCGAATCCCACCTGGGGCATGGATGTCTGTCTCTTGTGAGTGTTGTGTGTTGTCAGGTAGAGTTCTCTGCGACGAGCTGGTCCCTCGTCCAGAGGAGTCCTACCGACTGTGGTGTGTCTAAAAAGTGTGATCGTGAAGCCTCGAAAAATGAGGCGGCCTACGCCCCAAGGGGCTGTCGAGCCATTGAAAAAAAGGCTATTTGATAGTACTAGTAACAAAGCTGAAATGTAAATTAAACGGAGGTACTAATGGAATTAGTTGGGCTGTGTCAGCAGCAGATTTTAAATCATGAAAAGGCCGCTGTAAATCTGCTGTTGACGCGTCACTGTTTCGTAAACCGACGAGCAACAAACGAATTCCGGTTTCATCGTATTGAACTGTGGGGTTTAAACAACGGCGATTGTAATCTGGAGGAGTGACGTGTTTCTATTTCCGTTTCCCCCTTCTTGTGTAATGCACGAAACAGATAATTTCTAATCATACGAGAGCAAATGATGTGCAGGCAGGCACTGCCATAAACACCAATTAATGTATAACTAAAAGTCGGGTCGTTACATAGAAGGATGCTGGTATCAGTTTAATGTGTTAAATGGTACAACAGGTGGTGGATTATTAAGAGTGGCCCAGCAAAACCAACTTGGCTTGTTGGCGTTTTCTGCTCGAATTATCCATGCTCAAGCGTAATGCGGTGATGACGTGTCTGGCCACATATTCCATTTCCTACGTTAAAGACTGGCTTCGATTAATCTACCCTAGGAGGAAGGCAACAACAGGACACTGGAGAAAATTACACAGTATTGGTTTGCGGTCACTACCGTAGTGTTAGAATCATAAAAACAAGAATAACTTCATTATGCAATTGTCTCCTTCCTCTTGTTACTTTATCCTTTTTAGAACCAAATATTACATAAGGAAATAGTTCAGGACATCTACGTGTATGTATAAGTTGCTGAGGAATGTATTTGTGTCTAAGAAAAAAGACGTTACAGTGGAAGGGAAGATGTTGCATAATGAGAAGCTTCATGATCTGTACTTCCCATCAAAGAGTGAGATAGGTGGAGCATGTGACACGTGTGGGGGGGGGGGGGGGAGAAGAGATGAACACAGGGATTTGGTGGGTAAACTTGAAGGAAAGAGATCATTTGGAAGAATAAGAAGTAGAAGGAAAGATAATATTAAAACGGATCTTTAAGAAATAGGATGGGCCGAGGACTGAATTGGTCTGGCTCAGTAGAGTGACAAATGGCGAGCTTTTGTGGACGCGTAATGAAATTCAATTTCCAATAAGTGGGGAGATTTTTTGACTAGTTGAGACAATACTAGCTTCTCGGTTTAGCTTCATGGAGTTAGTGAGTTATTAGTCTACAAGTACGTAGAATACGATTCTGATTATGCTTCTAAGAATGACGGTTCTCAGCTTTCCACGATCCTATGAAGAAAAGACAGTTCATAAACATTTTGTCTCCAGTTACTAAGAGCGAGTATCACAAACATATGAAACTGCCTTATGTGGGAAGTGTGTGTGTAGAATACGCGTTTGATCGTGGTTCTACAAATGATAGTTTTGAGCATTGCCTACTCGTTGGAAGGAAAGGCAAACAATTCTTTTTAATCTCAAGGACCATCAAATGCAAAGAGCGGATGTCATAAATAAATGAAAATACATGATCTCTAATACATATATACGTTCCTGCCCTGAAAAAAATTTTGAGCGTTTTATATTCATTTTAATAGGAGAATTAGCTCTTAAATTTTAGTACTTTAGACTGCTTTAATCGGTCCCAGTGGTCGCGCGGTCTCAGGCGTAGGTCTGCGGTGGTTGTCCGCTTGCCGGGATAGTGGGTTTGAATCCTGCTGGAGGCATGGATGTCTGTCTCTTGTGAGTGTTGTGTGTTGTCATGCAGAGGGATTTGCGACGGGCTGATTACTCGTCCAGAGAAGTCGTACCGAGTGTGTTGTGTCTAAATGAGTGTAATCGAGAAGCCTCGAAAAAAGAGGAACTCAAGTCCCACCCAGGGACGTAATACCACTGGAGGAAAATGAAAAAGGCTGCTTTATTATTCTTGATGGGACTCTCTTAGCTGGGAGATTTTCCTTGTCACTACATTAGTGTCGTTATTATATTTTAGTGTTATCTGGGGCTTGTCTACATTTTATACTGTATGTTTTAGGAACACACAACTATTATGGAGAAAATTCTCGTATGAGATAGTAAAAAATTATTTTTCATTAATTGTTTGTGGATAAAACATGTAGTAATAAGTGACTGTTATTATTATTATTATTATTATTATTATTATTATTATTATTATTATCAGTACTTGAACATATTTGTCGCAACATAAGTGCTTCAGGTTTTGTATTATAACTGCTGGGACGTATCGGTCGCTCATCCAATTCACCAGGTTTTTCTTTATTTTTTTCCACTGATGCTTACACAACACAGTCTGCTGCTCTGCCTTCCAAAAGTAATTCGATTTGTTTTGAAAGTAACCTCAGAGTTTCGCGCTCCTTTGTAATCTTTTCAAGATTACTTAGTTCGATGTCTGATGTTCAACTTTCTATTAAGAAGAAAATGCTGGGGTTTTAAAATTTGCCTGAGTTCTAATTTTGTTGTTAGCATTAAATACAAACATATGAGTACAGGCTAAAATGTACTTTAGAAAGAACTGTATAGATAGGATGTACTTTCTAGGAGGTGTGGGTATAAAATAATGAATTTGTGCGCACAATTCCTGAACTTGAACTTTGAACACCAAAGCAAATACACACTCTTATATCACTGCGATATTCACCGTGTACTTTGTACATATGTCCTTGATTTCACGCAAAATTATATACCAGTTACTGCTTGAGCTTCCCCACTCGCATGTGAAACCATGCTCCGTTACGTTGACGTAGTGTCGAGAAATAATTTTCGCATATAAACGTGGTTTAACTTTCAACTATTATGTTTGACAGATATCTGAGCAAAAGACAAATGCAACCGAAAATTTTAACTTGGTAGTGAGACATATAGGAACGGCGACAGACTTACTAAAAGCACTCTTACAAAAGAAATTAGGGCAAGCATCAAGACCTGGGAGGCTCGTATGAAGCGGTGTGTAGCTATCGGTAATTACTTTCAAGGGGTAATATGCAGATACAGTAATTTCACCAATCAAGTACTCTTTTGTAAAGTCTCCATATTGAATAGCCTTCTGTCTATCTGCCTATATATTTAGTTATCTATAGGGTGCTACAGACCAATGCGACGAAAGGTGTTACTTTTACAGTTTTTTGAATATTGATTTTTAAAAATGTAAATTGTTTTATCCTTCAGCATGTCTTTAGATATCTTATTAGAGCACCAGAATATATATCAGACTATGTAGATCATTTGTTTATTGTATCTTCTGTATATTCCGATTACGACCAAAAATCCTCTGGAGGATCATTGACAAAAAAAAAGTTTTATACGTAATATGTATCAAAATATTTTATCATCTTAAAATGTACCCGCTACTAATTATCAAGATATATCTGTTTAATTATGATCACAGAGAGCCGGAATATGTATTACTACTGAAATTTAAATTAAGTATACATTTTTGTATTTGAATTTTTTGATAGGTTGGTAGCAGTGAAATGTCATTCAGTGGAGCTTGCTTTAAAGCAGTCAATCCTGAGTAGTGATTAATCTTTGGTGTGATTTCTGCGACGCCCCCAGAGAAACGATCCTTATTGGGCCGATCTGCCGTCCGGCCGGCAAACACATGAAATATGTGAGGAAAAATCGAGCTCCCGCTCCGAAAGGACATTCAAAATGAAGATGAAACGTTGCATCTCGCAACCATGTGTACAGAAAAGATTGTCCCGACTTTATTCCCCAGACATACCTCCAAGAGCTATAAGGTGGTAAGAAATGTGCTCAACGCGTGTTTCATTTGAATCTCATCACTGGATGTTCAATACAAGCAGTCAGGTATTTACGTGTACCATAATAAAAAGAGAAGAAAAATATTTTCACCAGCAAACTGGATTTAAATTTAAGGAAGAAACTAGTAAAGTGCTACATTTGGAGCATAGCTTTGTATGGTGCTGAAACTTGGACACTTCGGAAAGTAGATCAGAAGTATCTGGAAAGTTTTGAAATGTGGTGCTGGAGAAGAATGGAGAAGATCAGTTGGACCTATCGTGTGAGAAATGAAGAAGTATTACACAGAGTGAAGGAGGAGAGGAATATCCTACATACAATAAAAAGAAGAAAGGCTAACTGGATTGGTCACATCTTGCGTAGAAACTGCCTTCTGAAACACGTGATTGAAGGAAAGTTAGAAGGAAGGATAGAAATGACGGGACGACGAGGGAGAAGACGTAAGCAGCTACTGGATGAACTTAAGGAAAATAAAAGATACTGGAAATTGAAAGAGGAAGCACTAGATCGCACCCTGTGGAGAACTCGCTTTGGAAGAAGCTACGGACCTGTCGTAAGACAGACTACAGATTGAATGAATGAATAAAAAGTATGTGCACTATAAGAGCAATTTTATATGAGAGTCATATTCCTGTGGCTGCTTGGTTCTTTAATCAGGGAGGATTAGGTGGTTGGGTAATGTGGCATCTATGGTAGAGACGCTCCTACATGCCCTGGAAGATAAACATGATGGAAACATACCACTTGGAAAATTTAATTTTAGATGTAAGGGTAATATTAAAAGGGATCGTCAAGGAACATGATGGTATGGCGTGTACTATAATAATGTGGCTTATATTACAAACAAAGAGTAGTAAATATTCTTGTGGACTCGTGGTATGACTGTGAGTTGTGTGTGTTCAGCCCACAGAAATATTTCTACCAAGACAAAGAAGAACGCAGAAGTGTGCGCAAAATATCTGTGCTCAGAAAGACAAAAACTAGGAAATCAGATGTGGCGATTTGCTTGCCATCATAAACTGGAATCTTCACATTCTTGCTCTCAAGAAATAAGCATTTTGTCCCTACTATGAGCCAGCTTAATCCAGTTCTGTTCTTCACAACCCAATTTATTTAAGATCCGTCTTAATTTTTCTTTTTGTTATTTAACGACATTGACAATTGATACGTTTTAGTGACAGATTAATGAATGATTATGCAGTAATGGTGGAATGATAGTAATAGGGGAAAAATCTGTCGCAGTACATCTTTGTTCACTACAAATCCCACACGCATTGGCCTGCGATCGAATTCAGGCCCTCGTGGCGAGACGCCGGCGACTAACTGACTAAGGCATGGCACAGCCCGATAAGGAAATTATTTTGCCAATGAATCATAGAAACTTTCAATTACAACATTAATGAAAAATAAAACAATGTTATCTCGCAAAGACGCACAAATAGAAAACCAACAGATTAAAAAAAACAAGATTTATTCACTGTCAACTGCAAAACTTCATAATATTTGTTCAATAATAGGAAAAATTGATATTAATATTGTTATGAATATTGTAATTTGTGTGAGACCAACGCCCAGGCAAGCAACAGTACTTCAAGGCCTAAATGGAGTTTTGAAAACTTACTCTATAATACGAATCGGTTTGAAAGACAAACTCAGCGGGAGAACATTTGTGCCATTTGCAGTTCTCACAGGCGACGGGCCTCTTTTCAAATAATTCCTGTAGAAAAAATTTCTTATGGAATTTTGGCGTAACTACAATGAAAGTAACGACTCAATTATACAAATTCGCGGTGTAGCCATGAGCATTATTTACTGTCATTCAGAAGTTCTTCTCTCATAAACCAGTTAACCCAGCTGCTGTAGGCAAGGACGGGACAATGACCTTAAATTAGGTCACAACCTTACAATTTCGTGTCTTTAAAAAGTTACATTAAACATAAGGGTTGAAGAAGACCAAATTTAGGATATTAGGAATTTCATTTTGGTGCGTACCGGTCCACTATAATACCCTACTTTCCAACGGCCCATCTCCCAAACTCATAACTTATAGCAGAATTAAAAAAGACCCACGCGTAACCCTTTTGCGTATACATTTGTTAATTAGATTCCTCAGACACTTCATATGATCACCGTTTCTGTGATGTGGCACCGTGTAGTCTGGTAAAAATTAATATTATAGACTGAGTATTAGGGAAATACCTTCCTCCGAAATTTCAGTAGATTAGTGCCAGCCTGCGTCACTCCCGGATGACGGAGATCTTCATATTTCAAGGTGATGCTCGGGTTAAGTGATGTATTTAACAGAATACAAAGACCAGTAATACATTATTATAGACAGTATGGTGTGGTAGTGTGATTAGCGTCGTAACTGGAATATTTGTGTCTGAAATAAAGGCACTGCAGGAAGGCTGAGACATACGTACACCATAGCAAGTGACACGTGTATACCATATTTGAGTATACTTGTATATTTCAATTTTTTTTTTAGTTTTGGCGCCTTTTATCAAAACGACTTAAGGAGCTGAAATCCCAGATTCCTGCGACTTTAATTTACCTAAACAAACGCACATGTATATATATGTATATATGCAGAGATATATTTTTAGCATTTGCCTGGACAGAATACTGGAAATTGAGCCAACAAATGGCTAAAGTGATAGAGTTTGTGGCTTACATTTAAGACGTAACCTTTTAGAATCTCGACTGAAAAACCGACCATTATCACTCAGGGTTTTAGTGAGTTTTACTCAGTCATTTGAGGCAAATGCGGAATAATATTTCAATTACGCAAGACCTCTTCCTTCCATCATCAAAGTCAGAAAGCAATCTGTCTTACGACAGGTCCATAGCCACTTCCAAAGCGAGTTCTCCACAGAGTGCGATCTAGTGCTTTCTCTTCCAATTTCAAATATGTATTCGTTTCCTAAAGGTCATCCAGTAGCTGCTTATGTCGTCTTCCTCGTCTTCCCGTCTCTTCTAGCATTCCTTCAATTACGTGCTTTAGTGGGCAGTTCCCACGCAAGATGTGACAAATCCAGTTAGCCTTCCGCCTTTTTATTATTTGTAGGATATTCTTCTCCTCATTGACATTATGTAACACTTAATTTCTCCCATGAACGGTCCAAATGATCATCTCCATGCTTCTTCAGTCCCAAACTTCAAAACTTTCAAAATATTCCTGAAGTATTTTCCAAATTGCCCACGTTTCAGCACAATAAAAAGCTATGCTCGATGTGTAGCATTTCACTAGTTTCTTCCTTAATTTCAAGTCCAATTTTTTGGCGAAAAGATTCTCCTTCTTGTTGAATGCTGCTTTTGCCGTGGAAATTCTGGATTTAAGTTCGCGTGTAAATCTTGCATCATTTTATATCAGGCTAAACAAATCATTTAAATATTCCTTCCATATACTTTAAAATTTGCTTTTCACTGTCTTCTTATCATTTGATACTATAAACTCTAAGACATTGACAGCAATGTTCAGTCTCACACAAACAAATTACTAAGCAAGCTCTCACGATAATACTCTTTTGAGGATATCCGACCACTACACTAGAATTTGGAAATGACAATTTCAGATTTCTATTCGCAGAAGCTAGCCAGTTTATCCTAATGCACTTTCCTATAAGGGGCCTTCTTGTAGGTCTTAAACAGTAGAGTCCCACCATCAATAATACTTCTTCATAATATGTCGCCCGCTCGACTGCCTGCTTGCCCAGTTTCAATAGGAACCGTTATATAGAATGGATGCATTTTCATAAGATGGAGAGAAATGTAATAGAGTTGTCAATAGGTTAGGGGAAGGGGGTTAATATCGCCCCGGCCGACACTCAGAGCGCCGTTGATTTCAGATTACAACTCAGCTATATAAAGGAGGCGTTTTTCTTAAGGAAATCGAAATGGAATTAAGTGTTAAAATATTTGAATGCGTGTATACACTTTCTATCCGAAATGACAAAAAATGTATTCATGCGATTAAAAATTAGTTACTTTTTCAGGTACAGTAAGCCATCTAGGCACTAAAATTCCACTTAGGAGCATCTCAGATTTATCTGATAAGAAAACAAAATTCAGTGTTATGGATGATCGAGTTATCACCTTATGGATTCTCTTTTCTGTGCTGATATTACCGTAAACATAACGAAAGCTTTACGGATAACAATATGCTGATTCAGTAAAAATCTAGATACAAACGGGCTTTCAGGAACTTACAATGATCGTAAAAAAGTAACACCGTTTCTAACTAACTAACTAACCAAAAAATCAACCAACCAACCAACCAACCAACCAACCAACCTACCTACCTACCAACCAGCCAGCGATCCAGCCAGCCAGCCAACCAACCAACCAACCAACCAACATCCAACCAACCACCCAACCAGCAAAACAACCAACCAAACAAGCCATGCCACTAACAAACAAACAAATAAATAAACAATCTACTAACTAGCTAACTAACTAATTAACTAACTGATTGACTGAGTGACTGAAAAAAAAGAC